>JAYESA010000006.1:177561800-177885754 GCA_036927795.1 Iris macrosiphon | reverse complement strand
CATACAGTCCATCACAAATTGTTAAAGATATATATAGGGAGCACCGTATACAAGTTAGTTATTCCAAAGCATGGAGAGCCCGAGAGACAGCATTAGCTGAAATTAATGGTAGTTATGATGAGGCATACGCTAGTCTTGAGGAGTATTGTTATAGAATTATGGAGACAAATCCAGGTAGTAAATGTTTTATTAAAACTACCGAAAATAATAGCTTCCAACGAATTTTTATTTGTTTTAAAGCATGTATTGATGGATTTTTAAGTGGATGTTTACCAATTATTAGTACTGATGCTACATTTCTTTCGTCAAAATATTAAGGTATCTTATTTATTGCTTGTGCTCATGATCCTAACTATCAATTATATCCTATAGCTTATGCTATTGCTGAAGGTGAGAATAGTGATTCTTGGTCTTGGTTTTTAAATTCTCTTAAAATATCTTTTGTAAGTTGTTTTAATGATTGGAGTTCAATTTCATTTATATCTGACAAGCAAAAGGGTTTAATAAATGCTGTTCGTGCTATTTTTCCTGCATCTTCTCATTTTTTTTGTATTCAACATTTTAAACAAAACATGAAAAAAGTTACAAAAGAACCAGTATTTCAACGCTTGTTAGACTCGCTTGCTAGATCATATAATAAAACGGATGCAGAGAGTGTGTTTGATATAATTAAAGTCGAGAACATAGTGTTGTACGATTGGCTTATTGGTGTAAACGATGAAAGTCGTCGATTTGAACATTGGATAACAGCGTATGCTACTTGTCCTAGATTAGATATTAACACTTCTAATCTTGCTGAATGTTTCAACAGCTGGATTAAGAAATTACGAGATAAGCCAATAACAACACTTCTCGATGGTATTAGAGCCAAGATTATTACACTTCATGACAATCGTAGAAAGTTTGCTGAAAATGTTGACACAGATTATTGTCCGAAGATGTTAAAAAATATGGCTTCTATTATCAAAGAGAAGAACCACCTAGAAATATTAGCTATTGATAGTTATAGGTTTGAAATAATAGACCGGGCAACAAGTAGAACCTATATTGTTAATATAACTGACAGATCTTGTACATGTTTAAGATGGTACCATACTTATATACCATGTATACATGCATATTTTGTTTGTAGATATTGCAATATTAGTATTGATAGTTTTTATCTTGCAGTATTTTCGACGGCTACCTTGAGGAGTGTATACGCGCAAAATATGGAGCCAATTCCAGTTCCCTACGAGATCCAAGGTCCTTTGGTAAGAGGACAAATTGGGGTGCCAGATGTAAGACGCAAAGCCGGAAGACCAAAGAAGAACCGCATCAAACCCCGGGAATCATCGACAAGAGATCTACGATGCAGTAATTGTGGTGCTATGGAACACAACCGAAGAAGATGTACTAGTCAACCGAGAGAGTAAAATGTAATTGTTCAATACCCAAATATTTATGTAAAAATCTATTACAAATCATACAAAAATTGCAATAATACAATGTTTACAATTTTCTACTACTCCTCGTCCTGGTCTTGTTGAGTTTGGGTAGGCAGCGGTGCTGATGGAGTCGAAAAAAATTGTGTGAATATCTGGTAGCTTTCATCTCCAGCAGTCTCGTAACTCGGTCCGGCTCCAGGAGTCTGGTAACTCGGTCCCGCTCCAGCACTCTCGTAAGTCGGGTAGGCTCCAGCATACTGGTAACTCGGGCCCGCTCCAGGATACTGGTAACTCAGGGTCGCTCCAGCATACAGGTAATTCGGGCCCGCTCCAGCATACTGGTCACTCGGGCCCGCTCCAGGATACTGGTCACTCGGTCCCGCTCCAGCAGTATCCCGTCGACGACGACGAGAGTGTCTCTGTCGTACGAAGCCGGTCGGATAGTCCGGTGGAAGACGGGATTGTACCGGAGGCATTTTCGGTTCCGGTCCAATACCCAGATGCCGAACACGAGTAACAAGCTCCCCCATAAGACGACGAGTCACATGTTCCTCCATATGAGGTTGTTGTAAATGCTGCTCGTATACCCCACTCTGAAATTTGAAACATGTAAATTAAAATATTTATCATATCTATGTATATGTATTTTTTAAAGTATAATGAAGTTAAAGTATAATGAAGTCATACCAAATCATTCATTCCATCAATAAAAGCACGCATAGTAGAATCGTCTAGGGATCTAGTCTTGAACCTGGGCTCCTCATAGTGGTATACTCGGTTGCTCATTAGAGGGCATCCCCACCATTGTCTGTAGTCCAGGCTACCTATGTCTGCAAAATATAAACAAAATTTTAGCAAACTATTTACACTAAATCAATACGAATAATGAGTAACTTATAACTTACATTCCTCATGAGAATTTAGTCTAGGAGACATGTCCCTCACACTATAATTCTCGAACCGATTATTCCAGTCAGCAACGAGACCAATGATTCGTTGGAATGCATTTGATGTCTGATAACCGACTGTCGGTGGATCATCGAGAATTATTGGGGCCATTCCGAATTGCCGAAGAACACGGTCTGCCGGATGGTACATGGTGAACCGATCATATATAATATGACATCTGTGTAAACTAAATGCATAGGATGTCATCTTGATTTCTGGAGCATCGGGTTCACATATGTACGGTAACCAGGTTACCTATTTAAAGATATTTTAAGAGATTAGATGTGATGTTTATCTACGATCAAAACTTAAATAATTTAAAGATATTTATTGCATATTTAAAAATTACCTCATTAGACCGCAGTGTATCAAATTGGCTTCGATATAGTGATACAGTCCTGTATTGGTAGTGTTGATAATCCACTACATCTGTAGGCCAGCGCATAGCAACTGGAAATACTCCAACATCACTGAGAACGCTGGTAACAGGCCTACCAATATAGAAGTGCTCGTAGGACCAGAACTATAAAACAAAAATATGACATTAGTACAAACAAAATTTGCGTATAAAATTACTCTAACTTTTTAGGACCTTTCATTCATACCTGTATCAGTAAAATACATCCACAAATACTCTTGCGATTGCATCTCACAAATTCTGTCAAATTGGCGTATAAAAACGCAAGAGTAGCAGCTCCCCACGCATGCTCAGTAGGTTTGGTCAGATCATCCAAGAATGGTAAAAGCTGCACATTTACCATATTTCCCGATGCATCGAGAAATAAAATTGTACCACATAAACAGAGCAGATAGGCTCTAGTGCAACGAATGACCTGAATTTATTAAGTGTTAAACAAATTTATTAAATTGCACCACTAAATTAAGTAATAAATAAATTTACTAATTAAAATACATACCCGATTTTCATCTACATCAACCACCCCATCAATAGTTTGATGTAGGTCTATAAAGTTGCCACGGAGCCATAAAAATTTCACATAATTGCCATCTTTTAGACCAGAAGGAGGGCTAACACCGAGATAACTCCGGATCAGATCAGATCCCTTTAAGTGCGGATCAAAATATATAGCGTTACCTTTAATAGGTAACCCTAGTATATTCGCCACATCAAAAAGGGTGATCGTCATCTCGCCGAATGGGAGTTGAAAAGTGTTGCGTTCTGGCCACCAACGCTCCGCAAGGCTTACAACTAAATGAAGATCGTGAATTAAATATCTAACACGATCTATATATTGGAATCCAAAGGATTCCACCAAAGCCTTTTGAGCTGGATTAAGCTCCCACGTACGATAATTCCTTTCAGCCCACCAATGTACGTGGATCCGGGTTCGTAAAGCATTATCATGGTCGTATAACTATAAAAATTATATGCATTAATAAAGTAAACATAGGCATTCTAAAAAATATATACATTAATAAAGTTAGCAACTTGTAATTTCAAAAAATACCTCGCCAGTAAAAATCTGAGTAGAAATGTGATCTTCACGTTGCTTAAGAATAAGCTCGGTAGTCGGTCCGCCAGGAATACGACCGTCATTGCGGGTAGCCATCGCCAGTAAATATCAAGAGGAGGAGAATTTGGTGTAAGGAGTGTTTGGGGTAGGAGGAGAATGTGAATGTTGTGAGAGGAGTGTTGGGTGGGGGGTGTATTTATAGGAATGTGGGATTATAGCCGTTTGGATTATAGCCGTTGGCCAACGGTTGCAACGTTGCATGGCTCGCCAATTGAGTTGGCGAGCGGCCCCTCGAGGAGGGTGCCCCGCCAACTCAGTTGGCGAGCCCCTCGCCAACTCAGCAACTCGCCAACTGAGTTGGCGAGTGGTCCCCCCCCCCCCCCCCCCCCCCCCGCAATTACCCATAACTTATCCCGTTTTATATAATTATATAATAAATTATTACTTAAAACGAAAAAATCCGTTAATAGAATCGAATAAAAAAAAATATTTTTTTCATTCGATTCTATTACGATTACATTGCAGCGAACCAAACATGTCCTTAGATTCACTTTTCCGTGGATTGAGATGCATTATTTAGGAATGTGTGCAGTCTCATATATTAATATGTCAACATTTTCAGTATATTATAAAACATGAGAAAATATTCAGTGGAATGGCCACGTGACATTAAGATTACCAAAAATAATAAGATATTAGCATACGTTGTTATATTATTGGACGGACTTACCATTTGTCACTATCATGCCATCCCACTGAATAATTTCTTATAAAACAGATGGAAAGGAGAGAGAGAGAGAGAAGAAGAGAGTAAAAAAAAAATCATGAATCAAGAAATAGAGCTCATAGACACATACATAGAAATCAAATATATTACATGACTAACATGAGTGTAGTACAAAGTTAAGATGATAAAGAAAAACCAAAATACACAAGATAGGAAATAGAGAATCAATACACCCCCATTTTATTCACTACATCTAGTGAAAAAAATATGACTCCATCGATCAATCAACCACCAAACAAATTCACAACGAAATGAAAAGAAATACATGAACAGATCCAGCAAGCACTCAGTGCAGCATGAAGCCGAAGGCGAGGGCAGCCAGGGAGGCCAACGCCGCAGCAGGGGCAGTGGCGGAGGCCGCGGAGGTCGGGCTGGGCGCAGGGGCCTCGGCAGCTGCTGCAGTGGACACCAATGTGGCCGCAATGGCTGCCATGGCAACAAGTTTCATTTTCAAACCAGCCTCCATTGCAATTACTCTTTATTCTTCTTCTTGCAGAGAATGGCAAAGGAGCTTGTGAATATGGAGGAAGAGGTGGGGGATATATATATATATATATATATATATATATATATATATATATATATATATATATATAGTGCTGCTGAACATTTCTAGGTTTGACAGGGTGTGTGTTTGGTTGTGATAGGTTTACATTACATTACAGCTGTGCGGCCATGAGATACTATAGCTGTTTGTTTGGTTCAAACTACTTGTTTGCATGTTCTTGGTTGGTTGGTTGGTTGGTTGGTTGCCATGTACCTAATCTTTTGCCAGCTCGCTTCTTCTTCTTTTAGTATGTTTTTGATAAGAAGTTAGTATAAACAATAGTTTTACCCATCCCGTTGAATCTTTAAGTGAGCCGCGCTGGGCCGGGCCAGCCTACCCTAGAGTTGATCGAGCTTGACTAGGTCTTGGTTGGGTCGGGTCAGCAGTCCGAGCTGGACAGGTTTTTAGTTTAAATACCAAACACAGCTTGACCCATGATCGATACGAGTATTAAGGTTTTCGAGTGTACGGCTTAAGAATTTTAGACTCTAAGAAGATATGTCAAAATTTAAGGCTCAAAATTTAAGGCAATTTATAAGGGCACTACACAATTTACTCGGGGCTAGCCCATTGAAAAATTAGAAAAAATTACAAGTTTGCCATCATGAAAGTTACTCGGGGCTAGCCCACTGCTATAATCAGGACTGTCGAAATTTTGACAGTCCTACCACATGGAAGGACTGTCAAAATATCGACAGTCCTAAAAGTAGGAAGGACTGTCAAAAATATGACAGTCCTAAAAATTGTTAGGACTGTCAAAATTTTGACAGTCCATTTCCCAAAATTACAAGTTTGCCACACTTGGGGCCGCCCCACACCAAAGTATAAAAGTGGAATGGGTTTCTATTTTTGGCATTCCACCTAGACTTAAGAAACCCTCATTCCACCAAGGCCAAACCTAAATTTGGAAATAGGTAGTTGTGGTTGGAGGAGTATTTAACTTTGGTGATACTCCAAGGAAAATACTTATAACGGTATGTCTTCGACAAGCTACGTTGAATAAGTTTTGCAATTGTGCGAAAAAGATTTAGTTTCTTTTAATTAATGTAGGAACAATGCATGAAAAAATGTTCGATGACGAAGTCGGATCGTCCAATTCATTAATTATGCACTCCGGACGTTCCGAAGAACAAGTTGGTTGTTCCGAAGCACGTTCGGTACGTAAAACGACAACCCTAATTTGACAGTCACGAGTTAGGACTGTAAACATTAGACAGTCCTATATAAATATAGGACTGTCAAATATTACACAGTCCTATATAAATATAGGACTGTCATAAATTCGACAGTCCTAATTAAAAGTAGGACTGTCATAATTATGACAGTCCTATATAAAAATTGGACTATCAAAATAGTGACAGTCCTTGATATTTAGATGAAGTTATTAATTTATATATTTTTTATATTGGTTATAGGAACCTTGTTCAGAGATTGTGGTACACCCTGGCGTTGGTGTTGATGTGGATGATATTTTCACAACGGATATTGAATTTGCAAGCCATGAAGAAGCAATAGAGTGGTGCAGAGAAGTTGGGAGACGACATAACGTAGTTATTGTCATTGCAAGATCCATCCGATCTCGGCCGGGCCGAAAATATCTTGAGCTTGGATGCGAAAGAGGAGGTGTGTTTAGGGATCATAAAAAAAAGGGTGTTGTTGAAAAAGAAATCCCTAAGAAAAATGTTGGGACGAGAAAATGTGGTTGTCCATTGAAGGTGTTGATTGTAAAAGTTGAAGATGTGAAGTGGATAATCGAAGTTAAGAATGGAAGACACAATCATCCTATTCCAGGGACGGTTACGGGTCATGCCTACGTGGCACGTCTGAAGGAGGATAAAAAAAAGTTGGTTGAAGACTTGTTCCTTTCAGGAGTTGCACCGAAACAAATTTTTTCTGCTGTGCGACAAAAACAAGATGGGAACAAGTCTACCATGAGGACGATCTATAATAGTTTGGCCAGAGCGAAATGCAATAGTATGAAAGGAAGAATGGCGATGCAGCAAGTATTGAAGTTGCTTGGAGAGCATCACTACGTGGAGTACCATAGAAGACATCCACAAACTGATGAACTCCTTTCATTGTTTTGGGCTCATCCTGATTGCACACATATGGCTCGGTCCTTCGCAGACGTGTTGGTCCTTGATTTTACATATAAGACCAACAAGTTCAAGATGCCTCTTTTGCATGTTGTCGGGTTTACGTGTACGGGAAAAACATTTGCAGTCGCTTTTTGTTTTATGAAGAGTGAGACAGTAGAGGATTACACATGGGCGTTGAGGAAACTACAATCCCTTTACACAGGTTACAAAGAGCCGTCTGTTTTTGTTACTGACAGAGAATATGCGTTGATAAATGCTATAGATATTGTATTTCCTCATGCGCATAGACTACTATGCACTTGGCATATAAATAGAAATATCCATGCTCAATGCAAGAAAAAATTTGAAACTGTGGACGGTAAAATAGACATGCTTCGCTTCGAAGAATTCTACAGTGATTGGAGTCTTGTATGGCGAGCAAGTACTACAGACAGTTACGAGGCAGCATGGTACATGTTCCAATAAAAGTGGGAGCCAAGCAACCCGACATGCATATCTTATATCAAAGATACTTGGCTAGGACCACATAAAGAGCAATTCGTGTTAGCATGGACCAACATGGTGAAGCATTATGGCACGATCACTACGAACCGGGTCGAAGGGGCACACTCATGTTTAAAAAGATATCTACGCTCATCGGTCGGTAATTTTGTCTCTGTTTGGCAATCGATTCATTTGATGACTATTGCCACGGTGAACGATATTGTAGCATCATTTGAGATGAGCCTCAATATTGCAAAGCATGAATACAAGCAAGAAAACCTCTTGGATGGTTTAACCCATGTGGTATCTCACAAGACCTTGGGGTTATTGTTTGAGGAGATTCGTAGGTCGAAGTCGGTGGGTTATGATCCCGAGGTTTGCGGTTGTTCATATCGACATTCACTGGGACTTCCGTGTGCACATGAAATCAACGAATACCGTCGTGAATCTATACCTATTCCAATAGACGGTGTTGATCAACGTTGGCGACAGCTGTCGATAATGCCGGCGGTGGAAGTGCAAGATGATTTCTTTGCGTTGCCCCAAGTTAAACTACTTCACGCAAGGTGGTGTGGCGCAACGGAACCGGAGAGAAGATCCATTGAGTTTAAAATCCAAGAGATTGCAGTCCCGGCAACTACTCGATTGCAAGAGCCATCCGTTGTTCGAACTCCTAAGGGAAGACCACACTCAAGAAAGAGTAGAGCCAAAAAGAAGGAGGAGGAGTCAACTAAAAGAGATCCATCCTTATTTGAACTTGTCGAACGCAGTTTGGAGGCGAAGTCCCTTGTTCGAACTCCTAAGCTAACTATTCGAAGGGGGAAGAAACAGAAAACGATAGATGCAGTCACGGCGGAGGGTGTTCAAAACTTTTATGTTTCTTATAGTCTATACATTGAAAAATTCCTACCTGAGATACGGAACTTCATTTGGACTATTGATGATGTTCCTGCGGATGGCCACTGTGGATACCATGCACTAGCAAGACAACTAGGCTATTCAGTGGAAGCAGGATGGCGACAGGTTAGGGCAGAGCTGTACGAGGAGTTGGAGTCGCGACTAGCCTTCTATAGCCAGATACTTGGCGAAGAAATTATTGGAGATTTGTTGGCAGGCATACCTTGTACGAAAACAGTTACCGGACCAGAGCATTACATGGATGTCCCGCCTGCTGCTTACGTCTTCTCTAATAGGTATAAGTTACCTATTGTAATTATCTCACAGGGTATTAACAATACTTTCTTTCCAATGTGTGCCCCCCCGGCCGAACACCGAGTATCCACTCTATGTTGCATTGGGCTTGTCGGACAATACTTCGTCATCCCAAGGTTGATCGCTCATTCTCCTATTCCGCCACCTTCTACGCTTTGGTATAAACACGCACCTGAGGAAGCGATCAACTGGACGACACCCTACATGGATGCAATGGCGGCCTATAAGAAGATGATGAAGATGGAGGATCCAAAAATTATGTCGGACGACTACTTTGATATTTTAATCGATTGATACTGCCCCATGTGAAGATGTATATTGTGTTGATCCATGTATGTTTAAGTGTATATTGAACTATATGTTGTACCTATTGTAATGAAAAGAGTTATGAAGATTTTGATTGTATAATGCGCATTGCTACCAATAACTTAGGACTGTCACAATTTTGACAGTCCTAGTTTACACTAGGACTGTCAAAATTGTGACAGTCCTAAAGTTTACTCACTGTCAATATGTACATTTATATAACTTTAGGACTGTCACAATTTTGACAGTCCTAGTGTAAACTAGGACTGTCAAAATTGTGACAGTCCTAAAGTTTTCTCCCTGTCAATTTTGAGGAAATATATAACTTTAGGACTGTCACTATTTTGACAGTCCTAGTGTAAACTAGGACTGTCAAAATTGTGACAGTCCTAAAGTTTTCTCCCTGTCAATTTTGAGGAAATATATAACTTTAGGACTGTCACTATTTTGACAGTCCTAGTGTACACTAGGACTGTCAAAATTGTGACAGTCCTAAAGTTTTCTCCCTGTCAATTTTGAGGAAATATATAACTTTAGGACTGTCACAATTTTGACAGTCCTAGTGTAAACTAGGACTGTCAAAATTGTGACAGTCCTAAAGTTTTCTCCCTGTCAATTTTGAGGAAATATATACAGATCAAAATAAACAATTAACCCACTGACCAATATGCACAGTATACAGATCAAAATAGTTATATAAAGGCAAAATAAACTCATAGTGTCACAACATAGCAAAATTAACTCAAATTGTCACAAGTCAAATTGTCACAAGTCATATTCAATCAAACTTTTACAACGTTTACAACTCAAATTATAGTTTAAAGTTTTACAACGTTTACAACTCAAATTGTCACAAGTCATGATTGTTCAAACGTCATGGCGCCTCTTCGTGCGTTGCTCTCTGGTATCCAAGAAAGGATATTCTTCAGCGTTGTCGATATTTTGGAGTTCGTCATTGATTGTCATATAATTGGAACCCTGGCAACTGACGAGGCTTCTTCCCAACTTCTTAACTTTCCTTGCCTATTCATGAAAAATGAAAATAATTGTTAGCCACAGTGACAAATATCAAACTTAATCTCTACAAGTAGGCTCACCATCTTGACCAGTGCAGTATATAAGATCTGACGGTACACGCACAATATCCCCTCCGCGTTGGAACAAGGTCGGTAGTCCGACACCGGCGTAGTAGGCGAGGTAGTCGTCGCTGCACTCCGCCATATTGACTGCTGCTAGCCGGCCGGTATCTCTAATGACGTGGCGTTGCCACTCGGTGAAGAAGTGCGATACCCAGTTGAATTGTGCAGGTATATAGTTTAGCGGTTTTGTACCGCGCGGAGGAGTTATCATTTGCAAAGTTCGCCTTGGGACAGTTTGTACGTAGCCAAACTGACGTAGCACTCTATCCGGCATATAAGCCTCCTCGATCTCATGACAAGTGATAACACCGTGATATAAGGCGACAGGTTGCAACGGACGGGTAGTCTGTCGCAAATCACGGTATGGATCCCATACAATCTGCACCGCATAAAATATAGCATAACGTCATTTAGCATAACGTAGTAAATTCATACCAATTAAGTACAATATTAGGTCTAAATTCACCTCTTCTGTCGTCATTTCTTCGAGTGCATGCCGTAGAGCGGCCAATGTGTGAGAACGTTTGGCATCTACCTTACTTGGCTTCCATCGGCACATTCTTGGCATGTTCTCGTCATACCCTCGGTTCAGGCTCGCCCGCTGCAGGGTTAGGAAGTGCTCGTATATCTATGCCTACACGTTACCGGAAATATATTAGTCCAAAAATAAACAACACAATTTTAATTTATGTAAACAAGTTGACAAAGATATATCTATACATGGAGTAGAGTCTGGCATCCGGAAATAGTCTTCGAACCCACACGGGATGCCGTACCAAGCTCGCGGTAAAGGTATGCCAGTATACCGCTTCCCCAAGAAATTTGCTCCACCGTATCAATGTTGTCCAAATTGATGAGATATTTCGCATTTATGGACGTTCCAGACTTATCGGTAATGCCGACAGCCCCTAAGATGAACTGAATATATCCGCGGGCGACATTTTCGCTATTATCAATTTCAGGGGCCGTCTCAGCGAATATCTCCTCCAAATATTTTAGAGGAAGTCCGTAGGACTTCTTGAATTCTCGAATACTAGTAAAACTAGTGGCATCAACTCCCAGACACCCTGATACATAATCCACCATATAGTCGTAATAGTTGATGCTCGAATCATCAAAAGTATGATTCTGCATGGGACGACCATCAACCCTAAGTCCCAATATATGATGGACGTCATCAAGGGTAATCGTCAACTCCCCATTGGGTAGATGGAAAGTGTTGGTCTCTGGATGCCACCGTTCAACAAATGCTGAAATCAGTGCATTATCCACCGTCGTATATGAGTAGCTACCCAAATATTGCAGACCGGTGGGACTGATTTTTGACTTCACATCATCTCCCAGTAATTCATACCGCCATGAATTGCATTTTTTGCCATGGTTGATTACCGTCAACATACGACCACTCTCCTGAAAAGTCAACAATTGGATGAAATTAAACCTCTATGTAAAATAAACTTTGAACTTACAACTATATATAAATGTATCATAACGTAATGTACTTACCGGATTGTTCCATATTTGGTATGCAATATGGTTTTCGATCGACGGTAACATAGAGCAACCGTTTGGACGAGTGTCGCCTGGACTATCTGCCTGCTCAGAAGGTCCCGAACCATCAGTAGGCCGGTTTCCGAGAGTTCGTGGAAGACTCTCGACAGGACTATCTACAGGCTGAGAAGGTCCTGAACCATCAGTAGGCCGATTTGGAACATTTGGCATGTCCTCATCGGAGGAGGAAGAAGAGCCGGAAGAACTAGGAGGAGCACGTCTCTTTGTGGCAATCTTCTTCGTCAATGGATGTCTCCTCACTTCAGGGCGTGCCTCGGTCTCGCGGATAGTCACGCCTTGCGAAACTGTGCGTTGCTTACGCATCGACGCAGTAGGGCGTCTTCTCATTTCTTCATCCACAGTGTCCTTTCCAGGGGCATGACTATAAGATACAGACAAAAATTAATTTCTATTTTAACATAATAAGTGAATTTTTTTCCAGGACTGTAGCCATTTCTACAGTCCTGTAAGTATACAGGACTGCAGTTTTCTCAACAGTCCTAAACTTTTAGGACTGTAGAATTTCCTACAGTCCCATATATATTTAGGACTGTAGGAAATTCGACAGTCCTATATATATATAGGACTGTCGAATTTCCTACAGTCCTAAATATATATGGGACTGTAGGAAATTCTACAGTCCCGCTCGATACAGCTCGACAATGTCGAGCAGTCTCGACATTGTACGCCCTAGAATCATGTTCCAAACGACTTCTATGTCTAAACTACATCCTAGACTCCGCCAAGGACTAGTATGCCCTCATTTGAAAGAAAATAACTCAAAATTTTCAACATGCAAGATGATTTCGTATAATTTTTGGACAATTTTTCAAATACAATAGCACAAGGAGAATGATGATTTCTACCTTGCTTCTTTCGAGACTTTGGGAGCCATCGACAAGGAGGAGGAGGACAGCGGAGTAAGGCCGGCGGGAGGGGGTCGGCTGAGGGGGGAAGCTCCGGTCGGCTGAGGGGGGGAAGCTCCGGTCAAAGAAACAATGTTTTCTTTCATAAACCTGGGCTAGCCCCAAGTATAAACTTGGGCTAGTCTGAGTAAATGTTCCTCTTTTGTGGGCTAGCCCCAATCCTGGGCTAGCCCCAAGTAAAATGGGCAGTGCCCTTATCAAAAGCCAAATTTAAGGCTCAAGAAGTGGTAATGGATGATGTCTTTAATAGGAGGCCAAAGCAGCTCAATATGATAGAATCATTAATGTGCAGACGGTGCTAGCCAAAACAGCTCAATATGATATGAATAGCCCGTTACAACATTTAATGCTAAACTTTTTTTAGTCCAGACAATATATCGTCAATATACTGCCACGGTAAAGTCTATGTCCTGCCAGGCAATATACATTTGTGTCCCTACTAGGGGCAAGAAAGTACATAAATTTTTATTCTTTAAGTGAAAAAACAAAATCTTCCCTCGTTTACGGTTTACCAAATTGAGAGTGTTCAAGCTATTCAGGCACTGCATCTTGTGTAGTGATTAACCTAGTTAACCTGAGTTGTAGTGATTCATATGGATTCTTGATTCAGTTGTTGTAGCCAAGCAGTGCAGTGCAGTGTAGTGCAGCTGCATTTCCAATGCAACATATGAATTGCTCAAAATCTTCCTCCTCAAGCGAAACCCACATAACACAGTTTACATTCTTAACAGTACATCCAAGAGGAACATGTAAAAATACTCCCAAAAAGTCTGAGAAAAAGCTGTTGAAATAACTTCAAAGTCAGGCCTTGCATGATGGAGACCAATACAACCACCATCCCCATCGTATAGGCTAAACATCATGTCATCAAATCACTTTGATCCCCTTGCGTCGTGTACATCATCTATCTATCTATCTCTATCTATCTCTCTCTCTCTCTCTCTCTCTCTCTAAAGTCAGTCTCTCTTTAATTCAGTTGGGTATTAACTTTTTTTATAAATAAAAATAAAATAGTACATACATATATTGGCTCGAACCCAAAATATAATACTGTATCTATAAGATACAAGATTCAAAGACTAGAACAACTCTAATCTGCATAACATTTTATCATCAGAAAAACGTCAGACCAGTTCACAACCAGGAGGCAGCCCTGACCCAGGCCAGTTTGGACGACGGTCCATGACCAAAAAAACTAAAGGGACCCCAATATAATTCTATCTAAAATAAACTAGTATGTACCATTGACAACCATTAACACAAAACAGTTGCAATATAGTGATTATCATGTTAAGCCTTTGTACTATAGGTCCATAGTTCAAGTCTTGGTGACAATAATATTTTTTAAATTTACTTTTTACTTTAGTTTCTTCTTCTTTTTTATAGGTTAATTCTTAAGGCACTCCAACAATTACTTAGGCTAGCCAAAATTTTATTTTATTTTTATTTACAAGTTTGCTATCGAAAAAATTGTTCCAGGCTAGTCCAAATTTTTTTTCCAGAACTGTCACAATGTTGACGGTCCTTCCATCACGATTATACAGTTGCACATGACTAGTAGAAGATAATAAAGACGAAAACAAAGACGAAGACAAAGAACCCACTCCTGTGTTGTCATACAAAGAAAGCTCGTCGAACTGCTTACATAGTGCAAACATTTGCAAGTTAGGTATACTTGATATAATATTTAATAATGCTCTAGAATTCAAATTAAAATTCATTTGTGATCAGTTGTTATTTCATTCTCAAATAAACATTGGATTTTCTTGCATTTTGATACCTTTGCTACTGTTTTCTGGTGGTGGTCTTCCTTGCGGTACGATTCTTACCTTATCTTATTAGAGCGGTAAGATACTTACCTTATTAGAGCGGAACGATACTTACCCTTATTAGATTAGTCAGGTGGTCTAACCGTTCCTTTCAAGACGATCATTACCCTATTCGATTCGATTCGATCCTTACCGGGGAGTACTGCTTTAGCAAAGCTAACAGCAGGTCAGACAGGTCTGGGATCATCCTTCCTTTCATAGGCTGGAGCAAACATTGCCCCTTTCACTTGGGAAAGACGTTGCTAACGCTTGGCTTCACTGTGCGACTACTCTTCTGAAGCTATAAGCAAAGAAAAAGGAAAATGAATCGAAAGAAGACATGGCACGGTACTCGGCTTCTTATATGCTGGACTTGGATACAATTTATTCTTTCTTGCTTTTCCAAGAGATCAATGATGGGCCAAGAAAAATACAAAATACAATATCATGTGCACTATCACTACTTTTCTTGCCGACAGGGAAGACTGAGCTCAGCCTAGACTGAATTTGTCACTCTTGGCAAAGAAGGGGAAGGATGCCAGATAGAGTGCTTATGCCCGGGCCTCAGAGGCCAGGTGGGAAGAAAGCATCCCATGCACTGATAGGAGTGTAATACAATCTATCTTTCCTGTCCTTTCCTTACGGATTAGCTATTCTTGTCATGTCTTTAAGCCGACCTTGCCTGTTGGAGGTATGATCCCGAGTAGTTTGAGTTCACCTTCTAGTTCGATTTTGACGGAGACTTGCCACAAGTAATTATTTTCCTAAAAAATAGCTGCATTCCGTTGGAAGGGGTGTAAAACTTATATTCGAGCTATGCCCTGAGAAAAATCGTTAGCAAGGCTAGGCACCTTCCTTAGAGACCAAGGCAGGACCTAGACGAGTCAAGGTACATAGCCGATCTGATGCCATAAATTGATAAGAATAGATTATTACAGAATAAGTTGTGCTCGAATAGGTTGTTACAGAATCTGCTTCAACTGTCTCAAATAGGAGAACAGATGACACCCGCTGATTATGTTGTGTTGTGATGGCAACCGATTCTCCCCAGGTGGTGCGTGCGGTTGGGGAAGGGAACCCGTCTTAGGCAGCTCATGTAGTTCATTTGATTTGTCCAGAAATATCTTTCTATTTAAAGTAAGGAGATGTAGCAGGTTTACTAAAAAGAAGATCTGGGAGTCCCGTGTGGAAGGGCTCCGCTCTCGCTCAAGGATCTAAGACTAATGTACTAAACTGATAGTGCATTGCTTGGTTGTCACGCCCCAGTCCCAAAATATCGAGGGACTAGACACGTGGCAATGGACAGCAGCACACACCAATGGGCAAACCTAATTTAATGGACCCATTAGGGTGCACTTAAGCTGTAAAACAACAGTAAAGGTCTACGATACAAGTCACAGTCTATTCTAATCTCATCCACTGAAGGTAATCACAGATCAATGCCAGAATAATTAAAATAAAATATAATCTAACAAGTCTCAATAAAAGTGTCTCGGGGAACAACCTAAGAATAAGTTTGATACATCAATTCAATAGACAGAAAATAAAGTAACTATAAACATAAATAACTGAGTATATAAAGCCAATATTCAGAAAAAATTCTCTGGCACGACCTCGTCCTCGGGTGCTGGTACTGCTCCAATGTATGCTCCTGTCCCGTATACCTCGGGATAGATCTTCTCTGCTAAACCTGGGGACATAATCCGAATCCAGGTTATTAGGGGACATAGCAAGGTACAAGAATAACTCAAGCCAAAATAAATGCAGTGCAACAATAGATGAAACAATAGGGTAAACTATGTAACCAGCTAAGTGATATGCAAGTTGAGAGCATCACTAGAACTCAGGCTGAAACCACAACAAGCTCTGTGTCGGGGAGCCGGTAGTAGTGATATCACGTAATGGGCCAAGCTCGGGTTTAGAGTCTTGAGCACCGCATTAATAAGGTTTATATATATATAATCAGCTTGTAGCATGTGTATTTCTTCCCGTCCAATGTAATCACACGTCTCATGTCCATGACATGCAAGATCTTGACCTCTAACTGATGCAACGAGTCATAATGATAGCTAAGCATATGTAATATCTATGTCACAAGTCATGTAGCCTAAACAGAATCACCATGAACAACTCAGAAGATTCTGTCACATGAATAGTGTCAGGTGTCCTATGGTATGACGTACTTGATAATGCAAGCACGAAGATATATAGGGTCGCGATATCAATCTCCAGTGACGTTACACAACTCCGCGTACGACTTTGGCACCCGAATGTTATTCAGACGCTAAGCAATGTCACACGGTCCTAAGTTGAACATTTATATTAAGAGTATATTTATAAGTACAAAGAACTCAAACAAATACTGTAACAGGAATCACTGCGAGTTGGCAAGGTACACTTGCCTGGTGTTTGGTTTCCAACTGTTGCTCTGGTATTCGTAAAATCTTCAGGAATGTCTCCGGATACTGAAACAAACATTACCATCATGCTCAGAAGATATCAAATAGCTAGAATTACCTGTCCATAAGTCCAATTTGGACACAGGGACAAAAGTGACAGTTTCTGGTCAAAGTGGGGTCCACATGTGGCCCACTTCGTACCAAAAAATATGTCAAAGACAAAGTTCTCCAAATTCGTCAAACTTAGTGTCCACAAGTCCAGAACGATGATACGAACCCAACGGAATATCCAGAACTAGATTCCAATAAGCCGATCACAAAATCGCCCGTCAAGTAGAGCCGTAGGGCCCACGATACGCAATTTTGTCAACGTTCTCAGAATCGAACCAAACTTGGGTCACAGAACCAGGTATTGCTACGAGTCCGATGGCGCAAGTTTCGTTTCGATACAACATACGTACACAAAGTTACAACGAGTTTCAGAACAGGACCGATACGGGGTGTTGTCGACGGATACGCGTTGATTCCGGTGTGCACGCACATCCAAATCAACTTTTGCGAAATCCCACACGTCCATATTAAGGCGCGCACCTTTCGGTGAAGTCCGCACACGACCAAGTCGTCCCATTTAGCGGGACGCACCCAGTTCCGAAAAAAATAGGGTATTTATTTTCCTGATTTTGGGTCGCAGTTTGCGATCGCCACAGGACGCGATACCCCGAACAAATTGTACGGGTATTGAGAGGGTCACGCAGTTTACGTGTTACAGCAGACGAAACAAAAAATAGGATAGCGAGGTGAGAGAAACAGTCACCTGAACAGGGCTCCGAAGAAGACTGAAATCCCGTTCTCACGGGGTGGTGCGACACTCGGCCGGCGGGATTTGCTGGCGGCGGCGGCGGCTAGGGCACGACGGAGGCGGCGATGGAGTCGTCGGGGAGGCTCGGCGAAGGCGTCGCCGGGGCTGGGCTAGCGAAGGGACGGCGGTGGCAGCTCGTCGGCCTGCAGGAAAGTTCGTCGGCGGAGCTGACAGGGACGGCAGTGGCTGTGGAGGTGTTGGTGAGGCTCGGGGAGGCCGGTGGCTAGGGTGATCGGAGCGTGGTGGTCAGCTACGGGGTCGAGAGGCTGTGGCAGGGTCGGGGTCGGTTGGTCGGAGAAGAGCGGTGGAGAGAGGTGGTAGATGTGGTGGTGGTTGGGGGTTTTATACAGAGAGGGAGGCCGAGCGAGGTGGGGGACGTGGGCGGTTGGCCGCGGGCGGGGCGGGGCATCGGCCGGGAAACGCGAGCGGGACAGGGGATCGTGGCTGAGGGGTGAGGGTTTGCGGGCGGGTCGGGTTCGGGTCGGGTCCGGATCTGATCCGACCCGTTAGGTTCAGGGTTGGGTTTAGTTGGTCCGGTCCGGTTCAATTAGATCGGGTTCAGTCCGGTTCAACCCGATTTAACCAGGTTCAGCCTGGTTTAATTAAAATGGGAATTTTTAGCTATTTAAAAATAGTTTTTGAGTCCAATAAATTCCAGAAAATTACACAACATCCAATAATTAATAATACATCCAAAAATATAATTTTTGTAATATTTTAATAATGATTTTAATCCATAAAAATATTAATTTCTGAAGGACATTTTTAATAATTAATTAAAAATTACCGAAAATTCCAGAAAATTTATTTTTTAAAATTTTAAAAAAAAAATAGGGTGTTACATTGGTACCCTAATAGTTGACTAAAAGGATTCCCTACTCTCTGTCCTGTTGGTCTAATCCGACGGATATGTGCTACCATTCATAAAAGGCTATTCGATAGTTGTTGGTTCAAGAACAAGGATTCATTGTGCAGCTGAGTAAATAGGAGCCGTGCCGGTTGGGGGAAGCGAGGATGGTATTTGTAATCCCCGAACCTGGGCAAAGGCCCTTTCTTTTTCTATGCAAATACAAGTGTCAACTTGTTCCGAAGGGCTCTGAAGTCAAGATGAATATGCACGAGCTAGCACTTGGATTAAGAAAACTGTAAACCTAAACCTTCTTTTATGTCCGATCATAACCCGTGAACTTTGGGATGGGTAAGATCTCCCCGAAGGGCTACCTACAGGGGCGCTAGTCAATAGCTAACTGACCAAACATACCCACCACTAACGCAATTGTTGCTTCAGAGTTAGCATTCATAGCATATTCAATCCCTCCCCTCACAATTGATGAAATTCCTAAAGGTAGTCTCACATCTTTCTTAAGATATTCTCGATTTATTTTTGTTCTTTGTACAAACCCCCGTAGGGAGGTATATAATATAATATATAATATAATATATAATAAATCTCGGGTGCTCTTCGACTTACCGGATCAGAAAAATGCTGGTTCGAGCCCAGCTCGTGCCCTAAGCAAGACATTCTGGTCATAGAGTGAATATCGATGAACTCGTCTATATGCTTAACACTGGCAATTCATCTGCGCCTCCTCCTGTTGACAGTAGTAGTGCAGACCCTGCTTAGACATGCGAGGTTGGTCGATGGCATTCGATTAAATAAAGTCAAATCTATATAGTGAATATATTATTGTAATAAAAGAAGAACTACTAGCTACCTACGGAGAAGAAGTGAGAGGTGCCAAAACAACTGCCGCATACCAAAAGACTGAACAACAACCCGGGGAGAGGAGATTTTACCTGAATTCTGTCTCTCTTCCACTCCTTATGGGCAATAGTGACCCCGTATAGAATAGACGTGCCAACGAACGGGCGATTCTTCTTCAACTAGAAATCGAATATGAAAAGGACGAACTTACTGAAGAATCGGTGACTAAAGCGCTTTTCTGATAACATATTCCTCCTCATTAAGTGGCTACACACACCGACTGGTGCCCCCATTTACCCAGAGTAATGAGACTATGTATAGCGGTCACTTGACCGCCTATGAATGAGATAGCTTCAAATCCAAGACTTACATGTCTCCCCTACCCCTCTGAGATTCATCTTGATTGGATTTGTCTTTCTCGAAACCTTTCCTGACATTTTCTTCTCTTAAATTTTTTTGTATTAATTAGTGCAAGGGGGGCTTCTTTCTTGAAGTTGTAAGGCACAAGAGGACGATTCTAGGCTTCAGAGAAGCAAACCTGTGCTCCATTTTTCTAGTTGTAGCAACTCAAATCCGTAAGTGGGTTCAATTGAAAATCCAAGGTTTTCTCGAATCAATAAAAATAGAATAATATTTCTCGAATCAATAAAAATAGAATAATAAGATAAAATCTTGATATTCCACCTTTTGCTGCTAATTAGTGGTCTTGTTGGTGGTAATGAAATTCGAAATTCGTCTTGGTTAATCCTCCCACCGAACCTCTTCTTATAGCCTTTCCTTGCCCAAGGGCTATGCTATAAGAACAGAAGAAAAGGCTTGGCTTAGGGAACCTGCCCCCCCCCCCCCCCCCAACCCTAGTCGCTTTAGAGAAGACTCCACCAGAAGCTGTGAACTTTACTTCGCTTCACCAGGGATTGGATTATCGTATTTAGATCTCTGGACGGAAGCCGAAAAAAGTAACCTGTGAAGCTAATCTTCCTATAGGACGGAAAAATAGTAAAGCTAATCTCGATTCAAATCTGTCACCCATTGCCAGTGGCCGGTCTCAATTGCTAATCGCTGATCATATGACTAAGCATTTGATCCTTATTAGGTAGCCTTTTTTGACAATCTATCTATCTATTTTCTTTATGGAATCGTCTGGAAGGACCGTCAACATTGTGACAGTCCTAAATAATTAGGACTGTAAAAAAAATTGACAGTCCTTCCTATTGGAAGGACTGTCAATTTTTTGACAGTCCATGAGAAAAAATTATAGGAGGATAGAAGAAGAACAAGAAGAAAAAGCAGGGGCGGGGTGCGGCCGAGGGCGGGCCGGCGACGGACAAGCGGCGGCAGCAGCAGCGACAACACCATCCTTGGCTTCTTCGTCATTTTTGCACTTGCCTATTCAGTGGCAGCGGCCTCTGCCTCCGCCTCCGCCTCCTCCTCCGACGGTTGGGATTGGGGTTTGGGATGGAATTATGGTTAGATTTTAAGATGGGAGAGAAGGGGATTGGACTGTCCTGAGTAAATTTTGGACTATCCTAAGTAAAAGTTACAAAAATCTGTACTATCCTGAAGTAATGGACTGTCCTAAACAATTTTGGAAGTGCCTATAGAATTAGTCTTTTTATATTATGTATGGGAGGCCATTTTGAAAGTTCATCTCGGACCCCATAAGCTCAGGATCAGCCATGTTCACAGCCCATCCAAGGTCGAGAGCATGATCAAGGTTCTCGCCGTGCCGACAGCCAAACCACCTATAGCCCATTATCCGCTTGCTCATCCTCCGAACGGCCACTTTCTTGTTGGTTCATGGTTCAAGGATTGGATATTGAAATACTTCCCTTTTTTTTCTTCTTCTTTTTTCCGATGTCCAACAATACGTACAAAATTTTGTGCACGCTATGTTACATGTCATTTTGGCCCACTGTCCGCCTAGCAAGGAAGGTTATACTCTCTTCTCGTTGATCACAAGAGCCAGTTGAGTTCGGTATATTGAAATATGTCTCGTTCGGCCAAATCCAAGTAATCCAGTCCAACAACCATCAGTTGAACCTAGTACCGGTGGCTTGTTGTCCTCCGTAACAGTAAAATCCGGTGCACGCCGATGCAGCCGATACAGTTTCTACCAGAATATGTCAGGCCATAACAACGCCATCACCTCCAACTTTCAGTTAACACTACTTTCTATCTTCAGCAAACAAAACGCCAGAGTACCGATGAAGCCCGGAACAAAATGCCAAATACACTTTTACACAAGTTTACCCATAACCAAAGCCACCCCCAACAAGCCATCACTCACTATAAATAGAAAATTGCATATATAGAACTTTGATAAAATTGTATCCAGAGTAATAAAATTTACAAATTACGAGAAGGACAACGAAACGTGTTTTTTAATGACGTTTAGATGCAAATCCATTCTGTTAGAGTATCATTATTAGTTGGGACTCTCCAATGCAATTTTGGGCCCAAAATTAAAAAAAAAAAAATAGAATGGGTTGGCTTGGGTTTGTTTGAGAATAGTAGAAAATGATAAAATGACCTCCGTGCTCCAATTTCTAGATTCTAGATTGTAGGAATTCATTTTATAGAATAGTAAGTTTCAATTTGGAGCCCAACTTTCTAGATTCTAGATTTTACATTTTTTTTTTCATCCTTAGCACATATGGGTAGGATGAGACCGAAAATCTAGAAATTCGAACTAGGAATAGAACTTACTATTCTAAAAAATGACCTCCTACATTTTGAATCTACAATCTAGAATGTGGGCTGGGCCTTACTAATGATGCTCTTATGGGTTTATTAGTCCGCTTTCAATCCATTTTGTTATGGGTTAATCGTTATTTAAAGCCGGAGGAGGGGGGAAGAGTAATTACCAACAGGACGATTTGTATCTGAACATCCTTAAAAATAACATTTTTGGTCCATTGCTCAAAAAGTTCTTAAAATGGACATTTCGTTGCCCTCCTCGCAATTTGTAAAACTTTGTTGCTCTGGACACAATTTTATTAAAGTTCTATGTTCTATACGCAACTTTCTGCACTATAAATTCACAACACATTCAATTGCACTCATCCTACAAATTCCTAACCAAGCGGAATCAGTCATGGCAAAAGGAGCAGCCATCTGTGCCTTGCTGGTGCTGGCCGTGGCCCGACTGACGGTCGAGCCGGCGCACGCTATCGACTGCATCGCGGTCGACATGGAACTCCGCCCATGCGTGCCATACCTGACCGGACAGGCAGCCGAGCCGGCCGCAGGGTGCTGCAGCGGCATCGAGAGCATCAAGAGGATGGCGACGACAACTGCGGAAAGGCAGGCGGCATGCAACTGCATGAAAGCCGCCGCGTCGCACCTGCCGGGGCTCGAGGACAGGGCCGTCCGGGACCTGCCCAACAAGTGCAATGTCCCCCTCCCTTACCCCATCTCAGTCAGTGTTGACTGCAGCAAGTGAGTTGAGTCTCTTGCGACCAATTTATTTACTTTCATGAATATAAACACGGATAAAGGACATGATACATATACGGAGACAATACACATGCGAACACCATTTTGTTGTGCAATGTGCACCATAAACTCTCAACAACCGCAGCTGAAGATTATCGGTGAGCATTCTGTTTATTCGGTTTCAACTGAATCGAAAGAGTCAAAACCGACTGAACCGAAAATTTAAAAATCTAAAACTAAAACCGAACCGAAATAAACCAAAGCCGAAACCGAATAATCTATTCGGTTGACTATTACTATTGTTTAATGAATCGAGTCTAAAGTTGGAATCATTGTTAAATTATAATTTTATAAACATATTTGTTGTATTTCAAAGTTGTATCCATATACATACAATTGTTGTTTCCAAAATGTGTACATTTTTAATCATAAAATATACATAGAATTCAAATATCCTACAGAAACTCATGAGTTCTTAATTTTAAGGACTCGACCATTAACATTTGATTACATACAATTCATCTCTTGATTTTTTTTCAAGGACCTGAATAGAAAAACTAAAGAATCCAAATGTAAAAAAACTAGCACGTCATAACCACATTGCAAGTTCCTATTTGAATTTCTATAGTCGGACTCCATAGAATTAGAATATTTACATAATTGTATAAATCTTATTCGATTTTTTTTGGACCGTACGCGAAATCGAAAACCGAAACCGAAACCGAATAAGAATAAAGAATGTTATATTTTCAAAACCGAAACCGAACGAAATTTGTTTTTAACAAACCGATTCTCTTATTCGGTTCGATTCGATTTTCGGTCCAAAACTCACCCCTACTAAAGATGTTCTTCTCTTGAGACCCTGAACGAAAAAGAGTGGATCAAAATAGAAGTAGACTGAAGCTCACAACATCGTCACTTTGTGAGCAATCAGGACTCCTGAGTCCTGCATGAATTCATTTTGCCATTCTGACAAAACTACAGCTCACTGTATATATATTTATATATAATATTTGTTCAAATTGTCGAGGTTTATTCGGACAGCATAAACCAACAATTTTTTTTTTCCTTGTTGCCTTCTTATGCAGCATCCCCTAAATAGTATACAGATCTGGAAATAATAAAGGCAGAGACTTCTTGTGCTGTAACTAACCATCAAGCTCAGCAGTAGTCCGACAGCATGAAGCAGTACAAGTGGGAGCTTAGTATGAATGGTGAAGTTTTCATGTAATAAAACACTTGTCTAAAAGTAGAGCATCTTTAGGGTGCAAATTTCGCCATTATATAAAAAAAGAATATTGAGGCTCGTTTCAACTTTGCCGAAAACATGATGAAAGAATTGAGTTTGTCGAGTCTAAGAATATATACTCTTATACCTTGAGAACTTCATAGATAAAATGGCTCAGAGCTCAGAATGATCAAAATGTACAGACACGAGAAAATAGCAAGAGCCTTCTTAGTCAATGTTAGTGACAGGGTTGTAAGAGATTGTGGTGATGTACTATGTGGAAATTGCTCAATGCAAACCTGATGCAACATTGTATCCAAATAATTAATTGCTACACATGAACCTTACAATATATGATCATAATGATGCAACTTATGTGCACCAGACAGGCTAATAATTAGTGCGGATGTTGCTAAGCGTATATGGTGCTAAAAATCCAATTGAAAAAACATCAATTTAACTTTCATTTTTCCAATGAAACTGCAAATACCTTATAGTTTGGCAACATGAACATCAATCACTGGTCCGTCTGGTGCACATTTGAACTGCACTAATGTTTAATGAACTCACGCGTACCAATAATTTTCTTGATACAAATATTTTAGCTTAGTATATAAGGTAATGTTACAATGGACATGGTCGAATGGAACCCCAAAAATTTGGGATAAATGCTTTTTTTTTTGTATGAGCTTAGAATCCACTAAGCAATACAGCAAACTGATGCACCAAGTCTTCGTTGAGTTGTTCCGGATATGTTTGCAACCCATTATGAACCATAATAATATAAAGGACTTCCCAAAAGTAAAGAGTTCATAAACATTGATTTCTATAAGATAGGCATATTAGAAATTATTGATTTTGTAAGATTGGCAGGTAAAGAAGAAGAAGAAGAAGAAGCAACATTCTAGGCCAAATTACTGAAGTTTCAACCCTTATTTGAATGCAATTTCTCCAAAACCTAACCTTCTTCCATCTTAATCCATTAAACCCCTCTCTAGACTCTGTTTTATAATTTTCTTGTGAAGTGGATGGGGAACCTTTTGATCTCCCTCTACCATCATCAATGCATCGTTGTTTCCCTCGTCACACCCATGCCCTTCCATCTCTAGCCCCTTTTCCCATCTCCTCTCAGTGATGAGCACCTATGAAATCTTTTCTGAACTTCAATGGAGATCCACTTCCTGTATCCAGTTTAAAGACTTTTTCTCTTCTCACTCCCGTCTGGTCATGGGGGCCATCTTGGACCCTTGAGACATTTTCCTTCTGATGTTGCTGGCAGTCAAGCTACAAATGATTAGGCCATGGTGTTCCCCAGTTAGAACTTGGAATTTTCGGTGCAGATGATGCAGATGACAGCACATTAATAAATGCCTAAAGACCGATACAGACACTATCATTGTGCAAGACTAGTGCAAACATCTATTTAGGACAACAATGACTGACAATTTTTTTTGTAGTCACTAGGAAGCACAGGCACTAATCGGTGTCATGTCTGTGTTGTAGTGTAGAATGTTCGTACACGATGCAGATATCCAAAATACACAAGTACATGCAAAAATTGGCGTTTTACCCGTGTCACATGTCTGTACCATGACATATCCATGTCCATGCCACATATAGTGGATGGGTTTTCCGCCTAGATTTAAATTACATTCCGATGTGGCTTCAATTGGCCTTAAGTCTAAACATAGTAGATTACCCTTCAACGTTGATTTCAAGGATGTCTTCCCCTTCTGGCTTTCCTTTAATACCAACCAGCTTTTAGGTATAGGTCTTTGTTGTTACTTAAAATTCAAATTTCAAATTTTGAAAGCCATAACCAGATTTAATGTATTTTTTGTTGGAATTATGGTAGGCCAACAAGCTAAGAGGAACTAATTTGGAAAGGGAGAAAACGTAGAGAGAATAATTTAGTGGAAGAAAAGAATGGTAAGAAAGAAACTTTATAATAGAACCAAGCTTGTAATGTTTGTTGTGTTACAAAATGGGGTTAGAACACCCATATTTATAGGACTCTTGAAGAGTCAACACACTTATTAAAATATAGCTATGGATCATTCTAGACTCTTTTACAATTATAATATGAGAATAAATCTAGAAGATAGATATTGTTAAATGATCAAGAACATTCTAGGTATGGAACATTCTCAACATTCTAGGTTTGGAACATTCTAGAAATTGGACAAGTATAAAACAAAATGACCCAATGACAAAACAAACTCTAATGGGCCAACTAGATTTGTTGGGCTCAAAAACATGGTCACAAAATCGAGTTTATTTTCAACACTCCCCCTTAAACTTGATTTTGCGACTCCAAGTGAACTTCAAGGCACCTTGAATAGTGCTTCTTCCTCGATTTGTTTGGTGAAGATATTGATAGCTTATTTTTGCATGTTGACATACTTCCTTTGCACTTCCTTTCTTTTGATCTGCAACTTTGTGTAAATTACCTCGCTTCCCATCACAATCCATGCTCAATCTTTGCTTGTAGCCTTTAGCAAGTAGTCTATGCTTATACCTCTTGACTTTACCTTTAACATTCTTCATGGCCTTGTATATTGTTGGTATATTAGAATGTATTAGGGGATTTTATATATAGCCAAGAGATTATAAAATAGAACTCCAAATACTTTACATGGTATCAGAGCACAAACCCTAGCCGCCATCACCGTTGCCACGCCACCACCACCGCCGTCGCACCGCTCGCCCACCACCACCGTCGTCGTCGCCGCCACAACACTTCCACCACCACCGCGAAGCCGCGACTCCTGCGGAGCCCGAAGGAGCCTTCTGCCACGTTTTTCGTCGTCTCCTGCGGGTCGTTCCGGACGTTGACATCGAAGGCCTAGATCTGATGGAGGAGAAGCATGATCGGGTCTAGGAGAGGACGAAGAGTACGAACATGAATCGTGGGACGGGTGTGAGGTGATCGGAGAAGAGGAGGATCGATAGAGGAGATCATCAAGAAGTTGGACCCTGCGGAGGTCACAATGTTGATGAAGCTAATAAAATTGTCGGCTGGTGAGAGCGCGACACGAACACCGGCGAAGTTGGAGCTTCCCTCCATCGATCCGAGGCTTGATGGACCGGCCACCTACCTGAGTTGGTCACGACGGGTGAGAAGAACCCTCGCCGGAAAGAACCTGGAGGGTTTCTTGTCAGGAGAGAAGACAGAGCCGGATGAGGGCTCGACAAGACACGACGAGTAGAAGTCCACTCATATGGTGATATACATTTGGCTCCTCAATTCTTTAGTCCAGTCGATCGCCGCCACAGTGGATGGCCTTGAGATGGTAAAGGACGTGTGGAAGAAGTTGAGGAGGACCTACGATGATGTGGGAAATAACTTGAGGGTTTTCCAGATCAAGGGGGAGATCGACGACACCGTACAGGGAGAGAAGACGGTGCAAGAGTATGCCACGGAGTTGGAACGTCTGTGGTTGGACTACGATCACTCATCAGATCGGACGAGTTGTGATGACCCGAAGTGTAAGGAGAGACAGGTATGCCTGCAGGAGAGGACGATGAAGTTTCTTAAGGGGCTGGCCGCAGTGTTTGCTCAGAGGACAGCACTACTTCTAGCCCAACCGAAGATCCCTACACTTGAGGAGGCTATCTCGGCCATGATCCAGGAGGAGACTCGCATCTACAGGCAGGGACAGGTGGTCCTCCTGAAGTAAAGTCAGCATTGGCGGTTGCCAATTCAGGCGGCACAGGACCTAAGGGAGACCCCCGGCAGTGCTACAACTGCTGGGAGGTGGGCCATCTGAGGTATGCTTGCACCAAACCACCCAAGGAAAAAGATTCAGGTGGTGGACGTGGACAGTTTGGAGGACGTGGCCGTGGTCGTAGGGGTCGACGGGGTGATCGAGGAGGTTATCGGACGAACATGCTGGTAGCAGAAGGCGATGAGGGAACTGATGTCGCCTATACTGAGGAGGATCAGGCACTGCTGGGCATGCGGAGGTACTCATGAGAAAGCAGAGAGCGTCAAGCGATGGAGACAGGAGGAGTGGGACTGAGGAGACGTCCACCTCAGTCTTCGCCAGAGGCAACGCTGTCATGTATGTCCACCAATCGGAAGGGAGTCATCTCGCTAGCATCCTCAACCTCGAACCACCTTGCTCTGATATCACTTTGTTGGAATTGTGGTAAGCCAACTAGCTAGGAGGAATTAATTTGGAGAGGAAGAAAATATAGAGAGAATAATTTGGTAGAAGAGACGAATGGTAAGAAATAAACTTTATAATAGCACTAAATTTTTAATGTTTGTTGTATACAAAATAGGAGGAGAACACCCCTACTTATAGAACTCTTGGAAAAATCTACCCTTATTAAAATATAGATATGGATTATTCTAGACTGTTTTACAATTATAATATTAGGACATATCTAGAAGATAGATATTTTAAAATGATCAAGAACATTCTAAGTATGGTACATCCTAGAAATTGGATAAAGTATAAAACAAAATGGCCCAATTACAAAACAAAGTCCAATGAACCAACTAGATATGTTGGGCTAAAAGCATGGTCATAAAATCAAGTTTATTTCAACATTTTTTCATTTCTTCCTTTTTCCAAGGCTTGTCATCACTTTGGGCTGAAGCACATTTTGATTTTGTTTTGTGTTTCTACACATGGTTACTACTGTTGTCATGATAGTAACACCAAAAAATATATGCTTCGTAATAACTAATAAATAGCGGGAAAAAGAAAAACCTTCACCCATGTAATGACAAGCCAAGAAGAAGAGGAAATACAACATAGACCATCTACTTTAAATTATCCAAATTAGTGCCCTGATGTATGATCCCAATTCCAATAAAAATATTGACAACACCATCCACCCTGGTCAATCATTGGATGATGTTGATACTCTCTTTGTTAAGCATGTTTTTCTTCGACGCCACCCATGATGCTTGCTTAAGCATAGGATCAAGCACACATATCTTTCCCAAAAGAAATACAAGGCTTGAAACACATTTCTCTATAGACGCCATGCAGTAACAAAGAGCTCAAAGATCAAAGATAACACCTTCCAAAAAGCACCTTATCCCCAAGAATAACTGTCTGTTGTAATAGGATGAATGGCCAAGTTTGAACTTTGAAGAGGATAAAGGAAATAGGAGAGAAAGGGACCTGAGCTATATCTAGAAATTATTTTGTAGATACAGAGGAAATTAGGAAAAAGAGGACCATCAAGTGGCACGTTGGCAAAAGGTTAGAGGGATGACAAGAGAAAGTGGATGAGGGAAAAAAGGTAATGCAAAGCAAATGGATGAAAGAGGGCACCCTCACCACCCCCCCCCCCCCCCCCCCCCCCCCCACCCCCACACGAAAAGATACAAAGAAAGGAGATCCAGCAAAAGTTTCACATGGCTCTGGGCAGAGAAGGGTGAGTATCTATGTTGCATGGATACAGACACGATACTGGTACGGGTTATGGACATTTTCAAATAGGTACAGAAGTAATTACTACTTTTGCTGTCTGTGCAACCTAGGTGAGTATGATGGCCGTTTGTTGTGGTGGTGGAAGAAGTTTCCTTCATGTTCGGTTACAATCCTACTAAACAGTGCAAATAGGTTTGGCCCTACTATTCCAACCAAGTGTCCTTCATTTGCTACTTGAAGTTGTTCAACAGAAACTAGGAACAAACTGGGAACACTGTAAGCAAAGACTAAATCATATTTTATTCTGAAAACAATTTTTAGTTGATAATTCGTATCTACGTGTAACCAGGAGGACCGTTTTGTTTCTGATCTTACAAAAGTTGAGTTCACAAGACCTTGAAAAGAATTCCAAATTTTGCAATTATTTTCAAAAGCTCAGGCTATAAGAAGTTGAGAACTAAAACAGATATTCTACTTCATAATCTTCAAAATCTCAGAGTCTATTCTCAAAGAATAACACAAAGGAAAAGAGAGAACTTACAGACCACCAAAACAGGGCCTTGTAATCTCTCTATCAAGAAACAACAAAGGAAAAGAGAAACTATACAGACCTCATCAGGGTCATGTAATCTCTATCTTTCCCGTCAATAATATTACTCTGAATCACTCTCTAGACACATTGCCTTCAACCCTCTCTTCTTCTGCACAAATCAAATAAACCAAAATAAGAAGCGAATCAGACCATGTTCTACTTAGAAAGAAAAACAATGAAAAAGCATCATAATTCTCAACAAGATCAAACAAAATGCTAAGTGGAAAAAAGAGCATAGGTCCATCTTTTCCACACAAACAAACAAACGAACAGCCAAAAAAAAAAAAAAAAAAGAGTCAACACTTCTTCCATTATAAGTGGGTTTTGGTTATGGGGCATAAGAAAGCTCCATTAAAGAATGAATTATTTGTATTTACACCCCCACTTCCTATTCATAACACTAATAAAATTAAAAGTGAAGAATTGACAAAGTTTTTATGATCGGTACGTGGTTGGTGTCAAATTCCTAGCCAGAGTTGCTATGAACATGAGATGGTCATGCGATAAAACCTAATTATCATGCCGGTTGGCAAGTAGTAGACCTACTTTTGAGTAATGCAGTTTAAGCTCATGCAACCAAGGAGCATTATCCAAGTTCCCCTTAGACTATAAAGAGTGAAGACTAAGAGGTATAAAGATACAATTTGCTACGGGAAATTGTATTCATCTCCATGACATACTAAGCCAAAGAGAAGGAACGACATAAAAAAATGACAACACTCGTACCCTTCCAAATCGCATTCATACATAATATGCAGATTAACAGAGAAAAACAAATGAAAAAAAAAACGATAACATTAAAAGTGAAATAAGAAAAGATACCTTTCTTGAGCTCTTCTTCTCCCTGACTTCATACCTCTCATGTGACAGATCCGTCAACCATGCTCCTGGACAGACCAACTATACAAGCAAAAATATAACTCCTTATTCAATGAACTCTTTAAGTTCTAACCAAACTGAACAGAAGAACCAAAATAGTAGATACATACAAGCAAGCTTTTCTGGAGAAACTTGGGCCTCTTTCTAGGCCTTTGAGGCAGCTTGCACCCCTTCATTGCCATAAAATCCTCCTCTTTCTCTTTATTTGAGAGCGAAACAAAAAACCTTGGCAAAGTCGTCATCCCTCCTCTCTCCTCTCCAATGATTCCGAACCCACTCCCGTTTTCTTTCTCCTCGATCACGGACCCTCTAGTTGTATAAAACCGATCCTCCTTCTCCGGTGACACTGACACTGACCGTGACTTCCTATTTTCGCTCCCTGCTGATTCCGACTTCCTACACAAAAATCGAGCAGTCAGGTATTCATACACTTGCATAAAAAATCCTTCTTCTTCAAGAAGATCTCCCTTTTCTTCTTCAGAAAAATTGAAAAATTGACAGTTGGATAGTATTCAATTCCTTCCAGACTTCGATAGCATCAGCATCTATCTTCCCAAGTATTTAGGGTTCTTTAAGACAAAATCAGCACATTGGAATTGGAAAAGTGCATTGAAACTCTCCTATGGTTTGACTTTTTCCAAAGAAAAAATAAATCAAGAAATGTTATCAATCATTTTAATATTAACTCATTTTCTAGTATTCTCCAATTGTCAAACCAAAACAATGATATTAAGGATATCACATCAAATTGTCAAACCATAACATGGTGCTTAGGAATTGCATGGGAGAGCTCTAAAATCGGATCAAATCACGCCATTTTTACTATCTTTGAAGTTTTAGGAATTTTACCAAATAGTAGAAATCAAACAATATAAAGATATCACATCAAATAACTCCAATGCAGAGTCAAAATTGTCTTTAGGAAAATACCAACAGAAGTGGGTTTGAAGGAACTTTCATCGAATTAATCTAAAATTTATCAAGATCACTTATTTTTTGCTACTTTGGAATTCAGAAGAAAATCATTTGAAAGATCGAAATTGTCAGCAAAATCTTCCATTTTGTTCATTTTTGTGATGAAACATCAACAAAGTGTTAAAAAGTACAACATAAGCATCTCCTTTTTCATCTAAATCTGAACTCTTAACAAACATAAATTGCAAATAAGAGTCTTGATCAAAATCCTCCTTTTGAATAAACTCAGTATATGGGCACACAAGAAAATTGCTCCATAGTTAAAGGTATTTTCAGTTTTTCATTAAAGTCAGAGAAAAAAAATTAGCATTACAAATTGCATCAGAGAACTCCATAATCTTTTGTTTACATGTAAAAATGTTCCTCTTTTGTACCACTTCGTAGCATATAACAAAAAAAAATCAACAAATGTGCATAAACCAAATCCAAAGAAAAACCTATAAAAAAATCTCTTATTTTCTATAATTTCAGAGTTTACAAGAAAATTTTAGTTCAAAAAACTCTACTTTATCTTCAAGTTTTCTGAAATTTCAAAAAAAAAATGATCAAAATCTCTAGATGCATTTGAAAGCTCTAAAAAAAGTATCAAAATCTCTCCTTTCTTTCTTTCTTTTCTATTTTACCAACTTGGACTTTATAAGAACAAAAAAGAAACAAAATAAAAATTCACAAATCACTACCAAAATCCCTCCTTTCGTTATTTTCATGAAAATAACAACAAAATTAACGATAAAAATCTCCTTTTTTTCTCACCTGTGGGTCGCTATGGGAGAGGTCAGGAGAGGAGAAGGTGCTCTGACGCCGCGGCGGCCGATGTGTGGCGCGGCTCGCCTCTGGCCGTCGGATATACCGGGGGACGCGGCGGCAGCGGCGGACTCGTCGCGCGTCTTGACGCAGCGCAGGCGCTTCCGGCTCCCCCACTGGAGCAGGAAATCCGTCTCCGGCGCTCTCAGCGGCCTCTTCAATTCCTTCTCCATCTCTCTCCCAATCTGCACTTTGACAAGAGTCCCATTGAAGTTTCCATCGATAAATATTCAAAATTTGGAAGAGAAAGAGGCTTAAAAATGTGATTTTTATTAACTGGAGAAAATTTCTTCCTCTTCTTCCTTTATTTTTCTTTTTTAATTTCGGATTGTAGTTGGAAGAAGTAGGAACCACCAGTATATATGGTTTCTTTTTAATTTGTAATTGTAGTTGGTGGTTCCTTCTTTTTAATTTGTAACTGCTGTTGTGGAGTAGGAATTAGCATTGACTACTGGAGGACAGTGGGATTTGAAATGGACGGACGGGATTTGGCGACTTAGGATATAGGTTAGGAGCATGGGGTTTGGGAATTTTTAGATGAGAGATGAGAGATGAGGATCAGCCGCAAACGTGAGGGGATTGTAGCCCTCTTTCGTCGGGGAGTCGCTTCTTGGAGTACCAAGGTTTTTTTTTCCGAAAATTTTATACAGAGCATTATATTCTATGTTAATTCCATCAAAAAAAATTTTTAATTTTCATCTAAAGTATCAAAATATTAATCTATTATTACAAAAATTAATATAATATCGTGTTCGTTAACAGACGTTAACTTAAAAAATATATATTAAAAACGTCGATCGGATGGACATTTCTTAAGGAGCTCCCACTCTCTTTCTCTATCTCTCTATCACTCTCTCATCTCTCTCTCTCTCTCTCTCTCTCTCTCTCTCTCTATTACTCTCTCTCTTCTCTCTCTCTCTGTTCCTCTCTCTCTCTCTCAACCTGTCACTCTCATCCTCTCTTTACTCTCTCTTTGTCACTCCCATCCCTCTCTTTACTCTCTCTCTCTCCCTGCCACTCTTTCCTCTGTCACCCTTTTTATGTATGCTAATATACTAGGTAATACTAGTCTCTGTACAAATAGGTAACGTTCAATTTGTAACGTTTATATTTTAACGGTTAAATTTAGCTTATATATATGACTCATTTGTTTTGTATATCTCATTCAATCCTACTCTCTTCACCATATTTTTCTCATACATGAAATAGCTTACAATCAGTGAATTCAGAAGTCAAATTCAAGTCAGAAGATACTTTCATCAATTATCTCCTACAATTTTCTCCTAAGCTATTTTCTGACATACCTCTGTAAGTCTCAATTCAGACGAAAGTTTGTGACTATGGATCAAAATTTTATAATAATTTGCTACCATAGAGGTATACTAGATGGATCATCTTACCAAGGAGGTAATACTCATCTTATTATCACTTATCAAAATATCACATTAACTAGTTTGCGTAGTATTATTTGTGATCATTTTTTCATAAGTTATGAATTTACAATAAGGTAATTTTATGAAGATGCGTTGATAATAGTAGATTGTGAAGAAACATAAAATTTTATTGTTCAAAGTAATTTAGTTTCATCTTGTATTAAAATTTACATCATTCCATCACTAGCAAATATCGATACAACTATCATTTCAAGTAGTCAATATTTTTGTGATAACCAAGATTTTAATGTTGGTCCTTGTTGTATAAATCATACTGAACTGAACTCTGATACTGAAAACAATGAGGTTGACGATAAAAATATTGATGATTTGGTTGAAATTTTAGATTATTATTTAGATGATAATGATGCTAATGTAGCTTGTGTAATACCCCGTTCCGTTCAAGCGGACTGCCGATTCAAACGGCAAAAGTGCAATATCCTGACCCGCTTTGCTCAGGCGAGAATACTCGTTTGAGGCACAAGATATCCAGACTTATCCTTACAGGACTTCAGCTTAGGCTTTCAGAGGCTCGCTTGACGTATCACTCGACCGAGGCGAATCATCGTTAAGGTGGGTGGCTACGGTAAACTTGTCTTTGCTTAGCCAGCACACATAAAATATGAAACGATATATGCTATTCGCTAGGTGAATCACCTCCTGCATGTTAATAAGAATACAACGCACCTAGCTAAGGGAATAATCCCAACTTGTATTGCTTATGCTAGAATATGGAAATGAAACATTGCTTATATATATGTTCAGACCCTCGCATGCTACCCTAGATTCGTGTCGCTCGGAAAGTCCCTTACGATCTCACTCCTCGGCTTACCTTCGGGTCCGAGCTAACGTGAATGTTTGTGTTTATACAAACGCGTGCTTGTCTGCTTATATGTTGCCTTGTTTTTATCCAAACCCCGAGAGACTACTAAGTAGTCATTCTGTGCCTGAATGAACCTGAAAGTATCCGGGACCGTTAGGTCACCAAGGCATCCCCGAACCAGGGGCATGCATCAAGGCAAAGTGAATATTGTACTAGGATCACATCAAGTTTACCTTTGAACGAAAATCATGTCCAAGCTCGTTCATAGCAGAAAATTCAAGATTGTACTCGTGTTATTGATTGTACTCGTGTTATTGATTGTATTGTGGAAGATGTGAATTTGGATAACCCTAAAGACCTGTATATCGCTGACAACTTGTGCACAAGGTCACGGTCTCGCGGACGGTGCTGGGGCACTGGCACCGATCCGGTCCGGACGAGGCCTATTGTTTAGTCTCTTGTTCTTGGCGGAATGGCTTGCAGCGCCTCTTATACTTTCGTTGCATACCATTCTCGTCAAAGACTATATCGTCCCTCATGGTTATGCCAGCGACAATTGTTCATATAGATAACTCATCCTCGCTTAGCGGCTATCCGCGTGTGAGTCATTGTATCGCATCGAAGAACAACTGAGCACTCCAAATATTGTCCCGTTCAATGGCTCTCGTGCTTGCATATGCTATTGCCTTGGTTTTCATTGTGGATGCTCGTGCTTGAATTAACAATGTTTGTCTTGGACAGGAAAGGTCAAATGACAAGTTGGTAAGTCTCGTCGTGTTTCCTCTCATGTCGCACGGCGCACTGCCACACGAATTAGGCTATTCAAATCTTGCATGAAACTGATCCTAAGGCAACTAGAAAGACAACATAATAGTTGGTGCACGGAACCTATATTACGTGTTTGAATTTGTCGAGCGGGCGAGTAGCCTCCCCACCAGTACATTCAATGTACTGATAATCCACCAGATCGTTTGCAGGGTGCGGGAGAACCTCATTCGGTGCGGATGCCTTTCTCGTGCGTGCTAAGGCCAGGAGTTTCCTCTGAAGCCTTGGAGCGTTGCGTCCGGAACAGAAACACATATACAAGATATAATGTTGGAACTTGCCTGAACATCGCCTGTACAATTATTCCACAATTGTAGCCACTTGGCACGCTTTTACTGTTTCAGAGAGAGAGGCTTGAGCGACTTGTAATCTCGCCAAGCGCCGCCTGTAACACTTGTTTATATCAATAAAGAGTTGCTTTACTTTAACTTTGTGTTATTCAATGCTTCTGTTATTGTCGACTCAGTGAACTTGTTATCGATCGCCTATGCGTTCATAAACTCCGCTGTACTCGGACAATCTATGCGACTCTGTGGCTTAGAACTCTTACCGCCAGCCAATGAACCACGGCCTTGCATGGGCGTGGCTCACGCTCGTGCGGTATCACGATCGGATGGGTTAAAGCGATCTTCGGCGGGAGCGCTGGCACGGTAATTCTCGCCTAGCGGGAACGGCCGAATTGCCTGCGGAAGATCGGAACGTGACATGTTGGTATCAGAGCCTGGCTTATACGCCTTTGGACTTCATTTCGATTATCTCGGTTTCGAAAGCTCGTTCGTGGGTTATGTGTACGCTCTTTCTCAATGTCCCTAACGAAATATTCCAATAATAAGTCTAAATACTTTCAAAATGTATTTTGATTGATATGATTGCTTGTATGAGATCGTGGTGTGAGTGGCCTTTGTGCCAACCTGTGCGAGAACCTTGAGATTATCGCAAGTAGCTTGTCCGATTTCACTATCTCTAAGTTTGGTTGAATGTATATGTTTGAGGGACGCCTTGAACATGTGCAAGATCCAAGACTCAAGAAAAATATGAAACTCGAGTGCTAAGACTTCATTATCGCCAAGTTAGTTGGCGTGCATGTGTTTGGAGCACTACGAATACGTATACGATCCAGACTAGCGATATACCGATCTCGATGCTTGTGCAAGTGAATATCCAAATGAACAAGTACAACGACTTGTGTAGGTGTGCCTCAGCCTTGTACCATTAAATCAAAATTGATTGAAACGTACTGCTTGCCCTCAGTAAGTCTCGAGGACGAGACTTTTTCTGAGTTGGGTAGGATGTAATACCCCGTTCCGTTCAAGCGGACTGCCAATTCAAACGACAAAAGTGCAATATCCTGGCCCGCTTTGCTCAGGCGAGAATACTCGTTTGAGACAAAGGATATCCAGACTTGTCCCTACAGGACTTCGGTTTAGGCTTTCAGAGGCTCGCTTGACGTATCATTCGACCGAGGCGAATCATCACTAAGGTGGATGGCTACGGTGAACTTGTCTTTGCTTAGCCAGCACACATAAAATATGGAACGATACATGCTAGTCGCTAGGTGAATCACTCCCTGCATGTTAATAAGAATACAACGCACCTAGCTAAGGAAATAATCCTAACTTGTATTGCTTATGCTTGAACATAGAAATGAAATATTGCTTATATATATGTTCAGACCCTCGTATGCTACCCTAGATTCGTGTCTCTCGGGAAGTCCCTTACGATCTCACTCCTCGGCTTACCTTCGGGCCCGAGCTAACGTGAATGTTTGTGTTTAAACAAACGCGTGCTTGTCTGCTTGTATGTTGCCTTATTTTCATCCAAACTCCGGAAGACTACTAAGTAGTCATTTCGTGCCTGAATGAACCTGAAAGTATCCGGGACCGTTAGGTCACCAAGGCATCCCCGAACCAGGGGCATGCATCAAGGCAAAGTAAATATTGTACTGGGATCACATCAAGTTTATCTTTGAACGAGAATCCTGTCCAAGCTAGTTCATAGCGGAAAATTCAAGATTGTACTCGTGTTATTGATTGTACTCGTGTTATTGATTGTATTATGGAAAATGTGAATTTGGATAACCCTAAAGACCTGCATATCGCGGATAACTTGTGCACAAGGTCACGGTCTCGCGGACGGTGCTGGGGCACTGACACCGATCCGATCCGGGCGAGGCCTATTGTTTAGTCTCTTGTTCTTGACGGAATTGTCACGCCCCAGTCCTAAAATATCGAAGGACTGGACACGTGGCAATGGCCAGCAGCACGCACCGATGGACAACCCAATTTAATGGATCCATCAGGGCATGCTTAAGCTGTAGTCTAGCAATAAATAGAACCAATGATACAAGTCACAGACTAATCTAATCTCATCCACAATAGATAATCACAGATTAAATGCCAGAGTAATGCAAATAGAAATAACTATTAAATCTCAATAAAAGTGTCTCGGTGAACAATCCGAGATCAAGTCTGATACATCAAATCAAATAGACAGGAAATAAAGGAACTGAAAATAGAAACAGAAATAACTGACTATATACAGCCACTGCTCAGGAGAAGTTCTCTGGTGCGAGCTCGTCCTCAGGTGCTGGTATAGCTCCTGCAAGTGCTCCTGTACGGTGTATCTCTGGATGGATCTCTTCGGCTATACCTGGGGACATAGTCCATTCCAGGTCCTCAGGGGACATAACAAGGTACAGATAATTCAAGCCAAAATATAAGCAGTACAAAAATTAAATAAAACAGCAGGGTAAACTATGTAACCAGCTAAGTGATAAATGCAAGTTGAGAGCATCACTAGAACTCAGGCTGAAACCGCTACAAGCTCTGTGTCGGGGAGCCGGTAGCAGTAATAACACGTAAAGGGTCTAGCTCTGCTGGAGAGTCTACAATCTCACAATAGTAGTGGATATATATATGAAACAGCCTGTAGCCTGTGTGTCTCTCCCCACCTAATATAATCACCCGTCTCATGTCCATGACACGCAATATCATAACTAATGCAGCAGTCATATAATGTCTAGGAATAAACTATCCATGTTATAAATCTGTATCCTATACAGAATCACCGTGAATATCTCAAGAGGATTCTGTCTCATGAATAGTGTCAAGTGTCATGGGTTCTGATGTACTTGATAGGACAAGTACCAAGAGTAAGGGTATCGAATGTCCATCTCTAAATGACGTACCCAACACCGCGTACGGGGTTGGCACCCGACTATGATCGGACACTAAGTACGTCACACGTTTTCTAGGTTAAGCAGTTAAAACAAGTTTACACATGAATCTACAAGAAATCAAGTAAAATACTATAATAAGAATCACTGCGAGTTGACAAGCTCTACTTGCCCACTGATGCATAAATAAGTCAAGAAAAATAAGTAGCAAGCTGCAGGGTTTGGCAAGGTACACTTGCCTGTGGTTCTGGTTCCAATTGCGGCTCTGACTTTAGCTGGAATTGTAGGCGGTACTCCGGTTGCTGAAATAAACATCACTATCAGATCCAAAAAATATCAATCAGCTAGAAACGCCTGTCCTTGAGTCCAGTTTGGAGACAAGGGCAAAAATGACAATTTTGGATCAAAACGGGGTCCACAAGTGGGCCCGCTTTGCACCGAAAAATGTGTCAGGGTCAAAAGGTCTCCAAATTCACCAAACTTAGTGTCAATAGGTCAGGAACGATGATACGAACCCAACGGAACTTCCGGAATTGGATTCCGATGAGCCGATCACAAAATCGCCCGTCGAGCGGGGCCTGTGGGGCCCACGACACGCAATTTCGTCAACGTTCTCAGAATCGAACCAAACTTGGGTCACAGACCAGCGTATCGCTATGAGTTCGATGGCACAAGTTTCGTTTCGATCCGACGTGTGTATACAAAGTTAGGGCACGATTCAGAAAGGACGGATACGGGACGGTGTCCGCGGATACACATTGATTTCGGTGTGCATGCACACCTGAATCGACTTCTGTAAAATCCCACACGTCCGTATCAACGACGCGCACGTATCTGTGAACATCGTATGCGACCAAGTCGTCCTGTTTGTCGGGACGTATCCAGTTCCGGGGTGAATCAGGGCGTTATTTTTCTTGTTTTTGGATCGCGGTTCGCGATCGCCACAGGACGCGATGCCCCGAGCGGGTTACACGGGCACCGAGGGGGTCATACAGGCTACGCAACGCAACTAACAGAATCAAAAACGGGGTTATGAGCAGAAAGATACACGTACCTGAACAGGGCTCAAAAACCGGGGTTCACCGTGTCCGACACGACACAGGACACTGTGTCCCGTGTCCGGCTGACACGAGGCTAGTGTGAGGGTTAGGGTTCAGGGCTGATGGCCCGAGCTGCGGCGGAGGGAGGCCGGCCGGAGGCGGGCTGGGGCAGCGCTGGCGGAGGGAGGCGACGCTGGCTGACGGCGGCGGCGCGCCGGAGCGGGCTGGAGCAGCTGCTGCTGCGGCTGTGCGGCTGGGGAGAGGAGGAAGAAGGAGGAGAGGGAGGCGGCGCTGGCGTGGCGGCACGGTGGCGCGTCGGCGGAGCTAGGGCGGAGGCGTGGCGTCGCGGCGAGGCGGCGAGGCGGTGGCGTGGTGGCAGAGGGATCGGGTCGAGGGGGATTTCGGAGGGGGGAGCGATGGGGGTTTTAAAAGGAGAGAGGCGGTGGTCGTGGGGCCGAAGGAGGCGGCCAGGGTAGAGATGTGGCCGCGGGGTGCGGGCGAGGTGGTCGGGCGGAGGACGCGGGGAGTGGGCCGACGGATCCGGCGGAAGACGCGGGGGAGGCGACCGGGTCGGGGAGAGGGAGCTGGGTTGCGGGCTAGCGGGTGCGGGTCGGGTTCGGGTGGACCCGACCCGACCCGTTTAGCAAACGGGCTGGGCTGGGTTTGGGCCAGGGGATTTGGGTTGGGCCGGGATTAAATAAATAAATAATTAATTAATTAATTAATTAACTATTAGTTTCCAGGTGATTAAAAATAGGTCCAGGGCCCAATAAATTCTCAGAAAATTACCCTAAGTCAAGTTTTTTATTTTTCACCCAAAAATATTATTTTCATAATATTTTAATATTATTTATTATCATTTAAAAATCATTTAATAATTAAAACCCTGATTTTAATTACAGAAAATTCCCAGAAAATTCCAGAAAATTGTGAAAAACCCAAATTTAAAATTCTGAAAAATCAGGGGGTTTACAGGAATGGCTTGCAGTGCCTCTTGTACTTTCGTTGCATACCATTCTCGTCAAAGACTATATCGTCCCTCATGGTTATGCCAGCGATAATTAATCATATAGATAGGTCATCATCGCTTAGCGGCTATTCGCGTGCGAGTCATTGCATCGCATCGAAGAATAACTGAGCACTCCAAATATTATCCCGTTCAATGACTCTCGTGCTTGCATATGTTATTGCCTTGGTTTTCATTGTGGATGCTCGTGCTTGAATTAACAATGTTTGCCTTGGACAGGGAAGGTCAAATGGTAAGTTGGTAAGTCCCGCCGTATTTTCTCTCATGTCGCATGGTGCACTGCCACACGAATTAGGCTATTCAAATCTTGCATGAAACTGATCCTAAGGCAACTAGAAAGACAACATAATAATTGGTGCACGGAACCTATATTACGTGTTTGGATTTGTCGAGCGGGCGAGTAGCCTCCCCATCAGTGCATTCAATGTACTGATAATCTACCAGATCGTTTGCAGAGTACGGGAGAACCTCGTTCGGTGCAGATGCCTTTCTCGTGCGTGCTAAGGCCAGGAGTTCCCTCTGAAGCCTTGGAGTATTGCGTCCGAAATAGAAGCACATATACAAGATATAATGTTGGAACTTGCCTGAACATCGCTTGTACAATTATTCCACAATTGTAGCCACTTGGCACGCTTTTACTGTTTCAGAGAGAGAGGCTTGAGCGACTTATAATCTCGGCCAAGCGCCGCCTGTAACACTTGTTTATATCAATAAAGAGTTGCTTTACTTCAAATTGTGTTATTCAATGCTTCCGCTATTGTCGACTCAGTGAACTTGTTACCGATCGCCTATGCGTTCATAAACTCCGCTGTACTCGGACAATCTGTGCGACTCTGTGGCTTAAAACTCTTACCGCCAGCCAATGAACCACGGCCTTGCACGGGCGTGTCTCACGCTCGTGTGGCATCACGCCCGGATGGGTCAAAGCGATCGTTCCGCAGGAGCGCTGGTGGGTTATTCTCACCTAGCGGGAACGGCCGAATTGCCTGCGGAAGATCGGGGCGTGACAGCTTGTTGCATTCCCGGGTTAATTGTTTGCAGACAATTTGATTCTCTTTAGGATTTTCAAAATTTTATTAGCGATCTAGCAATTACATATAAATTTAGTTGTTCATCTAAACATAACAATCATCAAAGAATAGTGTATACTTGTGATTCTCTAAACTATTGTTGAAGAGTATACGCTAAAGCTAATGGTGATGGTAGTACTTTTAAAATTCGTACATTTGAAGGTAGACATTCATGTTTATGTGGATTTACAGGAGGACATCATCCACTAGCCACTACTGCATGGATAAAAAATAAAATAATTGGTAAAAATAATTTTATTATTTTAGTGTATACTTGTGATTCTCCATTTTTTACACGGGGCGAAGAGAATGAGTGAGAGAGAGAGAGAGGAGTAACAGAGAGAGAGAAGAGAATATAAAAAAATTTAATAAAATATATTATATTTTTATTTTTATATTATATTTTTTTACCGCTCATCTCTCTCTCTCTTCTCTCTCACTCTCTCTCGCCTCTCTCGCACTTTCTCTCGTCTCTCTCTCTCTCTGTCCCTCTCTCTGTCACTCTCTCTTGTCTCTCTCTTGTCCCTCTCTCTGTCACACTCTCTTCTCTCTTACTCTCGCTCGTCTCTCGTCCCTCTCTCTGTCACACTCTCTTCTCTTTTACTCTCTCTCGTCTCTCATCCCTCTCTCTGTCACACTCTTCTCTCTCTCTCTCTCTCTCCTCTCTCTTCTCTCTCTATTTTTTGACCGAATAAATTAGAGGCAAGAGTCTTCTCTTTCCTCTCTTCTCTCTCTCACATGCATGCATTGAAAATCTGAATGCATTGGAGAGTGTATGCATGGAGTGTCACGCCCCAGTCCCAAAAATATACGGAACTAGGCCACGTGGCATTGGCCAGCTGACATGTCACTAAGGGATTACCCAATTTAATGGACCCAAAGTGATGTGCTACGCTGTCCTAAAATACTACAAGTCTAAATACAGGTAACTCTATCTCATCCACAGAAATATCAAGAAAAGTGCTGAATATATAGATGCTAAATCTGAAATGTCATATACAAATCAGATAAAGTCAGGTGGGAACAAACCCACTACAAAAAGATAAGCAGAAAGTGAAATAAGATAAACTAGTGCATCGTCCTCAAAATATATAACTCCAACTCCAGATGTACTCAGGCAGACTCTGATGGCATCTCCTCTAATTCCATCTCAAGGGCATGTCCAGACTCCTGTCCAGGTCCAGGTCCAGGTACTGTGGGGTGGAATGTCTCAGCTAAACCTGGCAGGGAACCAGGTCCTCAGAGGGACGTAACAAGATACAAAAAAATAACATGCCATGTATGTAAATACTGAATAAATAAATACAGGGTGCTAACCAACTAAGTGTATGCAATTTGAGACAACCTAGTACGTATGGGAAAGTGTGGCTAGACATATGATGACGTAATTCACCAATCCGTAGTGACTGGCTATTATATGCCACATATGCCCTCGTTCAAGGGCACTATACAATTTTCCATCTACGATGAGTATGGTCACAGGAATATATATATAACATCCGTATCACTCCGTCGAGTGCGGCATCGGGATAAAGAGGTGGGTGTCCCATACGTCTTTTAGTCGTTCTCCCCGCCCAATATAACTAATGCCAAGTCATAACTTTCCTGATTTTGTTCTAAGCCGTGATGCACGTCGTACGTACTGGTAGCTAATCAACTACGTAAACTTGCATCCCAAAATGTAGTACAACCTTGTTGCGTATACCCGTGATAGGGTCTAAGAGGATATTAGGATACCCTCACAGTTGATGGTAAGTCAGTATAAACTAGGATAATTACACTACGTGTCAACGTACTTGTTGACGGTACCCGAGGCAGTCTCAGATACATGCTGTTATATGTAAATTTACTAAAAAGAACATTTAACAGTTAATAATTTAAACAGTAAAAACTTGGCAAGGTATACTTGCCTACTGCCTGATAGTATTGAAACCCTGATCTCACGGTCAGGTTTGTAGGTGCTGGTGACAGGGGGTCACTGGCTGTGCTGGAGTTGGGTTCTGTTAAAACATACAGGGTTCGTGAATATCATGGTATAATGATAATATATATATAATATATTGGATACACATATAGATTATATATATATACTTATATAGTATATATAGTAGTATATATAGTAGTATATATATATATATAACATATATATATAAAAGAGAAAAAGAAAAATGCAGGTAATGTATATATATGTTGTATTTATCCAGCAATAATAATATTTAAAATAGTAGCAGGGTGTAACCACTGATATATATTTAGTAATATAATATTATCAGGGTGTATCCACTGATATATATAGTAATAAATAAATGAAAAGACAGGACAGAAAGTAAATACATATATACCTATGTACTGTATATCCAGTACTATGATAATAATCATATATATATTATCATATATATATAATAAATAAGTGCATATAAATAATAAAAAGAAAAGTGCATAGTATATATATATATATACATATATACTATAAATATAATAGTAATTATATAATATATATATAACATATATATATATATATATATATATATATATATATATATATATATATATATATATATATATATATATATATATATATATATATGTAGGCTGTATTATCCAGCACAGTAGTATTATATATCATATATATAGATATATATATATATATATAATAAAAAGACTGTGCAGAACTGTAAAATATACATATATACATATGCTGTATTATCCAGCAATATAATATAATAATCATAGATATATGTATATATATTATATATATATATATACACATATATATATATATATATATATATATATATATATATATATATATATATATATATATATATATATATATATATATATATATAATTAAAAGAAATGAAGGGTGCAGGAATTGAATATATATATATATATATATAATTAAAAGAAATGAAGGGTGCAGGAATTGAAATATACATATATATTAGTATATAGTATATATATACATATAATAAATAATAAAATGAAGGCATACATATATATATACATATATAATATATATATATATATATATATATATATATATATATATATATATATATATATATATATATATATATATATATATATATAAGAAAAGAAAAAAAAAGGAATATATATATACACTGTATATATATATTCTGAATTAAATAATAATAATATCAATATATATATAATATATAATATGTATGTATAATAACATATGTAAACTCCCTCACCCAAAATAGGTATTTTGTGTATATTTTATATTATTATATTTATTATAGATGTTGAATTTATTTAGATTATTCTCTTAGTTAATTAGAAAATAATTTTTTTAGTATATTTACTTATATAAATATATATTTAGAATTATTTTTAGGCTATTTTAGATTATTGGGATTTTTCCATAATTTTTAGTTAATTAAAAACTAGTAACACTAATTTTTAAGAACTTTAAAGAATTTATTTTATATTCAAACTTAATTAAAAATATCCCAAAATTTTATTTTAGGTTCTAAATAATAAAATATATTTTCTAGAATTTTTAGGCTATTTTTGGATTATTTTAACATTTATTTCAAGTTAATTATGAAAAACTGAATTAAAAACTAATTTCTGAAAAAGAAAACCCAAAAAGTAATTATTTCTGTCCAGTCAGCAAACAGGGGGCCCACCTGTCAGCCTCCCGCAGCAAACAGTGCCGGGCCCGCCTGTCAGTGACTGCGGGGCGGGCAGCGTTGGATGGCTGCCACGTGTCAAGATCTGAGCCGCGACTGCTTTCTCTCTCCTCTATATATATATTAGTTTAAGTTTATTTCTAGGATTTTTCTTCAGCCGAATTTTGGAGAATTGCCATCTAGGGTTCCTTTATCTTCCAGAAGTCATTGTGCATAGCTCCGGACTCCAAATGAGGCCTAGTTTTTTTTGTTAGAACGATAATGAGGTTAACTTTCTGATTATATAAATTGTTTTTCGAAATTATTAGTATTAAATTCTGGAAAATTCGTAGAGCACAGCATATCCGAAAATAGACGTGTTTCGATATTTTCGCAATTCTGGGAGAAACCGGAATCAGAATCACGAAACGTTTAAAGTTTCGGAAAGCTAATGTCGAGATCATCGACATATATTTTTGTTAGAATTTAATTCGAAGTATTTATATACTGTTAATTCTGTAGAATTTCTAGGTTAGAATTTAACCATCGGTGCACAATACAAAATTTGTATGTGCCATAATTCCCAAATAAATTTGAATTCGGACGAGCCGTAAATTCCAACATATTTTTGACGCTGAAATCTACAGGAATCATACATGAAAGTTGAGTTTGTGTCGGTTGACTTTTCGGTCAACAGATCGCCTCGATTTGCGTGCCATGAGTCTCGAGTTGATAAAATTCAGTTTCTTTGGACAAAATTTATGAATTAACATAAAAATCAGAATAATAAGATTAAAATAGTATTTTAGAGTAATTATTTTAGAATTAAATAAATTAAAATAAATTATCTTTTGACGTGATAAATTTGTAATACATAGGCTATTTGGACTGTGACTTGGACTCTGATTCATACCAGCAGCAGGACCCCAGGCAAGATACCTTGCCAAATTGTTTACAGTACTTTGCATGCTATTTATATTTCTTTTTATTTATTTCATTTCTGTATAGTTCTTGCATGTGTAGTTTTTCTCCAGTCATTACTATGTATTAGATATGTTGACACACACATGGCACCTAGTATCAGGGGAGGACAATCATTAGGCGTATGAGCTTTAACCACTCTGGTAACACCGTAGTCACTAGCACGCACTATGGTGGGTCGTGTCCGATGGTCGCTACCCCCGAGGTATGTCGATTGATGGAGTCCGATGGTCGCTACCCCCGAGGTATGACGGCTGATGATGTTCATGGACGAGTGCATGAGTTGTGAGGCTTAGATCGAGTAGACTACCCTTGCCCATACGTCGAAAAGTTGTCCTCATTTGCATTCATATAGATGGTCTTGTACAGTGTACTTATTTATTTTTAAATAATATGCATGTTTACTGTATTCAAGTTGGCTCGTATTTTCTGTATCTTGTTACGTCCCTCTGAGGACCTGGTCCGCTGCCAGGTGTATCTTTTCTTGAGTATTTGCAGGAGCGCAGATTTGGATGGTTACATGTCATCCGAGGATGTCTTCTCTTCGAGCTATGATGGATAGCTGGTATTCTTATATTGTGTTGTGGTGTTGTACTTATATTGTATTTACCTCTCCATTCGAGTTGGTAGTGGATTTGTCTCCATCCAACTATCATCCTTAGATACTCCTTATTGAGATCTAGTTTCATAAATACTGGTCATTTATTTCTATATAATTTTGGTGGATGAGATTTAGATTATACCCTGTGACTTGTGACATATGTTTTATACCACTTGTGGATTTGATATTCATATTACAACGTACGTGTGGATTTAGTTTCCATACATTAGAGTTGCCATATCCATGCGGCTGGCATGCTTACGTGTCCTAGTCCTACGTATTTTTGGGACTGGGGCGTGACATGTTTTTGTGGTAGCCCATGCAGGTCGAGAGCATATTGTCTCGGTTACGTTACTGTACCGAACAAGCCTGCACCTAGGACTAGAGTATAGGATCTCATCCACAATTGACTATGACTCATCTTTCTTCTAATCTATTCTATTGAATAATTGCATCCTGCTTGATTCCTGTACTCCTATAATAGTTCCTTTAGTATAGTCTCTCCTAGAATATAGAAGTTCATGTTGTTAGATGATAAGTATGGTAACCTTCCTATTAAGAGTACAACTAGAGTGCTGACACACCACTAAGTTTAGGATGTTTAGTGAACCCTAGAATTCCTTATTTCTAGAATTGGTTTACCATTACCCCCTGATGTGTTATGAGGACTTGAGAGTAGTATAGACACTACTAGAGTTAGTTAGAAGTTTACCATTATGGTTGCCCCTAGCATTGAGAAACCAATAGAAAACCAAAGTGAATATTAGGACTGAACCTAACCCACGCCGTTAGATGAGTATTGGAGAACCATAAATTTAGATTCTTGTCTTGAGATAAGCAGACAGTACCTTAGAAAGCCAAGAGCAATGCATAGAATATTTTTCTAATCATACCTCAAACACAGAGACTAGCATACCCCTTTCCCTTGAAAAACCATGATGCTATCTAGAGCCCCTTTATTTTCATATATTGTTCCCCTGTGACCATAGCATTCGCTAATTGTGCGACGACCAAAATTATGTTCTTCTTTTCTTTATCTTTCAACTCGTGCCACCTGACACTTCTGATAGTAGGCCAAGTAATTTATTTCTTTGTTAAGGATACATAGTTTGCTAGGATTATAGTTGTAATCTTGAATTTTGAAATTGTGTGCTTAGTAGTTAGAACTTGATAGTTAAGTTATTCTTGTATATTGAGACCTGGTGTTTATCCCTTAGTTTTAAATTGCGTAACTTGTACCACACCTCAATACGAGTTATATTCCCTTTCCCTTGAGGCCAGTAACTGTCCCATTCTTACTATTGACACTTGCACTATGACTAAGATTTAAGACGACCATGACCTATGTAATATAAGAGGATACCCTAACAAGTACTAAGACCCCTTCTCGAAGACCTTAACAGGAGCTTCTACGGTACCCTTAAGACTGTCACAGTATTAGTTTATTATTTTAAGTTGGGTAGTATACCTCACAACCTAGTATCACATAGTCTTTTGACCTATTATTGAAGTGCGATTGAACAACATTAATTGTATACTAGCATAAGACGACAGTGGTTATTCAGACAATAGAAGTTAGAGGTCCTTGCCCACATTTGGTCGACTAGCGACATAGACAAGGAGGTTGTATGATAACTGTAGGGATTGTAGAGTCTTTTATTATTGTTGCTTAGTTATTTTGTTTTGTGAACTTGAATTAATTTGTACCTTCTTTCATCATCATCTAGCGTACTTATATTTGCTGCACTACCTTGACTTATGCTGCTATTATAGCCTAGTTTTGCAAGCTTATTCTTTTATCGAGCTTGATCATGAGATATGTATTATTGGGGATACCTACTAATATATTTCAGAATCAGTGTATTAAGGTCTAGCTAACCTTAGTGCGCTTGATTCGCCCTTCGTAATACTACTTTACGTGGATTGAGATATGTAGTGATTGGTAGACGAATATACTTGTCCCTAGATATGTCTGAGCGGATCGTATCGGTTACATAACTATACTAATACGAGCATGTGAATAGGAATTACCAAAATAGGACTTCAATCTACAACTGCTTTGACAATTCCTATTTGAATTCTTTAAACGCCTTGATCCCGATACTTCTATTCTATTACCTCGCCCTTGAACTTTTTATTATTGATCTCCATCTTCCCTTATTTCGGAAAGATGAAACCTCGTGCTTGGTATAAGTTTGATACACAGAGAGTACTAGATATACCCCATAGGCCGATCACATACTTGAGGATTATTCTTTCGTAATTAAGGACATATCATATATGATATAATCGGCGTGGAAGTTTTGAGGATTGAATGACATGAGTAAATAAATTAAGGAATATTTTTCTTAAAGTATATAGCCTTCTGTGATAGATGGGTAAATTCTAAGTTGGGTAGCAGTGCATTGCCAACTTGAGAGGAATTTCTTTTAGATTGTGATCAAGTAAGATTAGATTGGGAGATTCAAGTCATTTTAATTTTGAAAATTTTTTAAAGAAGGATTAAGATAATGAGGATTTAACGAATTTTAAAATCTTGATATTGCGGACCAAATATTTATACTTTGAGCACATGATTTAAATTTTGAATATTGAAGGATGAATCATCGATTTAAATTTTGAGGATAAATATAGAATTTTAGACTTGAACAATTGGTGAATTAGATTTAAATTTTATAATTTGATGATTTGAATTAAAAGTTCAATTTTGATTGTTGGGTCACCTATTTAAAATATTGAGGATGTAAATTGAGTTTAAATATTTGAAGAGTACAAAATTCTTAATTTGAGAATAGGAATAAGATTTGATTAGAATTGTTTATTATTCAAAGTCTAGAGGAGATTATGATAGTTGAAAATGGTGATATAAATTTTGATGTGGGATGTCATATAGACTTGAGTTAGATTTGAATGTTGATTATTTAAAAAAAAAATCGAAAAGAGATTACGACAGGTTAAATTTTGATTTAAACAGTTGTTATCTTAATTTTGAAGTGATCGCGATAGATTTGAATAGATTTTGTTATTTAAATTTTTGGAAGAGATTGCGATTGACGTACCTTATGTACAAATTTAAAGGATTTAACAAATTATGCCTTATTTTAATTTCGAGGACGAAATTTTTTTAAGTTGGGTAGATTGTAAACTCCCTCACCCAAAATAGGTATTTTGTGTATATTTTATATTATTATATTTATTATAGATGTTAAATTTGTTTAGAGTATTCTCTTAGTTAATTAGAAAATAATTTTTTTAGTATATTTACTTATATAAATATTTATTTAGAATTATTTTTAGGCTATTTTAGATTATTGGGATTTTTCCATAATTTTTAGTTAATTAAAAACTAGTAACACTAATTTTTGAGAACTTTAAAGAATTTATTTTATATTCAAACTTAATTAAAAATATCCCAAAATTTTATTTTAGGTTCTAAATAATAAAATATATTTTCTAGAATTTTTTGGGAATTGTTCGATTATTTTTAGCATTTATTTCGAGTTAATTATGAAAAACAGAATTAAAAACTAATTTCTAAAAAAGAAAACCCAAAAAGTAATTATTTCTGTCCAGTCAGCAAACAGGGGGCCCACCTGTCAACCCAAAAAATTTCTAGAATTTTTTGGGAATTTTTCGATTATTTTTAGCATTTATTTCGAGTTAATTATGAAAAAATGAATTAAAAACTAATTTCTGAAAAAGAAAACCCAAAAAGTAATTATTTCTGTCCAGTCAGCAAACAGGGGGCCCACCTGTCAGCCTCCCGCAGCAAACAGTGCCGGGCCCGCCTGTCAGTGACTGCGGGCACGGGCAGCGTTGGATGGCTGCCACGTGTCAAGATCTGAGCCGCGACTGCTTTCTCTCTCCTCTATATATATATTAGTTTAAGTTTATTTCTAGGATTTTTCTTCAGCCGAATTTTGGAGAATTGCCATCTAGGGTTCCTTTATCTTCCAGAAGCCATTGTGCATAGCTCCGGACTCCAAATGAGGCCTAATTTTTTTTGTTAGAACGATAATGAGGTTAAATTTCTGATTATATAAATTGTTTTTCGAAATTATTAGTATTAAATTCTAGAAAATTCGTAGAGCACAGCATGTCCGAAAATAGACGTGTTTCGATGTTTTCGCAATTTCGGGAGAACCCGGAATCAGAATCAAGAACCGTTTTAAGTTTCGGAAAGCTAATGTCGAGATCATCGACATACATTTTTCCCAGAATTTAATTCGAAGTATTTACATACTGTTAATTTTGTAGAATTTCTAGGTTAGAATTTAACCATCGGTGCACAATACAAAATTTGTATGTCCATAATTCCCAAATAAATTTGAATTCGGACGAGCCATAAATTCCAGCATATTTTTGATGCTGAAATCTACAGGAATCATACATGAAAGTTGAGTTTGTGTCGGTTGACTTTTCGGTCAACAGATCGTCTCGATTTGCGTGCCATAAGTCTCGAGTTGATAAAATTCAGTTTCTTTGGACAAAATTTAGGAATTAACATAAAAATTAGAATAATAAGATTAAAATAGTATTTTAGAGTAATTATTTCAGAATTAAATAAATTAAAATAAATTATATTTTGACGTGATAAATTTGTAATACATAGGCTATTTGGACTGTGACTTGGACTCTGATTCATACCAGCAGCAGGACCCCAGGCAAGATACCTTGCCAAATTGTTTACAGTACTTTGCATGCTATTTATATTTCTTTTTATTTATTTCATTTCTGTATAGTTCTTGCATGTGTAGTTTTTCTCCAGTCATTACTATGTATTAGATATGTTGACACACACATGGCACCTAGTATCAGGGGAGGACAATCATTAGGCGTATGGGCTTTAACCACTCTGGTAACACCGTAGTCACTAGCACGCACTATGGTGGGTCGTGTCTGATGGTCGCTACCCCCGAGGTATGTCGATTGATGGAGTCCGATGGTCGCTACCCCCGAGGTATGACGGCTGATGATGTTCATGGACGAGTGCATGAGTTGTGAGGCTTAGATCGAGTAGACTACCCTTGCCCATACGTCGAAAAGTTGTCCTCATTTGCATTCATATAGATGGTCTTGTACAGCGTACTTATTTATTTTCAAATAATATGCATGTTTACTGTATTCAAGTTGGCTCGTATTTTCTGTATCTTGTTACGTCCCTCTGAGGACCTGGTCCGCTGCCAGGTGTATCTTTTCTTGAGTATTTGCAGGAGCGCAGATTTGGATGGTTACATGTCATCCGAGGATGTCTTCTCTTCGAGCTATGATGGATAGCTGGTATTCTTATATTGTGTTGTGGTGTTGTACTTATATTGTATTTACCTCTCCATTCGAGTTGGTAGTGGATTTGTTTCCATCCAACTATCATCCTTAGATACTCCTTATTGAGATCTAGTTTCATAAATACTGGTCATTTATTTCTATATAATTTTGGTGGATGAGATTTAGATTATACCCTGTGACTTGTGACATATGTTTTATACCACTTGTGGATTTGATATTCATATTACAGCGTACGTGTGGATTTAGTTTCTATACATTAGAGTTGCCATATCCATGCGGCTGGCATGCTTACGTGTCCTAGTCCTACGTATTTTTGGGACTGGGGCGTGACAACATATATATTGATATACTTATATATACATATATATGTACATATATACATATATACATAAAATAATACATATTTAAATATATATTACATATATAATAATAATAATATATACTGTATACAGTTAAGTATAATAATATTTAACTATATATATATATAAATATATATTAATATATATCAATATATATATATATATACACACATATATATATGTATATAATACATATACATATAATACGTATATACGTACAGTAGAATAGGGGGAAGGTATACCTGACAGGTGGGGTCCCCTAGGCATCGTCGCCGGCGAGAGGACGGCGGCGGAGTCGACGGCGGCCGGCCGGAACAGTAGCTGCAGCAGCAGCTGCAGTCAGCAACAGCAGCAGCAATAGCATCTTGCAGCAGTGCTAGCGGCGGCTGCGGCGACGGAGGCGGCGGTGCAGGCGGTCAGAGCGGAGGAGGAGGTCGGGACGAAGAGGTCTGGGGTGGTGGCGGAGGTCGGAGGCTGCCGGAGGGGGAGTTCTAGGCGGTCGGAGTGGCTCGGGTCAGTGGGCAGGGTGAGTCGGTGGAGGTTTGCGGTGGAGCTGCCGGCGACGAAGGGCGTCGTGGAGCGGTGGGGGCAGGGTGGTTGTGTAGAGAGGGTGTCACGCCCCAGTCCCAAAATACGTAGGACTAGGATACATAACCATGCCAGCCGCCCGTATATATGGCAACTCCAATATATGGAAACCATATATACGTGCGTACGCTGTATAATGAACAATAGTTCACCAGTGGTATAACTAATCACAAATCACAGGGTAATATCTAAATCTCATCCACAGAAATCACATAAACATATGAATAACCAATAACCATGCAACTAGATCTCAATACAGATATCTAAGAATGACAGTCAGATGGAAACAAATCTACTGCCGAAATAGAATATAAAAAGAAACCAGATACACACCATATAAGAACAACATCTGACAATCACGAGGCTCGAAGAGAAGACCTCCTCGGAATATACGTAACCTGTCCGGATCTGTGCTCCTGTGAATACTCAAGAAAATATACACCTGGCAGGGGACCAGGTCCTTAGAGGGACATAGCAAGATACATAAAAATGACATGCCATAATATAAATACTGAATAAATAAATGGGGTGGGCTAACCATCTAAGTGAATGCAATTTAAAGACCTTGTAGTACGCATGGGAATGTGTGGCTAGACATATGCTGACGTAATTCACCAATCGTCGGGACTGGCTAGTATATGTGTCATATGCCCCCAGACTCATGGGCACTCTGCAATCGTCCATCTCCGAGGAGCATAGAACGAAGGATATAACATCATGGAGGGGGTGTCCCATACGCCTACTAGTATCTTTCCCGCCCAATATAGATGTACAAGTCATGAAAACGACGTGGATATCTCATACTATGATGCAAGTCTCTATGAAATAAACAACTGAGCTACATACCGCTACACGTGTTGCTCACACTGATGGCCAGTCGCGCGTGAGGCACGCGTCCCTACATGAACTCACTCTGTGACGTGTACTGATACGTGTCAAGTCCTGGGAAGTTATATCAATAACTTCACAACTTTTAGGTGGGTCTACTAGACACTAGGTCAGACACAAGTCCTAACGTCAACGCCTTCGTTGACTGCACCTGAGTTTTCTCGGACGCGCATATTTATATAATATTAAAATAGATAAATATGTAACTAACAATAACTGAATTTAAATAGTACAACAAGGCAAGGTATACTTGCCTGGCAAGAGAGCTGCAAATATATAACGTCCAGATGTCAAGTACCAAGAGTCAGAAACTATGATCTCCGAATAAATGTCTCCGGATGCTGAAATAAACATCATAACAGTCTCAGAAAATATCAAATAGCTAGAAACGCCTGTCCTTAAGTCCAATTTGGACACAGGGACGAAAATGACAGTTTTCGGTCAAAGCGGGGTCCACATGTGGGCCGCTTTGCACCGAAAAACGTATCAGGATCAAAGGTCTCTAAATTCGCCAAACTTAGTGTCCACAAGTCCAAAACGATGATACGAACCCAACGGAACTTCCAGAATTGGATTCCGATGAGCCGATCACAAAATTGCCCGTCAAGTGGAGCCTGTGGGGCCCACGATACGCGATTCTGTCAACGTTCTCAGAATCGAACCAAACTTGGACCACAGGACCAGCGTATCGCTATGAGTCCGATGGCACAAGTTTTGTCTCGATCCGACGTGTGTACACAAAGTTGCAGCGTGTTCCAGAACTGACGGATACGGGGCGGCGTCGGCGGATACGCGTCGATTCCGGTGTGCACGCACATCCAAATCAACTTCTTCGAAATTTCTACACGTCCGTATAAACGTCGCACACGTTTCGGTAAAGACCGCGTGCGACCAAGTCGTCCCGTTTGGCGGGACGTACCCAGTTCCGGGGTGAATCGGGTCATTTTTCCTATATTTGGATCGCGGTTCGCGATCGCCACAGGACGCGATGCTCCGAGCGGATTGCACGGGCACCGAGATGGTTACATAGTCTACACGACGCAACTGACAGAATTGAAATCAGAATTACGAGGAGAGAGGAAATGTTACCTGAATAGGGCTCCGAGAAGTCTAAATTTCACGTGTCCGAGAGTTCTTGACACGAGCTGTGTCCGTGTCGACACGACACAACGGGTCGTGTCCGGTGCTGCTCACCCTAGGGTTAGGGTTTGGGGCTGCTGCTCGAACTACGGCGGCAGGAGGCACTGGCCGGAGGCGGCGGCGTGCCGGAGCGGGCGGGGGATCGGCGGCACAGGCTCGGGGTGTCGTCGGCTGGGCTCGATCGGCCACTACGGCGGGTCGAGGAAGACAGGAGGAGAGGGGAGGTGAGCGCCGGGGAAGACAGCGGCTGAGGGAGGGCGGCCGCCGCGGGGTCGGGGAGGGGTCGAGGTGGCTACGGCCCGCGGGAGGAGAAGGAGTTGGAGGAGGAGGAAAGGAGCGGCGGGGGGGAAAGGAAAGGAGGAGATGGCCAGCGGGGAGGGGGGGGGCTCGGCTCCGGTCGGGGGTCGCCGCCGGCCAAGGGGGGGGTCGCCGTTGGCCAGGGGGGTCGGCTGCTGGGGAAATAGATTTAGGTTTTTCTTTTCTTTTTATTTTTATTTTTCTTTTATTTTCTTTTTATAAAGAAATTTATTATTAAATAACTAAAAATATCTATAGATATTTTAAGGATATTTTTGAGATATTTTCGGGATATTTCCGGGATCTTTTCGGGTGGGTCCCGCGTCCAAATGGACAGTGCATGTTTACCGGCCAATGAGGGGGTGACACCCTGCGCTGAAATTTGCAGAAAAGTCCATGTAGTTTCATAAATTGCAGAATTGTCCTATTTTTGGGAAATTGCGCAATTACGAAATTGTCTGGAAAAACACCCGATTCCAAAAAATACTAAAATTCACAGGATTGAAGGAAAAAGCTGTGTGAGGGTCCCGAGGGGGTGGGGGTGAGTCTGGGCAGGGACTGGGCCTGGTTTTCTGGGTGATACGGGTCATCGCATTTATTAATAAATAAATACTGCGCACGGTGTTCTCTAATTATTTAGAGGCAGGTAGGGTCATAATTTTTCTACGGTGTCAATACACTAAATGTAGTATACTCAGTGTAGAAAAATAACGTATTTTTGTCTGGGCAAAACAGGTGCATGTTGGGCCTCAAATCTCTATTGGTACAGAGGTGGGTAAAGAGCAGGAAATTAAATAGGAAATAAATACGGACTTTTGTAACCATATTTGTGCGTCTCAACCGAGGCTCAAAACAGAGTATCTGGGAGTTGCACAAAATACAGAAAAATAGACTAGCATGTCTAGGAGGGGTATGCGAACTTCGTTCGGGGATAACTGTCAAGGTAAAGCTCTAAATAATTTGGTGAGGGACAGGTGCACAAGTCAATAGGATATGTAAGCAAAATAATTTAATAAATTGCAATAAATCCTAAATTGTTAAAATAATTCTTAAAATACTGAAATCTGGTCGAGGGGGTTTACAGAGGGTCACGGCGGAGCGGATGGGGGTGGTGGCGGTGGTCCACGACGGCCAGGGTGGCGGTGGTGGGCGGTCGAAGGTGGGAAGCTGCTGCTGTGGGGAGGAAGAAAGGGTTGCTGCGGGGGCTGCCGGAGGCGGAGGCGGTGGCCGGAGGGGGTGGCAGTCGGCCGGAGGGTAGCTGGGGGAAAGGCGAGGGGGTTGGCGGTGGTCCGGTGGCGGTGGGTGGCCGGAGTTGAGTGGGGGGGGGGGGGTGGTCGGGAATGGGAGGGGGCTGGGTAGATATATATAGGGTTAGGATTTAGGATATTTTGGTAATTAGTTAGAAAGGTTGGGGTATTTTAGTAATTTGATTTCTAGGATACTTAGGATATTTTATCCTGATATTTTCAGGATTTAGGGTGGGTCCCACTTGACACATGTCAGGTGTAGGTCCACCAGCCAATAGGGAAGTACCACCTTGCCTGGAAATTTGCACAAAAACTCCTATAATTTCATAAATTGCAATTAGGTCCTAAAATTGAGAAATTACGCAATTACGCAATTTGTCTGGAAAAATACCTGGTTCCTAGAAATACCAAATTGCACAGAAATGAGGGAAAAAGCTGGAGGAGTGCTTTGGGATGTGTGGGGGTGAGTCTGGGCAGGGGCAGGGTCAGGTTCTTTGGGTGATACGGGTCATCATATTTATTATTTAATAAATACTGCGCACGATGTTCACTAATTATTTAGGGGCAGTTAGGGTCATAATTTTTCTACGGTGTCAATACACTAATTGTAGTATAATTAGAGTAGAATAATAACGTATTTTTGTTTGGACAAAACAGGTGCCTACTGGTCCTCAAATCTCTAGGGGTACAGAGATGGATAAAGAGCAGAAAATTAAATAGGAATTAAATACGAACTTTTGTAACGATATTTGTGCGTCTCAAACGAGGCTCAAAATAAAGCATATGTGAGTTGCACAAAATTCAGAAAAAAATAGTCTAACATGTCTAGGACAAGTATGTGAACTTTGTTTGGGAATTACAGCTAGTGTAATGCTCTAATTAATTGTGTAATGGACAGGTGTACAATTAAATAGGATATAAATAAATAAAATATTGCAATAAATTCTAATTTGCTAAAAAATAATTTTTAAATAGTGAAATCTGGTCGAGGGAGTTTACAATCTACCCTCCTTAGAATATTTCGTCCTCGAAATAAAAACAGACATATAATGAGAACGAAAGATTGATTAATTTTGAAATATTAAGACATAGTCATAGCTGAAGATTGATTTATTTGAAATATTTGGACATACCCTGGCCTGGAAATAGATGGGAGAAACATTATCTAATATTCTCTTCTCGTTCCCAGGTTGATTTGCCTGGTGCATGATATTTTTATGTAATACGAATTAAAGGATAGTCTGGCCTTGCAACATCTTCTCGCTTCGATCTAGGATTTCTATGGGCTCTGACAATAATCTCAATGGTCCAGCACATGACTTGTATCCGGAGTGTATCTCCTTAATTGGGATACATGGAAGATGTCATGTACTCCTTCCAATGTCTGGGGTAATGCTAACTGGTAAGCAACTTCTCTGTTATGTTCCAATACATTGAAGGGTCCGATGTACCTTGAGCTTAGTTTTCCTCTTCTTCCAAGTCTGATAATTCCTCGGGTAGGTGGGATCTAAAAAAACACATGATCTCCTATTTTACTCTATGTATACCCTTCATCCAAATTATAGGGGTACCATCAGGTTTACAACAGGTCGTATATTATTGGTAGTTCATGATATTTTTCTCAAGGCTAACATCTGTCTATATTCTCTCCTTAAATCCATTTGCTCTATTCCCAAAACTACCTGAAGTTCTCAGCTATCACTTCATTCTCATGTTTGAGCCTAGCAATCAATGTCTAGCAATCTACCTATCTATTTTTGCTTAGTCCTGATCATTATTTAGAGGTGGAAACAATATTTAGGTCGGTCGGTAACTAGGGTTAACTACTATGATTTGCTATCCTAGGTATTATCTATATCTGAATGGGTAACTTGGTGGTCTAAAGATGACACTTCTCTTCCCGTAGTCTAGTATAGCATTTGTACTGGTTTAATCAATCCATGCCTAAGACAGCGTCGAAGTTTGGTATTGGAAGTACCAAGAATCGCGTCCTCATTACTCTATTATACATGACTACTAGCATGCTTTAGTAATGTTGGTAACTGGAACAATGCCTCCTCTGGTAAAAGTGACTATTTGCATGGCTACGAAACTACTAGATATGATGACAGCGTAGTGCCAGAATCAAATAATTTGGTTTGCAGGTAATAATGTAACTATAAAGGTACCTGAAATGGTTTCACCTTCCGATTTTTCTGCAACTGCAGCCAGTGCAAAGGTCTGCCCGTGCCTTTGTCTTTCGGTTTGTTGTCTGGCTAGGTAGTACTGCGTTTCTTGGGTGACCAAGGATGGTCCCCTCTGAAATCTTTCAGATGCTAGTAGATGTTGAACTCTAGTAGGGGGTTGCATTTTCTGGGCTGGTGCTGCTGGTCCTTACCCGTTCCGGAGTGCTGTTTCTCTGTGTTGTGGGCAGTCTCTGGCCCTATGTTGATTGTCTCCATATATCAGGCATAGTCTATACTTCCTTCGGTAGTTTTTGGCATAATGTCCTTTCCTGCCACAATAGTGACAAGTCGGAAGTTCCTTGTATTGATATGGCCCTGTCTTGTGTTGTGCCTGATTTTCCGGGTGACGGATTGGTCCTCATGCTCCGGTCTGGTCTCTGGCTGGTATGGTTGGATTTGAGCTTCTTGCTTCTCGGCCAATGGCTTCTTGTATCCTTGCTTCCGAAAGAACTTCTTCGTAGGAAATCCTTGACTGTGCCGTAGTATGCCCTTGGAGTTCGAGGGTAAGGCCGTGATGAAATTTCAGGGCCTTCTCCAGCTCGTTAGGTATTAGGATGGCACCGAATTGACTTAGTCGACTGAACTCTGCGTCGTAGGCGTCGACGGTCATATTTTCTTGTTCCAAATGCAGGAACTGGGAGTACAGATCATCTCTAACCGTGGCTGGAAAGTATTTCGCCTTGAAGTATTCCAGGAATTGCTCCCAAGTATGGTTCTTGCCGGTGCTGCGCTTGTCACGCCCCAGTCCCAAAATACCGTGGGACTAGACACGTGGCAATGGCCAGCAGTACTCACCGATGGACCAACTCAATATAATGGATCCATCAGGGCATACTTAAGCTGTAAAACAAGTCTACGACAATCATGGCACAACTAATCTCATCCACACAAGATATAAAATATGATCCACAGAATAAATAAGGAATGTAAATCATCAGCAAGTCTCACATAGTACTTTGGGGAACAACCCGATAAATATCTAGTACAATGGTTCAACAGACCAGAAAGTAAAAGATTGAAATAAATAATGGAAGCTGAGCATGAACATGGATGCTCAAGAGAAGTCTTCAGCTAAGACCTCATCCTCAGATGGTGGTACAGCTCCTGGATCAGCTCCTGCTCCGGTCCCGTAAACCTCGGGAAAACCCTCGTCTGTAAAATCTGGGGACAAACATCCGGATCCAAGTCCTCAGGGGACATAGCAAGGTACAAGAAAACTCATGCCAAATAAATACAGATAAGCAGTACAGCAAATAAATAACTAAATGATCAATGGGTAAATATGTAACCATCTAAGTGAAATGCAAGTGAGAGTAACACTAAAACTCAGGCTGAAGCCACTACAAGCTCTGTGTCGGGGAGCCGGTAGCGGTAATAAACACGTAATGTGCCTAGCTCTGCTACGAGAGTCTGAGGCCTCACAATAGTAGTAGATAGATATATGAAATAGCCTGTAGCCTGTGTGTCTCTCCCCACCCAATGTAACCACGTATATCATGACCATAACGTCTCATACCCATGTCAAGCGCGATCATAGCTAATGCAACAAGTCATAAGTATCTAAGAGTATAATGTCCATGTCCTGTATCCTATACAGAATCACCACGAATATCTCGGAAAAATCCTGTCTCATGAATAGTGTCAAGTGTCCTGGGTCATATGGTACTTGATAAGACAAGTACGAAAATAAAGTGTCACGAATGTCCATCTCTAGATGACCGTACCCAACACTGCGCACAGTGTCGGCACCCGACTGATAATCGGATGCTAAGTACGTCATACGGTCCTAGGTTGAGCATGCACCGCACTATAATAAAGCAAGGAAAATATATAACAATACTGTAGAGTTTGGCAAGGTACACTTGCCTGATGTTGGAATATCAACAATAGTCCCTGGATCAGTGGAACCGGTAGCGACTACTCCAAAAGCTGTCATAAACATCACCAATAGTCTCAGAAGATATCAAACTGCTAGAAATGCCTGTCCTTACGTCCAATTTGGACACAGGGGGCAAAAAGGTCATTTTCGGATTAAAGCGGGTTCCATATGTGGGCCACTTTGCACCGAAAAGCGTACCGAGGGTAACAGTCTCTAAATGGGACAAACTATGGGTCAAACAACTCTAAATGTCAATACGATCCCAACGGTATGTCCAAATTTGGATTCCGATGAGCCGAACATAATTTGGTCCAAAAATCAACTGTGGGGCCCGCCAATTGGCGATCTGGTCAACCGTCTCAGAAATGCGTGAAAATTGGGTCACAGGACCAGCGTGTTACCACGAGTCCAGTGGCGCATGTTTCGTCACAATCTGACAAGCGTGCACAAAATACTCGCGAGTTCCACAAAAGTGGCGACACGAAATGTGTTCGCGGATACGGCCTGATTCCGGCGCGCACACGCGTCCAAATCAGTCCCCACGAATTTTCACGTGTCCGATTATGCTGCGTGCACCATTCGGTACACTTGGCACAAGGCGGGGCGGTCCCGTTTGGCGGGGCGCGCTCCGATCTCCAACTCTTGGAAAACCAAAAAAAGTGGGTGCGCACAGTTTTGTGACGATTACAATTTTGTCCACAGCAACTAATAGCACAAAGTTATTATACAGAAAATAAACTAGGTCGTGTAATCTACAGGTATCAAAAAGAATCACCAAATTCGGATCTCTGTGGTGGGAGATACGAACTCGGCAATATGGGTGGTCATCGCAAGTTTCTGCGATTGCAGAATTCTGTCTGCTCGCGCTGACTTGGGCTCTGTTTTTCACCTAGGGGCACACGTTTTCCGAGGTTGACTATAAAACAAATATTTGAGAGGGTTAAGGGAAGATCATACCTATGAAAACGGAACTGCGTTTGGTCGAGCGAGTCAACGGGAAATCACGTCGGAGCGAAGGTGCCTCGAGTGGGAGACTACAGTTCGCGATGTCGGCGTCGACGGGATGGTTGGATGGCTTGGGGAGGCTTCTCTGGCTGCGGTGACGGCTCTAGATGGGAAGAGAAAGTCTGGAGTTTTAGGTTAGGGTTTTGGAGAGCTAATCATATATATATATATATATATTAGGAGAGAGAGAGGGTTGATTAATTGGTTCGCGGGTTGGTGGACAAAGGCCGCTGAAGCATAAGTAGCAAATACTATATAATGGAGTGGGCGGCTAAGTATCCGCTGAAGGAGAAAATAAATTGGCGGAAGGGATGTGCTGCAGCAAGGGGATTTGCAAGGCTAAAGAGAAGTAGTTGCTAAAGTAGAGTAGTTATTAATATTATTAGTATTATTATATTATTATACTTAGTTACTTATTTAATTCTTTCTTTTTCCTTTCTTTCTTTAATTAAAATATATATACATATATATTTGTATATATATATATATATACTCATAAGAAAATTTATAGATTAGGGTAATGCACATCATTAGGCTAGCAACAGCTCAAGGGATCTCCTACATGGAATAAATTTCGAAAAATTCCTGATGGTCCCATAACTCATCTAAGTGCCCGAACACCTAACATAAAAATTATTAAAAAATCTATTTCTCCTATTTGGACCTAATTACTACAATTTAATTAATAATTAATAAATAAAGGGCATATACGATTTTCTGGGAAGGGGGTTTTACATTCTACCCAACTTATAAAAATTTCGTCCTCGAAATTAAAATTAAGCCACGATAGAATGCAAGGATGGTATAAGATATAAATTAACAATGTAAATTCATACCTTGGTCTACGAATAGGTTCGGGAAACGCTTGCGCATGTCGTCCTCGCGCTCCCAAGTTGATTCTCCTGGCGCGCCATGCCTCCATGCTACGCGAACCAAGGGAATAGACTGGTTCCTCAATACCTTCTCTCGACGATCAAGGATTCCCACGGGTTGCTCTTGGTATGACAAGCTCGGCCCAATAGTGATCTCTGAATGGTCGAGAACATGACTGCTGTCTGCCATATATCGCCTGAGCTGCGACACATGGAATACGTCATGTACTCCCTCCAGTGAAGGTGGTAGCGCAAGTCGATATGCCACCTCTCCAACTCTCTCGAGCACGTCAAATGGTCCAATATACCTTGGACTTAACTTGCCGCGCCCTCCGAATCGGATGGTGCCTCTGGTCGGTGATATCCTCAAGAAGACGTGATCGCCCTCTTTGAACTCCAAGGGTCGACGATGAAGGTCTGCCCACTGCTTCTGCCTGTCTTGCGCTGCTCGCAAGTGTCCCTGAATCTTCTTGACTGTCTCTACGGTGTTGACCACCAACTCGGGTCCCAGAATCTGACGTTCTCCCACGTCACTCCAACACACAGAAGACCTACATTTTCTCCCATACAATGCTTCAAACGGAGCCATCTGAATACTCGCTTGATAGCTATTGTTGTAAGAAAACTCTACAAGATGTAGGTGGTCCTCCCATGATCTTCCAAAGTCTAACATGCAAGCCCTCAACATATCCTCCAAGGTCTGAATAGTACGCTCCGACTGCCCATCTGTCTGCGGGTGGTAAGATGTACTGAACTTCAGACGAGTACCAAGACTCTCTTGCATGCTCCTCCAAAAGTGCGATGTGAAGTACGAATCTCTGTCCGATACAATGCTGACGGGTATGCCGTGCAATCTCACGATTTGCCTCATATATAAATCAGCTAAAGCTTCTGTAGACTGACCCACTCTAAAAGGTATAAAATGGGCTGACTTGGTGAGTCGGTCCACTATTACCCACACTGCATCTCTCCCACTTGGACTCTTAGGAAAACCCATGACGAAGTCCATAGTGATGTGCTCCCACTTCCACTCTGGAATCGAAAGTGGTTGCAATAATCCTGCTGTCCTCTGGTGCTCCGCCTTCACTTGTTGACATACTAAGCATTTGGCCACAAATCTTGCGATCTCTCTCTTCATTCCATGCCACCAGTAATACTGTCTCAAGTCTCGGTACATCTTGGTTCCTCCTGGGTGAACAGAGTACATAGAGCTATGTGCTTCAGTCATTAACTCCTGTCTCAATTCTCCATTTGGAACATACAAGCGGTTTCCAAACCTTAATGTCCCGTCTTCGTGGATGCGTAGTCCTGTCTGCATATCGGCTTCTGTCCTTTCTTTGAGTCTTCGAAATCTAGCATCGGTGGGCAATGCCTCCTTAATCTTCTCCACGAGTGATGACTGAATCTCAAGGTTAGCCATCAAGCCCTTCTGTCCCGGTAAGACGACCTCTATCTGTAGCTCCTGTAGATCTCTCAATAACTCGGGCTGCATCGTCAAGAAATAAGCCGTAGGCTTCCTGCTGAGTGCGTTTGCAACAACATTCGCCTTTCCCGGATGATACTGCAGATCGATATCAAAATCTACCATCAGTTCCAGCCAGCGTCTCTGCCTCATGTTGAGCTCCTTCTGAGTATATACGCACTTCAGACTCTTGTGATCAGTAAAGATTTCTACCCTCTCTCCATAAAGATAGTGTCTCCATATCTTCAATGCAAATATAACTGCTGCTAGCTCCAGATCATGTGTTGGGTAGTTCTTCTCGTGGACCTTCAACTGTCTCGACGCATAAGCAATGACTTTGCCATGTTGCATCAAAACACATCCTAGTCCACTGCCTGATGCATCACTGTAGACAACAAAACCTCCTGACCCCGAAGGAAGAGTCAAGACAGGTGCTGTTGTTAATCTTCTCTTCAGTTCTTCAAAAGCCTTCTGGCAGTCTTCTGTCCATATAAACTCCTGGTCCTTCCGTGTCAGCTTCGTCATCGGTTCTGCAATCCTCGAGAAATTTTCTACGAACCTTCGGTAATATCCCGCAAGTCCGAGAAAACTTCTCACCTCTGCGACTGATGTGGGTATAGGCCAAGTCTCTATTGCCGCAACTTTCTCCGGATCAACTGAAAGTCCTTCTCCTGAGATAATATGTCCCAAGAAAGGCACTTTATCTATACAAAACTCACACTTACTGAGTTTGGCATATAACTTCTCCTGTCTCAAGGTCTCTAGCACAATTTTGAGATGCTCCTCGTGCTCTTCATGGCTCTTAGAATATACTAGAATGTCGTCAATGAATACAACCATAAATTTATCCAAGAACTGATGAAAGACTCTGTTCATCAAACTCATAAATATTGCTGGCGCGTTGGTTAAACCAAACAGCATCACCAAGAACTCATAATGCCCATACTTAGTCCTGAAAGCTGTCTTTGGGATGTCTTCCTTCCTCACCTTGATCTGATGATAGCCGGATCTAAGGTCAATCTTCGAGAATATCCTTGCACCACTCAATTGATCGAATAGATCATCAATGCATGGTAGAGAATACCTGTTCTTGATGGTGACAGCATTTAGTGTCCTGTAATCAATGCACAACCGTACTGTTCCATCCTTCTTCGGCACAAATAATATGGGTGCCCCCCAAGGTGAAACACTGGGCCGAATGAAACCCTTCTCCAAAAGATCATCAACCTGTTCTTTCAACTCCACTAACTCCTTAGGTGCTAGCCGATAAACTGATGAAGTGATTGGCTCTGCTCCTGGAGTTAAGTCTATTGTGAATTCTATTTTCCGATCAGGCGGTAAGCCTGGAAGATCATCAGGAAATACATCCACAAATTTTGATATGACTCTTGGGTAACCTGTCTCCCCTTCTACAGATAATACCCTAAGAGTAGGCTGAACTCCTTGCTCTACTGCTCCTTGAAGGAACTCAAATTCTGGGTGTCCTGGCGGTCTAAATATAACCCGTCCAAGTCGGCAATCAAGAGTCGCATGGTACTGACTTAACCAGTCCATACCAAGTACGACATCATAATCCGGCATAGAAAATATCAGAAATTGAGCTCGCATTTCTCGGCCACAAATGACTACAGAACATGATCTACATACGTCACTAACCGGAATAATTCTACCTCCCGTAAGAATCCTCTTCATCTTCGGAAGGGGTGCGGTAGCTACTCTATGGGTGGCTACAAAGCTAGCTGCTATAAATGAATGCGATGCTCCAGAATCAAATAATGCAACTGCTGGTAATGAAGCTACTAAAATAGTACCTGCGATGACCTCGCCTGCTGTAGCCTCCTCCTCAACAGCTAAAGTGAATGCCTGCCCTCGCCCCTGTGCTGGACCTCTCTGCTGCTGCTGAGCCTGCTGAAATAGGGCTGCCTGTGGGGCCAGTGGTGGTCTCTGCTGGTTTCCTCCTGGTGCTGGTGGTCTGACTCCACCAACTCCTGTCTGCTGTGCTCCTACTGCTGGATAAGTTGGTCGCGGTACAGGTAGAGCTAGTCTGGGTGCTTCTCCTCTATGGTGAGTGCAGTCTCTGGATAGATGCTGGTTTGATCCGCAAAGCAGGCATAGTCCCAACTTCCGCCTGCACTCTCTCTCAATGTGTCCTACCTTGCCGCAGTGATGACAAGTAGGAAGGGATATGGCCCTGTGTGCTGCTCTATCTGGCGTACTCCTCTGTAATCGTTTTGCAGAATCTCCATGTGCTGCCTTGGTTAGTGCAGAGGTGTTTGGCCTCTTCAGATTCGATTCCCTTCTAGTGACGCGCTCCATGCGTCGTGCTGCTGCTAGAACATCAGTATAATTTGTAGGTGCCACTGAGCCAATCAATCTCTGAAGCTCGAACTTTAACCCGTCAAAGAACTTTTCCGCTTTCTCTTCCTCCGTCGAAATCAATGTTGGAGCGAAGCGACTCAGGCGAATAAATTCAGAATTGTATTCTTCCACTGTCATGCTGCCCTGGATGAGGCGGTTGAACTTGTCCCTTAGCTCTGACCGTGCAACTGCCGGGATGTACATCTCTTGGAAGAGTCTGGAGAACTCTTCCCATGTGACTCTGTCCTGTCCAAGTCTCCTTTCTTCTGCTAACCACCAGTGGTGCGCATTATCAGTTAACTGCATTCTGACTGCAGTCATCCACTTCTCTCTTGAAAGTTCAGCGGCTTCCAGCCGATGCTGAATGTTTGTGAGCCACTCATGAACTTCTGTTGGCCCTTCTTTACCAGAAAATGTGTGAGGCTTGAGATGACGGAAGTCGGTGATAGATCCCGTCGATGTTCGCCTCGCTGCTGGATTAGCCTGCTCCAATGCGGATACCAGGCTGGTCCTCAGATACTCGGCCTCCTGCCGATGGGCCTCTTGCTGAATCTGCTGCTGTGCTTGCATCATAGCATACATCATCTGGAACATTTGTTGCCTGTCCATGGCTTGTCCTGGCGGGAATACTGGCATCTGGGGAGTGAACTGTGGTGGTGGTGGAATATCATCTCTCCGGAACCTTGGATTAGGCTGTCCGGTTTGATCACTCTGCGATGCTTGTCCACCCTCCCCTGGTGTCACTTCGTCTCCATAAGTAACCACAGCGTCGTGTGGTGTATCCAAAGGGATATCATCTCTGTTCCCGGAATCCATTGCTCTGAAATCAAAAGATAAACTATAAGAACGCTCAGAGAAATCAATACAGGATGCAAATCAATTACAGTTTCGAGTTCGATATAGAGTTCAATAATGGTTTAAATAATGGATGAGAACCTAAAACTTATCCTATCCTTAGGGCAGGCTGGTCCGGTCCCTAAGTTGAAACCGAACAATTTAGTCATAGACCTGCATGGGCCACCACAAAAATCATGTCACGCCCCAGTCCCAAAATACCGTGGGACTAGACACGTGGCAATGGCCAGCAGTACGCACCGATGGACCAACTCAATATAATGGATCCATCAGGGCATACTTAAGCTGTAAAACAAGTCTACGACAATCATGGCACAACTAATCTCATCCACACAAGATATAAAATATGATCCACAGAATAAATAAGGAATGTAAATCATCAGCAAGTCTCACATAGTACTTCGGGGAACAACCCGATAAATATCTAGTACAATGGTTCAACAGACCAGAAAGTAAAAGACTGAAATAAATAATGGAAGCTGAGCATGAACATGGATGCTCAAGAGAAGTCTTCAGCTAAGACCTCGTCCTCAGATGGTGGTACAGCTCCTGGATCAGCTCCTGCTTCGGTCCCGTAAACCTCGGGAAAACCCTCGTCTGTAAAATCTGGGGACAAACATCCGGATCCAGGTCCTCAGGGGACATAGCAAGGTACAAGAAAACTTATGCCAAATAAATACAGATAAGCAGTGCAGCAAATAAATAACTAAATGATCAATGGATAAATATGTAACCATCTAAGTGAAATGCAAGTGAGAGTAACACTAAAACTCAGGCTGAAGCCACTACAAGCTCTGTGTCGGGGAGCCGGTAGCGGTAATAAACACGTAATGTGCCTAGCTCTGCTACGAGAGTCTGAGGCCTCACAATAGTAGTAGATAGATATATGAAACAGCCTGTAGCCTGTGTGTCTCTCCCCACCCAATGTAACCACGCATATCATGACCATAACGTCTCATGCCCATGTCAAGCGCGATCATAGCTAATGCAATAAGTCATAAGTATCTAAGAGTATAATGTCCATGTCCTGTATCCTATACAGAATCACCACGAATATCTCGAGAAAATCCTGTCTCATGAATAGTGTCAAGTGTCCTGGGTCATATGGTACTTGATAAGACAAGTACGAAAATAAAGTGTCACGAATGTCCATCTCTAGATGACCGTACCCAACACTGCGCACAGTGTCGGCACCCGACTGATAATCGGACGCTAAGTACGTCACACGGTCCTAGGTTGAGCATGCACCGCACTATAATAAAGCAAGGAAAATATATAACAATACTGTAGAGTTTGGCAAGGTACACTTGCCTGATGTTGGAATATCAACAATAGTCCCTGGATCAGTGGAACCGGTAGCGACTACTCCAAAAGCTGTCATAAACATCACCAATAGTCTCAGAAGATATCAAACTGCTAGAAATGCCTGTCCTTACGTCCAATTTGGACACAGGGGCAAAAAGGTCATTTTCGGATTAAAGCGGGTTCCATATGTGGGCCACTTTGCACCGAAAAGCGTGCCAAGGGTAACAGTCTCTAAATGGGACAAACTATGGGTCAAACAACTCTAAATGTCAATACGATTCCAACGGTATGTCCAAATTTGGATTCCGATGAGCCGAACATAATTTGGTCCAAAAGCCAACTGTGGGGCCCGCCAATTGGCGATCTGGTCAACCGTCTCAGAAAGGCGTGAAAATTGGGTCACAGGACCAGCGTGTTACCACGAGTCCAGTAGCGTAAGTTTCGTCGCAATCTGACAAGCGTGCACAAAATACTTGCGAGTTCCACAAAAGTGGCGACACGGAATGTGTTCGCGGATACGGCCTGATTTCGGCGCGCACACGCGTCCAAATCAGTCCCCACGAATTTTCACGTATCCGATTATGCTGCATGCACCATTCGGTACACTTGGCACAAGGCGGGGCGGTCCCGTTTGGCGGGGCGCGCTCCGATCTCCAACTCTTGGAAAACCGGAAAAAGTGGGTGCGCACAGTTTTGTGACGATTACAATTTTGTCCACAGCAACTAATATCACAAAGTTATTATACAGAAAATAAACTAGGTCGTGTAATCTACAGGTATTAAAAAGACTCACCAAATTCGGATCTCTGTGGTGGGAGATACGAACTCGGCAATATGGATGGTCATCGCAAGTTTCTGCGATTGCAGAATTCTGTCTGCTCGCGCTGACTTGGGCACTATTTTTCACCTAGGGGCACACGTTTTCCGAGGTTGACTATAAAACAAATATTTGAGAGGGTTAAGGGAAGATCATACCTATGAAAACGGAACCGCGTTTGGTCGAGCGAGTTAACAGAAAATCACGTCGAAGCGAAGGTGCCTCGAGTGGGAGACTACAGTTCGCGATGTCGGCGTCGACGGAATGGTTGGATGGCTTGGGGAGGCTTCTTTGGCTGCGGTGACGGCTCTAGATGGGAAGGGAAAGTCTGGAGTTTTAGGTTAGGGTTTTGGAGAGCTAATCATATATATATATATATATATATATATATATTAGGAGAGAGAGAGGGTTGATTAATTGGTTCGCGGGTTGGTGGACAAAGGCCGCTGAAGCATAAGTAGCAAATACTATATAATGGAGTGGGCGGCTAAGTATCCGCTGAAGGAGAAAATAAATTGGCGGAAGGGATGTGCTGCAGCAAGGGGATTTGCAAGGCTAAAGAGAAGTAGTTGCTAAAGTAGAGTAGTTATTAATATTATTAGTATTATTATATTATTATACTTAGTTACTTATTTAATTCTTTCTTTTTCCTTTCTTTCTTTAATTAAAATATATATACATATATATTTGTATATATATATATATATATATATATACTCATAAGAAAATTTATAGATTAGGGTAATGCACATCATTAGGCTAGCAACAGCTCAAGGGGTCTCCTACATGGAATAAATTTCGAAAAATTCCTGATGGTCCCATAACTCATCTAAGTGCCCGAACACCTAACATAAAAATTATTAAAAAATCTATTTCTCCTATTTGGACCTAATTACTACAATTTAATTAATAATTAATAAATAAAGTGCATATACGATTTTCTGGGAAGGGGGTTTTACAGCGCTCGATGGAGTCCCACCAGTGATGGGCGTTGCCTTTTAGTTGGGCCCTTACTGCGGTCATCCATAGGTCGGGGTGAATCTGTGAACCTTCCAGCAGTATTTCCGTGTTGGAGATCCAGTCTGAGATCTCTTCCGGAGTTTCGTTGCCAGAAAAGTTTCTCGGGCTCATTCGGCGAAAGCCTTGAACAGTGTTAGGGGGTTGGACAGGTGCTAGTGCCGGGGCAGTTGTCATCTCCAGAGCTGTTATCAAGGTCTGTCTCAGGTCTTCAGTTTGTTGCCACTGAGCCTGTCTCAGGGCTTCAGTTTGTTGCCACTGAGCCTGCAACAAGGTTTGGAAATATTGGAACATCTGGGTTTGTCCCTCAAGCTGTGGCATCAGGGCTGCGAGGGCTGGAGGTAGAGGCAAAGGTGTCTCCGCCTGCGGTGTTGGTGCTTGAAAAGTTTGCCCTTCTAACTGGGCTGGGGTTGTCTCCTGGGTAGGGTCCTGGGGAAGGTATGGGGTTGTTGGATTGACCAGCATCCTTCTTGGGGATTGGTCTCTCGGAAGGGTTGGAGTCCTTTGGACATCTGGCGATGGGTCTGTTGCTTGGTCAACCTCATCATTAGCGTGTCCGCTGGGTATGTCCATATTTCTGAAGAAGATAGAATAATTTAGAAAAGTACGAAGGAAATAATAAATGATAATCAAGCAGGATGCAAGAATTTATGGATGAAGTCAGAGTGGACGAGACCTAGTGTTCCTATCATAGTGCAGGCTTGCTGGGCATGACATCATGCTACTAGCAATTTAACTAGACCTGCATGGGCCACCACTAAAACTATGTCACGTCCCAGTCCCAAAAATATACGGAACTAGGCCACGTGGCATTGGCCAGCTGACACGTCACTAAGGGATTACCCAATTTAATGGACCCAAAGTGATGTGCTACGCTGTCCTAAAATACTACAAGTCTAAATACAGGTAACTCTATCTCATCCACAGAAATATCAAGAAAAGTGCTGAATATATAGATGCTAAATCTGAAATGTCATATACAAATCAGATAAAGTCGGGTGGGAACAAATCCACTACAAAAAGATAAGCAGAAAGTGAAATAAGATAAACTAGTGCATCATCCTCAAAATATATAACTCCAACTCCAGATGTACTCAGGCAGACTCTGATGGCATCTCCTCTAATTCTATCTCAAGGGCATGTCCAGACTCCTGTCCAGGTCCAGGTCCAGGTCCAGGTACTATGGGATGGAATGTCTCAGCTAAACCTGGCAGGGAACCAGGTCCTCAGATGGACGTAACAAGATACAGAAAAATAACATGCCATGTATGTAAATACTGAATAAATAAATACAGGGTGTTAACCAACTAAGTGTATGCAATTTGAGACAACCTAGTACGTATAAGAAAGTGTGGCTAGACATATGCTGACGTAATTTACCAATCCGTAGTGACTGGCTATTATATGCCACATATGCCCCCGTTCAAGGGCACTATACAATTTTCTATCTACGATGAGTATGGTCACAGGAATATATATATAACATCCGTATCACTCCGTCGAGTGCGGCATCGGGATAAAGAGGTGGGTGTCCCATACGTCTTTTAGTCGTTCTCCCCGCCCAATGTAACTAATGCCAAGTCATAACTTTTCTGATTTTGTTCTAAGCCGTGATGCACGTCGTACGTACTGGTAGCTAATCAACTACGTAAACTTGCATCACAAAATGTAGTGCAACCTTGTTGCGTGTACCCGTGATAGGGTCTAAGAGGATATTAGGATACCCTCACAGTTGATGGTAAGTCAGTATAAACTAGGTTAATTACACTACGTGTCAACGTACTTGTTGACGGTACCCGAGGCAGTCTCAGATACATGCTGTTATATGTAAATTTACTAAAAAGAACATTTAACAGTTAATAATTTAAACAGTAAAAACTTGGCAAGGTATACTTGTCTACTCCCTGATAGTATTGAAACCCTGATCTCACGGTCAGGTTTATAGGTGCTGGTGACAGGGGGTCACTGGCTATGCTGGAGTTGGGTTCTGTTAAAACATACAGGGTTCGTGAATATCATGGTATAATGATAATATATATATAATATATTGGATACACATATAGATTATATATATATACTTATATAGTATATATAGTAGTATATATAGTAGTATATATATATATAACATATATATATAAAAGAGAAAAAGAAAAATGCAGGTAATGTATATATATGCTGTATTTATCCAGCAATAATAATATTTAAAATAGTAGCAGGGTATAACCACTGATATATATTTAGTAATATAATATTATCAGGATGTATCTACTGATATATATAGTAATAAATAAATGAAAAGACAGGACAGAAAGTAAATACATATATACCTATGTACTGTATATCCAGTACTATGATAATAATCATATATATATTATCATACATATATAATAAATAAGTGCATATAAATAATAAAAAGAAAAGTGCATAGTATATATATATACATATATACTATAAATATAATAGTAATTATATAATATATATAACATATATATATATATATATATATGTAGGCTGTATTATCCAGCACAGTAGTATTATATATCATATATATAGATGTATATATATATAATAAAAAGACTGTGCAGAACTGTAAAATATACATATATACATATGCTGTATTATCCAGCAATATAATATAATAATCATAGATATATGTATATATATTATATATATATATATATATATATATATATATATATATATATATATATATATATATATATATATAATTAAAAGAAATGAAGGGTGCAGGAATTGAAATATACATATATATTAGTATATAGTATATATATACATATAATAAATAATAAAATGAAGGCATACATATATATATACATATATAATATATATATATATATATATACAGGTAATTATACTATACATAGATAATATATATATATATATATATATATATATATATATATATATATATATATATATATATATATATATATATATATATATATACATATATACATATATATATATATATATATATATATATATATATATATAAGAAAAGAAAAAAAGGAATATATATATACACTGTATATATATATTCTGAATTAAATAATAATAATATCAATATATATATAATATATAATATGTATGTATAATAACATATATATTGATATACTTATATATACATATATATGTACATATATACATATATGCATAAAATAATACATATTTAAATATATATTACATATATAATAATAATAATATATACTGTATACAGTTAAGTATAATAATATTTAACTATATATATATTAATATATATTAATATATATCAATATATATATATATATATATATATACATATATATATATATATGTATATAATACATATACATATAATACGTATATACATACAGTAGAATAGGGGGAGGGTATACCTGACAGGTGGGGTCCCCTAGGCGTCGTCGCCGGCGAGAGGACGACGGCGGAGTCGACGGCGGCCGGCCGGAACAGTAGCTGCAGCAGCAGCTGCAGTCAGCAACAGCAGCAGCAATAGCAGCTTGCAGCAGTGCCAGCGGCGGCTGCGGCGACGGAGGCGGCGGTGCAGGCGGTCAGGGCGGAGGAGGAGGTCGGGACGAAGAGGTTTGGGGTGGTGGCGGAGGTCGGAGGCTGCCGGAAGGGGAGTTCTAGGCGGTCGGAGTGGCTCGGGTCAGTGGGCAGGGTGAGTCGGTGGAGGTTTGCGGTGGAGCTGCCGGCGGCGGAGGGCGTCGTGGAGCGGTGGGGGCAGGGTGGTTGTGTAGAGAGGGTCACGGCGGAGCGGATGGGGGTAGTGGCGGTGGTCCACGACGGCCAGGGTGGCGGTGGTGGGCGGTCGGAGGTGGGGAGCTGCTGCTGTGGGGAGGAAGAAAGGGTTGCTGCGGGGGCTGCCGGAGGCGGAGGCGGTGGCCGGAGGGGGTGGCAGTCGGCCGGAGGGTAGCTGGGGGAAAGGCGAGGGGGTTGACGGTGGTCCGGTGTCAGTGGGTGGCCGGAGTTGAGTGGGGGGGGTGGTCGGGAATGGGAGGGGGCTGGGTAGATATATATAGGGTTAGGATTTAGGATATTTTGGTAATTAGTTAGAAAGGTTGGGGTATTTTAGTAATTTGATTTCTAGGATATTTAGGATATTTTATCCTGATATTTTCAGGATTTAGGGTGGGTCCCACTTGACACATGTCAGGTGTAGGTCCACCAGCCAATAGGGAAGTACCACCTTGCCTGGAAATTTGCACAAAAACTCCTATAATTTCATAAATTATAATTAGGTCCTAAAATTGAGAAATTGTGCAATTACGCAATTTGTCTGGAAAAATACCTGGTTCCTAGAAATACCAAATTGCACAGAAATGAGGGGAAAAGCTGGGGGAGTGCTTTGGGATGTGTGGGGGTGAGTCTGGGCAGGGGCAGGGTCAGGTTCTTTGGGTGATACGGGTCATCGTATTTATTATTTAATAAATACTGCGCACGATGTTCACTAATTATTTAGGGGCAGTTAGGGTCATAATTTTTCTTCGGTGTCAATACACTAATTGTAGTATAATTAGAGTAGAATAATAACGTATTTTTGTTTGGGCAAAACAGGTGCCTACTGGTCCTCAAATCTCTAGGGGTACAGAGATGGATAAAGAGCAAAAAATTAAATAGGAATTAAATACGAACTTTTGTAACGATATTTGTGCGTCTCAAACGAGGCTCAAAATAAAGCATATGGGAGTTGCACAAAATTCAGAAAAAAATAGTCTAACATGTCTAGGACAGGTATGTGAACTTTGTTTGGGAATTACAGCTAGTGTAATGCTCTAATTAATTGTGTAATGGACAGGTGTACAATTAAATAGGATATAAATAAATAAAATATTGTAATAAATTCTATTTTGCTAAAAAATAATTTTTAAATAGTGAAATCTGGTCGAGGGAGTTTACATGGAGTCTGAATACAAAAGACAAAGACATCATATTGAAGGGAGAGTGACAGGGAGAAAGAGAGTAAAGAGAGGGATGAGAGAGGAGAGGATAGAGAGTGAGGAGTGACAACGAGAGAGAGAGGAGAGGGAGAGAGGGATGAGAGTGACAAAGAGAGTGAGAGTAAAGATAGGGAGAAAGGGTGAGAGGAGAGAGCGGGGGCGAGTGAGAGTGGGGGAAAGAAAGGGAGAGAGGGTGAGAGTGACAGGGAGTGAGAGGGAAGAAAGAGAGAGAAAGGAGAGAGAGAGCGAGGAGAGAGAGTGAGGAGTGACAGCGAGAGAGAGAGAGAGAGAGAGAGAGAGAGAGAGAGAGATGAGAGTGACCGCTGAAAAAAATATATTAAATAGCTCATAGAGAAACGTCCATCCGATGGACGTTTTTTATTTAATATTTTTTTTCGTGTATGAGAGAGAAGAGAGCGAGAGAGAGGAGAGTAAAATTTTTTTTTTATCTGACGTCGGTTAACGACAAGAATATTATATTATATTTTTAAATAATAAAAATACAAAACGTCCGTCCGACAGACATTTTCATGCTTTTTTGTAATTTCGTAACCTTCGATGCTCTCAGTGAAAATTATGTATACTTCGTTGCTCTGAGTGAAATTTTTCGTTTTTTTTCCAAGTGTAATTAACATTTATACCTTGAATTTTATATCAGTTTAGGGTCTGCTTGGTAATTTTGGGAGTAGCGATTACGGTTTTGAGTGGTTTTATGTAGTTGCTTTTAAACTAATTCAATTAATGCTTAATAATGAACGATTTTGAAAGACTTTTATAAGAATAAATAAAATAAAATAAATAAAATCGCTCAAAACTTATCGATTTAGGGTGTTTATTGTCACGCCCCGATCTCCCGCAGGCAAATCGGCCGTTCCCGCTAGGTGAGAATCACCGTGTCAGCGCTCCCACGGAACGATCGCTTTGACCCATCCGGACGTGATGCCGCACGAGCGTTAGCCACGCCCGTGCAAGGCCGTGGTTCGTTGGCTAGCGGTAAGAGTTCTAAGCCACAGAGTCGCACAGATTGTCCGAGTGCAGCGGAATCATGAACGCATAGGCGATCGGTAACAGGTTCACTGAGTCGACAATATAGCGGAAGTATTAAAACATAAGTTAAAGTAAAGCAAGCTCTTTTATTGATATGAACAAGTGTTACAGGCGGCGTATAGCCGAGATTACAAGTAGCTCAAGCCTCTCTCTCTGAAACATAAAAGCGTGCCAAGTGACTACAATTGTGGGATAATTGTACAGGCGATGATCAGGCGATGTTCAGGCGATGTTCACAACATTATATCTTGTATATGTGCTTCTGTTCCGGATGCACCGTTGCTTCGGAGTGATGTTCACGCCTTAGCACGCACAAAGGAGGCAACCGCACCGAACGAGGTTCTCCCGCACCCTGCATACAAACTGGTGGATTATCAGTACATTGAATGCACTGGGGGGAACCAACTCGCCTGCTCGACAAATCCAAACACGTAATATAAGTTCCGTGCACCAACTATTAAGTTGTCTTTCTAGTTGCCTTAGGATCAGTTTCATGCAATTATTGAATATCCTAACTCGTGTGGTAGTGCACCGTGCAACATGAGAGGAAACACGGCGAGACTTACCAACTTACCATCTCCTTCCCTGTCCGAGGCAAACAATATTAATTCAAGTACGGGCAAGTATAAGTATTCAGGAGCATAGCATATGCAACACAAGAGTCATTGAACGGGACAATATTTGGTGTGCTCAGTTGTTCTTTGATGCGATGCAATGACTCGCATGCGGATAGCCGCTAAGCGAGGATGACTTATCTATATGAACATGAGTCGCTGGCATAGCCATAAAGGACTAATCCCAGACGAGAATGGAACGCAACGAGAGCACACGATGTACTACGAACTATTTTGCCCGAACACGAGGGATTGCACACGAAGTAGTCCAAGGCCAAGATGGAATGCAACCAAGTACATGATGCGCTATAAACCATCTCGCCAGCACACGATGGACTACCCATGATGTGGTCCTAGGCCAAGTGGAATGCAACCAAGTACACGATATGCTGCAAACCACTCGCCTGCACACGATGGGCCACACTTGAAGTTCCATCCGGATCGGAGCGGCCCCAGTGCCTCGGTGACCGTCCGTGGAACTATGCCTCGTTTCCGAGTTGTCCGCGACATGCAAGTCAGGGTCAATCCAATTTCAGGCAACACGAGTACGTGATTTATTTTACCAATTTCAGGCAACACGAGTACACGATTTATTTGACCAATTTTAGGCAACACGAGTACACGATGTACTTGAACCATGATTCTACGTTCAGTGAGTGACTTGCCTTGATGCATTCCCCTGGTTCGGGGCTGCCTTGGGTGACCTAACGGTCCCATATACTTGCAGGTTCAATCATGCACGGAACGACTACATAGTAGTCTTCCGGGGTTGGATGAAAACAAGGCAACATTCAAGCAGACAAGCATGTGTTTCTAATTAACATAAATAAACACGTTTTGCTCGGGCCCGAAAGTAAGCCGAGAGATGAAACCATTAGGGGACTTAGCATGCGGGGGTCTGAATACAGGCAGTATTTCAATTTCCATGTTCTAGCATAAGTAATACAAGTTAGGATTATTCCCTTAGCTAGGTGTGTTGGATTCTTATTAGCATGCAGGGGGTGAATCACCTAGCGACTATCATAAACATTCCAAATTTTATGTGTGCTGGCTAAGCAAAGACAAGTTCACCGTAGCCACCCACCTTAGCGATGATTCGCCTCGGTAGAGCGATACGTCAAGCGAGCCTCTAAAAGCCTAAGCCGGGTTCCTGTAGGGACAAGTCTGGATATCCTTTGCTTCTTCTTTGAGGCAAAGCGGGTCAGGACAGTTGCACTTTGCCGTTTGAGTCGGCAGTCCGCTTGAGCGGAATGGGGTGTTACATCCTACCCAACTCAGAAAAAGTCTCGTCCTCGAGACTTACTGAGGACAAGCAGTAATCTATGGTTGAGACAATCCTAGACAAGTCATTGTACTTGTTTATTGGATATTCACTTGCACAAGCGTCGAAATCAGCATATCGCTTAGACTGGATCGTGTGCACTTTTGAAGGGCCCCTCTAGCGTGAACACGTCAACCAGCTTAGTGATAGCGAAGTCTCAACACTTGAGTTTCACCTTTTCTTAAGTCTTGGATGGTGCACTAGTTCAAGGCGTCCCTCGAATAGATGCATTCAACCAAACTTAGAGTTAGTGAAATCGGACAAGCTACTAGCGATACTCTCAAGGGTTCGCACAGGTTGGCACAAAGGCCACTCGCAGCACAGCAACATACAAGCAAGCATTTTATATCATTCAAAACGCAATTTGAAAGTATTTAGACTTATTGTTGGAACATCCCATCGAGGCATTGAGAGAGAGCGTGCACATAACCCACGAACGAGCTTTCGAAACAGAGATATTCGAATCGAAGTCCAAAGGCATAGAAGCCAGGCTCTGATACCAACATGTCACGCCCCGATCTCCCGCAGGCAAATCGGCCGTTCTCGCTAGGCGAGAATCACCGCGCCAGCGCTCCCGCGGAACGATCGCTTTGACCCATCCGGGCGTGATGTCGCACGAGCGTTAGCCACGCCCGTGCAAGGCCATGGTTCGTTGGCTGGCGGTAAGAGTTCTAAGCTACAGAGTCGCACAGATTGTCCGAGTGTAGCGGAATCATGAACACATAGGCGATCGGTAACAGGTTCACTGAGTCGACAATATAGCGGAAGCATTGAAACACAAGTTGAAGTAAAGCAAGCTCTTTTATTGATAAGAACAAGTGTTACAGGCGGCGTATAATCGAGATTACAAGTCGCTCAAGCCTCTCTCTCTGAAACATAAAAGTGTGCCAAGTGGCTACAATTGTGGGATGATTGTACAGGCGATGATCAGGCGATGTTCAGGCGATGTTCACAATATTATATCTTGTATATGTGCTTCTGTTCCGGATGCACCGTTGCTTCGGAGTGATGTTCACGCCTTAGCACGCACGAAGGAGGCAACCACACCGAACAAGGTTCTCCCGTACCCTGCATACAAACTGGTGGATTATCAGTACATTGAATGCACTGGTGGGGAAGCTACTCGCCCGCTCGACAAATCCAAACACGTAATATAAGTTTCGTGCACAAACTATTAAGTTGTCTTTCTAGGTGCCTTAGGATCAGTTTCATGCAATTATTGAATAGCCTAACTCGTGTGGCAGTGCGCCGTGCAACATGAGAGGAAATACGGCGAGACTTACCAACTTACCATCTCCTTCCCTGTCCGAGGTAAACAATATTAATTCAAGTACGGGCAAGTATAAGCATTCAGGAGCATAGCATATGCAACACAAGAGTCATTGAACGGGACAATATTTGGTGTGCTCAGTTGTTCTTTGATGCGATGCAATGACTCGCACGCGGATAGCCGCTAAGCGAGGATGACTTATCTATATGAACATGAGTCGCTGGCATAGCCATAAAGGACTAATCCCAGACGAGAATGGAACGCAACGAGAGCACACGATGTGCTACGAACCATTTCGCCCGAACACGAGGGATTGCACACGAAGTAATCCAAGGCCAAGATGGAATGCAACCAAGTACACGATGCGCTACAAACCATCTCGCCAGCACATGATGGACTACCCATGATGTGGTCCTAGGCCAAGTGGAATGCAACCAAGTACACGATATGCTGCAAACCACTCGCCTGCACACGATGGACCACACTTGAAGTTCCATCCGGATCGGAGCGGCCCCAGTGCCCCGGTGACCGTCCGTGGAACTATGCCTCATTTCCGAGTTGTCCGCGATATGCAAGTCAGGGTCAATCCAATTTCAGGCAACACGAGTACATGATTTATTTGACCAATTTCAGGCAACACGAGTACACGATTTATTTGACCAATTTCAGGCAACACGAGTACACGATGTACTTGAACCATGATTCTACGTTCAGTGAGTGACTTGCCTTGATGCATTCCCCTGGTTCGGGGCTGCCTTGGGTGACCTAACGGTCCCGAATACTTGCAAGTTCAATCATGCATGAAACGACTACTTAGTAGTCTTCCGGGGTTGGATGAAAACAAGGCAACATTCAAGCAGACAAGCATGCGTTTCTAAGGAACATAAGTAAACACGTTTTGCTCGGGCCCGAAGGTAAGCCGAGAGATGAAACCGTTAGGGGACTTAGCATGCGGGGGTCTGAATACAGGTAGTATTTCAATTTCCATGTTCTATCATAATCAATACAAGTTGGGATTATTCCCTTAGCTAGGTGTGTTGGATTCTTATTAGCATGCAGGGGGTGAATCACCTAGCGACTATCATAAACATTCCAGATTTTATGTGTGCTGGCTAAGCAAAGACAAGTTTACCGTAGCCACCCACCTTAGCGATGATTCACCTCGGTAGAGCGATACGTCAAGCGAGCCTATGAAAGCCTAAGCCGGATTCCTGTAGGGACAAGTCTGGATATCCTTTGCTTCTTCTTTGAGACAAAGCGGGTCGGGACAGTTGCACTTTGCCGTTTGAGTCGGCAGTCCGCTTGAGCGGAACGGGGTGTTACATCCTACCCAACTCAGAAAAAGTCTCGTCCTCGAGACTTACTGAGGACAAGCAGTAATCTATGGTTGAGACAATCCTAGACAAGTCGTTGTACTTGTTTATGGGATATTCACTTGCACAAGCGTCGAAATCAGCATATCGCTTAGACTGGATCGTGCGCACTTTCGAAGGGCCCCTCTAGCGTGAACACGTCAACCAGCTTAGTGATAGCAAAGTCTCAGCACTTGAGTTTCTCCTTTTCTTAAGTCTTGGATGGTGCACTAGTTCAAGGCGTCCCTCGAATAGATGCATTCAACCAAACTTAGAGTTAGTGAAATCGGACAAGCTACTAGCGATACTCTCAAGGGTTCGCACAGGTTGGCACAAAGGCCACTCGTAGCACAACAACATACAAGCAAGCATTTCATATTATTCAAAACATAATTTGAAAGTATTTAGACTTATTGTTGGAACATCCCATCGAGACATTGAGAGAGAGCGTGCACATAACCCACGAATGAGCTTTCGAAACAGAGATATTCGAATCGAAGTCCAAAGGCGTAGAAGCCAGGCTCTGATACCAACATGTCACGCCCCGATCTCCAGCAGGCAAATCGGCCGTTCCGCTAGGCGAGAATCACCGCGCCAGTGCTCCCGCGGTACGATCGCTTTGACCCATCCGGGCGTGATGTCGCACGAGCGTTAGCCACGCCCGTGCAAGGCCGTGGTTCGTTGGCTGGCGGTAAGAGTTCTAAGCCACAGAGTCGCATAAATTGTCCGAGTGCAGCGGAATCATGAACGCATAGGCGATCGGTAACAGGTTCACTGAGTCGACAATATAGCAGAAGAATTGAAATACAAGTTGAAGTAAAGCAAGCTCTTTTATTGATATGAACAAGTGTTACAGGCGGCGTATAGCCGAGATTACAAGTCGCTCAAGCCTCTCTCTCTGAAATATAAAAGCGTGCCAAGTGGCTACAATTATGGGATGATTGTACAGGCAATGTTCACAACATTATGTCTTGTATATGTGCTTCTGTCCGGATGCACCGTTGCTTCGGAGTGATGTTCATGCCTTAGCACGCATGAAGGAGGCAACCGCACCGAATGAGGTTCTTCCGTACCCTGCATACAAACTGGTGGATTATCAGTACATTGAATGCACTGGTGGGGAAGCTACTTGCCCGCTCGACAAATCCAAATACGTAATATAAGTTTCGTGCACCAACTATTAAGTTGTCTTTCTAGTTGCCTTAGGATCAGTTTCATGTAATTATTGAATAGCCTAACTCGTGTGGCAGTGCGCCGTGCAACATGAGAGAAAATACGGCGAGACTTACCAACTTACCATCTCCTTCCCTGTCCGAGGCAAACAATATTAATTCAAGTATGGGCAAGTATAAGCATTCAGGAGCATAGCATATGCAACACAAGAGTCATTGAACGGGACAATATCTGGTGTGCTCAGTTGTTCTTTGATACGATGCAATGACTCGTACGCGGATAGCTGCTGAGCGAGGATGACTTATCTATATGAACACGAGTCGCTGGCATAGCCATAAAGGACTAATCCCAGACGAGAATGGAACGCAACGAGAGCACACGATGTGCTACGAACTATTTTGCCCGAACACGAGGGATTGCACACGAAGTAGTCCAAGGCCAAGATGGAATGCAACCAAGTACACGATGCGCTACAAACCATCTCGCCAGCACACGATGGACTACCCATGATGTGGTCCTAGGCCAAGTGGAATGCAACCAAGTACACGATATGCTGCAAACCACTCGCTTGCACACAATGGACCACACTTGAAGTTCCATCCGGATCGGAGCGGCCCCAGTGCCCCGGTGACCGTCCGTGGAACTATGCCTCACTTTCGAGTTGTCCGCGACATGCAAGTCAGGGTCAATCCAATTTCAGGCAACACGAGTACGTGATTTATTTGACCAATTTCAGGCAACACGAGTACACGATTTATTTGACCAATTTCAGGCAACACGAGTACACGATGTACTTGAACCATGATTCTACGTTCACTGAGTGACTTGCCTTGATGGATTCCCCTGGTTCGGGGCTGCCTTGGGTGACCTAACGGTCCCGGATACTTGCAGGTTCAATCATGCACGGAACGACTACTTAGTAGTCTTTTGGGGTTGGATGAAAACATGGCAACATTCAAGCAGACAAGCATGCATTTCTAAGGAACATAAGTAAACACGTTTTGCTCGGGCCCGAAGGTAAGCCGAGAGATGAAACCGTTAGGGGACTTAGCATGCGGGGGTCTGAATACAGGCAGTATTTCAATTTTCATTTTCTAGCATAAGCAATACAAGTTGGGATTATTCCCTTAGCTAGGTGCGTTGGATTCTTATTAGCATGCAGGGGGTGAATCACCTAGCGACTATCATAAATATTTCAGATTTTATGTGTGCTGGCTAAGCAAAGACAAGTTCACCATAGCCACCCACCTTAGCGATGATTCGCCTCGGTAGAGCGATACGTCAAGCGAGCCTCTGAAAGCCTAAGCCGGGTTCCTGTAGGGACAAGTCTAGATATCCTTTGCTTCTTCTTTGAGGCAAAGCGGGTCGGGACAGTTGCACTTTGCCGTTTGAGTCGGCAGTCCGCTTGAGCGGAACGGGGTGTTACATTTATAAAGCCACACAAAATTATATTACACTAATTTTGGAAGATTTTTGAGCTGACCAAAATCAGTGCCTCATAAAAATTACCAAGCAGAGGTTTTCATAAACGGTCGGTTCAAAAATACCCCAAAATCGGTGAAAATATCGTTACCAAGCAGTCCCTTAGAGTTTAAGTTCTAATATGTTCAATTAAAAATTTTGAATTTTATTTTTGGTATACTTGTTTCTATTATATCCTTAACATAATTACAAAAGCAACAACCGACACATGTTGAAAATGAGGATATGATAAAAAAAATTTAACAAAAAATAAAAATTCAGGCGCTAATGTTTTTAATTTGACGTGTCAAAACTTAAACTCTAAACCGGTATAAAATACAAAATCTAAACGTTAGCCGTTTTCATCCATAGTTCTGGATAGTGGAGATTATTAGGAAAGTTTTGAGTTCGAGCTCATGGCCTCAAAGAATAAAATAAGATAAAAATTAATATTAAAAACATATCAGATTCAACTCGAGCATCACTAGATCAATAATGTTGTACAACATGACTTTTTGACTTTTCAACACAATTTTACCGTCACGAATTCTGTTCGAGATGGCCAAGTGCTTTGGCCCCTTTTTATAGAGTTCGAATAGAGATGCAGTTATTTCGCACTTGGACAAATACTATATGATTTTAGCATCCCTCCTATTGTAACATCCCGTTTCACTCAAGCGGACTGTCGATTCAAACGATAAAAGTGCAATGTCCTGACCCGCTTTGCTCAGCGAGAATACTCGTTTGAGGCAAGAGGATTCCCAGACTTGGCCCTACAGGAGTTTGGCTTAGGCTTTCAGAGGCTCGCTCGGAGTATCGCTCGACCGAGATGAATCATCGCTAAGGTGGGTGGCTACGGTAAACTTGTCTTTGCTTAGACAGCACACTTAAAATATGGATGTTTCATGCTAGTCGCTAGGTGAATCATCCCATGCATGCTAATAAGAATACAAAGCACCTAGCTAAGGAAATAATCCTAATTTGTATTGCTTGTGTTAGAACATGGAAATAAAATATTGCTTATAATCAGACCCTCGCATGCTACCCTTGCCTTGTGCAACGAGACACCGCTATGCCTCGAGTAGAACGATATATGTATACTCAGTAGTGCACTGTTCAACTGCCACACTGCACGACCCTAGATTTGTGTTGCTCGGTAAGTCCCTTTACGGTTTCACTCCTCGGCTTACCTTCGGGCCTAAGCCAATATGAATGCTTATGTTCTATATGAATGCAATGCCTGCCTGCTTATATGTTAACTTGTATTTATTGTCTCGTTTCAATGCTCGTCGCACAAACTATGCCAAGACCGTGGTATGCTATTCATGTCATGCATTCATTTAGTTCTCCTCGGAAGACTACCTAATGGTCGTTCCGTGCATGTCTAAACCTGCAAGTATTCGGGACCATTAGGTCACCAAGGCAGTCCCCGAACCAGGGGAATGCATCAAGGCAAGTGAAACACTGATCAAGAATCATGTCAAGTTTATTCCCGAACGAGAATTATGTCAATGAATCCAAGAATCACAGCTCGTGGAGCAATGCTCATTTTGAACAAGGATTAATGAATTATCATATCAAGTGCAAGAATGGAATGACCCAGGAAATTACATGTCGCAGACAACTTGGAAACAGGGTCAATGGTTCATGCGGACGGTCGTTGGGGCACTGGCACCGATCCGATCCAGACGGAACTTCATGATAGTCTCATGCATCTGGATATGATGGTCTGCAGCCACTCATGAATCTTTGTTTCTTTCCATTCTCGTTCAAGACTATAACTCGTCCTTTATAGCTATGCCAGCGACTCATGTTCATATAGATAAGTCATCCTCGCTTAGCGGCAACCCGCGTGCGAGTCATTGCATCGCATCGAGAATATCAGAACACCTGAACGATCATGGATATAAGATACTTGTACACCAAATTGAACACTTCAACATCTTCTGCAACACCTGATATAACCTGTATACTCGTGCACCCAAAACACAACCTCGTTCATAACACTCAGTGTTTGCATATGCTATTGCCATTAGATTCCATAATAAATGTGCTCGTTCTTAAATTAACTTGGTTTGTCTTGGACAGGGAAGGACAAATAGTAAGTTGGTAACTCTCGTCGTATTTTCTCTTATATCGCACAACGCACTGCCACACGAGTTAGGCTATTCGATCTTTGCCATAAAACTGATCCTAAGGCAACTAGAAAGACAACATAATAGTTGGTGCATGAACCCATATTACTTGTTTGGATTTGTAAAGCGGGCGAGTAGCCTCCCCACAGTGCATTCATGTACTGATAATCCACCAGATTATTTGCAGGGTGTGGGAGAACCCCGTTCGGTGCGGATGCCTCCTTCGTGCGAGCTAAGGCGTGGAGTTCACTCTGGAGCCTTGGAATGCTGCATCCGGAACTGAAGCACATATACAAGACATAATGTTGGAACATCGCCTATATCATCCCACAAATATAGCCACTTTGCACGCTTTTACTGTTTCAGAGAGAGAGGCTTGAGCGACTTGTAATCTCGGCTATACGCCGCCTGTAACACTTATTAATATCAATAAAGAGTTTGTTTCACTTCAACTTGTGTTATTCAATGCTTCCGCTATTGACGACTCAGTGAACTTGTTACCAATCGCTTATGCGTTTAAAATTTTGCTGCACTCGGATAATCTGTGCGCCTCTGTGGCTTAGACCTCTTACCGCCAGCCAATGAACTACGACCTTGCACGGGCGCGGCTCACGCTTATGCGACATCACGTCCAGATGGGCCGAAATGATCGTCTCGCGGGAGTGCTGGCATGGTAATTCTCGCCTAGCAGGGACGACCGATTAGCCTGCGGGAGATCGGGACGTTATACCTATTTCTAGAAACACTCATCGACTATACTTGTGTTAGGCCTCCCTTTTCATAATTTTCAAGATCAATATGACACGCATCACTGCCATACACATCTAGCTGGCAACGTCGGCACCATCACGTGGTTCACGTGTTGTGTTGTGTTTTTATTAAAAAAACTAAACCAACAACTTTTTGCATTCATAAACTCTCTCTTGATACTCTTTACATACCATTTTTCGAAATTTATTGTAGATAACAAACATTATCGAATTTGTGGATACATTTTATGTACCTTCACCTTAGTATGATACAAGTGATTTTTTTTTCTCTTTCACATTGCTCTCTTCTTTTATTATAGGGTAGTAAGAAATAAGAATAAGATACCGTAGACAAATTATTTGTTCAAATAATTATTTTCCTACAAGTTAAGAAAATGAGTGTGGTGAAGTTGGCTTTTGACATAAATTCCGGCTTTAATTCTTTATGCTTGAAGGTATCCAGTTTTCTAATAGTACATTGCTTTTTAGAAAATATTTTCTTTTTATCTTTTTGTGGTTTTAGAAAACGCGGTGGTTTGAGAAAACACATCCCCTAAATAAAAAAGAAAGAGAATTGTACACGTTGTACTAATATATTTTTGGTACACGAATCCAACAATAGTAAAGAGTGAGTAAAAAAAATAGTCTGTGTGTTCCTAACGCCATCAAGCTTTCCTCCATTAGTCAATGGAGGTTTTAATACTCAACAGTCATCACCAGCTCCAAATCATCATCCACATCGTAACAATTGACTTTTTTCCTTTATTTCATCAGAAATTTTCACGTAAAGAAAAAGCGTTACCGTAAATTACACGAGGTTTTTTTTTTACAAAATTATAACCAAATAAATCAAACGTCTACAGTAAAAATATAATAGCTGATTTCACATTTAGTTTTCCTAAAATCCATTAAATTTTAATTTAACATAGATTACAAATTATGCTGATATGAAAACGTTGTTTGTAAGAAAGTTTTTCGTGTTAAAAAATAAAATAAAAAGTTCTTGCTAAATTTTTTTTTTTCAAAAAAACGTCCTTGCTAAAGACTTTTTTTTCACATGTCGCTGTAGAAATGACTTTAATAAGTACGTTTTTCGTGTTAATTTTTTTTTAAAAAAGTTATAAATAATAAATTAAAAAAGAGCATACTACGAGATTTTCACAACAACATATGAAAAAAAACATCCTTAGTGAGAACATTTTTCTTTCAATTGAGTATATAGCAATTTTTTTTAGATCCACCGGTCTAAGTAAAAAATAATATAATTTGATATTATTGTGGTAAAAAAAAAATCCTTACTAATGTCGTTTGGGAGTCGAGATACGTCCTCAATAAGGATATATATTTTTTTTACATCGTTTTAGCAAGAAAAAATAATAATAATAAACGACGGGGACATTTTCTTCATATTATAAGGACGTATTCTTCCTGTAATCCACTTTACTAAGACATTTGAATTTGTTTACAGCAAATATCCTACTATTTTCTTTCTATGCAATTTTTTAAAGGAATATTTCAGCAAATATTCCCACTACAAATATAGAAACTAATATATAATCCGACTTACTTAAAAATTAGCAAATGTCCCCATTATAAATAAGATAATCAAAATTTTGATTAAACAGTGGAAGTATATCTTAAAGTTTTAAATATTTTATACAAAGGAATAGAGATATTTGCTAGTTTTTAAAATAAGTGAAGGTATATGTGTTGGGAACGAAAGTGCGAAAACCGTTCCCCAAACCAGAGAGTACCTGCGAGAGAACCGAGCAAAACACAAAAACCAAAAAAGCCAAACACAAATCGCAGACACAGATATTTTTGACGTGGAAAATCCTTGCGGAAAAAATTACGGGACGATCGGAGTCCAACCCTGAAAAACCTTCACTAATGTAATAAGAAATACACCGACTCATTACAAACTTCTCACCGATCCAAACAGATTACCAAACTCTTTTGGAACAGAAAATAGATTATAACCACGAAGAAGAAAGACAACGAAAAATATCCGAAACTGGTCTCCTTCTTCGAAACGGCCTCCAATCCTTCTTTCTCCTCTCCAATGTTGCAATGTCACTATTGCCTCCTTTTCTTTCCTTGTTGCTATATTTTTTTTTCTATAGAGAGAGAGATATTTTAGGGCCATAAGACACCTATATATATAGCCTGAAACCCACAACTAGCATTCCTATTATAGATAGGAATATCCAATCAAAATCCAAATCCATTGACATATTCCTATCATATGTAGGAATATTCAATCCAAATCCATTGAGATATTCCTATTATATTTAGGAATATCCAATCCAAATAAATTGAGGTATTCCTATTATATGTAGAAATACTCAATCATACTCCGGGATATTTTCTACATAGGTTGGGAACCCCACCCACTCCAATAAATCTTCCCCTTCACAACTATGTGGAGGGGGTCGTCATCCCGACGATCCGCCTGCAGTACTCAAAATTTTTCTTTGGTAGAACCTTTGTGAACATATCTGCTCCATTGTCATCTGTATGAACCTTCTCAAGCGCCGCTTCCTTCTTGTCAACCATATCCCGTATCCAATGATACCGGGTATCAATGTGCTTGGACCGGCTATGAAATATCTGGTTCTTCACAAGATGAATAATACTCTATCGCAAAGCAAATGATACTGCTCCTGCTTTAGCCCAATTTTCTACAGAAGCTTCTTCATCCATAACAACTCCTTGCAAGCCTCCGTCGCCGCAATGTATTCTGCCTCTGTCGTCGACAAGGCAACACACTTCTGTAAATGCGACCGCCACGATACTGCTCCATCAGCAAACATTATCACATAGCCCAAAGTCGATCGTCTCGTGTCTACATCTCTAGCCATATCAGCGTCGGTATACCCAACCAGCTTCGGCTCGTCACCACCAAATAAAAGTCTCCAATCGGCAGTGCCCTGAAGATATCGTAGAATCCACTTAACCACACTCCAATGTACCCTTCCAGGATTGGAATTATACCTGCTAAATGTGTCGACCGCGTGAGCAATGTCTGGCCTAGTACATACCATAGCATACATAAGACTTCCCACGGCTGAGGCATATGGAACTCGTTCCATATCTTCCTTCTCGTCCATGGTAGATGGATACTGCTCCTTGTTTGGATAAACAAAATGAAGGAGAGGTTTATACGAAACCTTTTTGTTTACAAACAAGAAAAAGAGTACAATTAATCCTACGAGGATATTAAGTACAATAAAATGATTCTGGGAAAGTATTGTTATAGAAGTCTGATCTGCGGTCGATCACTATATTCCTTGGACCACACGATGATGAAGAAGTGCTGTAGAAGAAGAAGAAGCTTCAAAGGTTGCAAGTGGGATTGAATTCTCGTTGCCAAAGTTGTCAACCAACACTCTCTGTCTGTGCTCTCTCTCTCTGATCTCTCCTTGTGCTTCTGTTTGATCCATTCTACCCTGTGACCAAGGGTCTCTATTTATAGAGATCAGCCAAATAACTGTCTAGTCGGCGTAAAAGCCAAACTGTTGTATCTTTTACGCGGTGGTTATAATAACTGCTTCCCACGTTCAAATAATCTTCTGAATCTGCGTATAACACGTGTCCCATTATAAGGTAACGCGTATAACTGCTTCTCGAAGATCATGGCATGCAAGCCACGTAGGTAACTGCCCCTTGCGTAAAGATAGTTGGCGTAAAAGCCAAATAACTGTCTTGTGGGCATAAAAGACCAAACTGTGAAGAAGAAGACTTCTTTTTTGATGCGGTTATGATAACTGCTATCCACGTTCCCATTGTCTTCTGAATATGCGTATGACACGTGTCCCTTTATGAGGTAATGCGTATAACTGTTTCTCGAAGATCATGGTATACAAGCCACGTAGGTAACTGTCCCTGCGTAAAGATGGTTGGCGTAAAAGCTAAATAATTTGTCTTATTGGCGTAAAAGCCAAACTCTGTGTAAAACTTGATAATTCATGAATAATAGATAACCAGCATAAAATAGCCAATTATATGTCACGACTGAGGTCTTGAGCGTATTTTGGACTAAATAGCCTTATCACGTACCTTTGCAAATATAGCCGGGTTGGCGTATTTCGAGGAGATAGCATACGGCGTACTCCTATAGTTGAAAATAGCCTGGTTGGCGTAAAATGCAAGGATGGTGATATGAGCGTATTAGCCACAGTTTTAGCTTTCCCAGTCATTTAAAAATAGAACAAAATCTCGTACATTAAATGCAGAGATCTGCCTCGAGCTCTGTACGAGAAACAGCTTTTGACGTGGCGTCTGATTTCGTCTCATCTTGAGCGTAAAAACTCATTTCTGCCCATGTAGAATAGGCAGCATATTCTTTGAATGCGTAAAAATGACTTGTATCAAGAATATGTCACTAAACGACAGCCTGGGTCTCTGTGCAAAATTATTATCACAGCCGTCCTCTCGATCATCGTGTAGTACTTTTGTCAGGAGTCAGGTTCACTATTTTGTCTGACAAATTCATCCGAGGAATACGAAGAGTTTCTCGTACAATTTTATGCTGCATTAAAAATAAACGTATTTTAAACTTTACGCAGGGAGGTATAGCAACCTTTTTACGCCAAAACAGCCTTGAAGTGCTGCTTTACGCGGGCAGCTCTTAAGCTCTTCTTTACGCCAAACAGCTCTGAAGCTCTGTTTTACGCGGGTAGCTCTGAAGCCATATTTTACGCCATACAGCCTTGAAGCTCTGTTTTATGCGGGCTTCATGTATGTTGGGGATTTTGACTGTATAATACGCGTACAATTCCCCAGCATATTTTATGCTTCTACAAGACCCCCTTCAAAGTTTTTAAATTCCTCGTAATTTGAAATACTTTGAATGAAGCATGAAATGGTCAAATTTGACTCGTTCTTCGAGACTGATTTTTTGACGATATTTAAGAAGTTGTTGGGATTTGCATGTTCTCTTCTGCCTATATAAGGGCAAACAAATGAACTTGTTTTTCCATACTTCCTTCACCACAAAGATGGCTGCTGAGATTCATTGGGCTGTCCTGAGAAAGAAGAAGATTATGCTCTTCCAGCATGTAAGGAGCCGTAAAAAGAGACGTCTTCGAGCAAATATTCTCTGCAACGATGGACCATGGAAGGATATCATAGCTTCCTTTGCTCGAGATAATCAGCAATTTTATATGGCGATTCGTCAAAGAGAGAGGAATGGTCGCATTAGACCACACAGCTTGCTAGCTGTATTTTCCTCTATTATGAAGCTGGACCCTGGTGGGCAGCTTGGCCGTGTCTTCCAGTATTGTGTTGGGTCTGAATCCCTAACATAAATCTAAGCATGGCCGCCGATGAAGTATGGGGGGTGGGCTTGAATAATTTAAATAGGCCCAGTTCTGTATCCTCCCTCCATTCACCATTTTCTTGGCCTTTGGCCAAAGAAGTGCTGTAAAAGAAGAAGTGAAGATCTCCATCAAACGAGAACCTAGCGTAATAGATTCCCATCATATGTAATCGTAATCTTGAATATTAATGAAAAATCCTTTGTAAAAAAATAAATAGATTTTTATCATATGTAATCATGATTAATAAACTTGTCTTCTTTTACACACTATTAATTTGCCATATTGCTGTGAGGAAGTCTGATAATACGCAGCTTCAACATGCTTGAGTAATTTTTACGCTGACTCTGACAAATATACCTCTAGTCACGTTCCGACTTTTACGCATAGAGGAAGATGCGTAAAAAAACTCTTTTAGCATTAAATTGTCTTAAAAATCCAATTGTCATGCTATTTTTGGACGAGGAGTCACATAGAATTCTGAACCGTCATTTCTTCTTCGAAGAACATCTGTTCAGAACATCGTCTTCAAAAATGGCTTCTCGAAAGATTCTCGAGACAGGGCAAGAAATGTCCGCCGAACAGGCCATCCCTGAACTAGATGTAAAAGATTCTGGCTAAACTTCGAATGAACTACCAATGGCCAAAAAGTCATCTTCAATGAAGACAGACATTTTCAGGAAACTCCTTGGCCCTTCGTCTGATGAAGTCCTTTCGACTGGGGAAGAAGAGCATTTTCTGCGTAAACTCTTGTAACTGGTTTTTTTCAAGCGTAAAACCCAAATTATCAAGATATACGCGTATTCTGCTAACTGATTTGTCCCACGTAATTTAAATTCGCGTAAAATCATAGATCCATAGCATCTGAGTATAAAATCGTAGATCTGTAGCTTCTGAGCGTAAAATCATAGATCTGTAGCTTCTGAGCGTAAAATCATAGATCCATATCATCTGAGCGTAAAATCATAGATTCGTAGCTTCTGAGCGTAAAATCGTAGATCTGTAGCTTCTGAGCGTAAAATCGTAGATCTGTAGCTTCTGAGCGTAAAATCGTAGATCCATAGCATCTGAGCGTAAAATCATAGATTCGTAGCTTCTGAGCGTAAAATCGTAGATCTGTAGCTTCTGAGCGTAAAATCGTAGATCTGTAGCTTCTGAGCGTAAAATCGTAGATCTGTAGCTTCTGAGCATAAAATTGTAGATCTGTAGCTTCTGAGCGTAAAATCGTAGATTTGTAACTTCTGAGCGTAAAATCATAGATCCATAGCTTTGCGCGTAAAATCGTAGATCCGTAGCTCTGCACGTAAAATTATAGATCCTTGCTCTGCGCGTAAAATTATGGATCCTTGCTCTGCACGTAAAAATCTAAGCGTAAAATCAGGAATCCGTTACGCAGCATGACTATCTGTCTTCCTTTTCAAATGATTGGCTGACGTGGTCCCAAATCATAACTGATTATGATAAGATCGGATTTAGTTAAGGATTCGAAGAGTTATTTGAACTCTATAAATAGACCTAGGTCGTGAGAGAGAAAAACCCTTCATCTCTTTCTGAAAACCCTTCGTCTCTTTTTGAAAAAGAACTCAGATTTGCCATGGCACCAAAACAGACCTCCGCTGCTAAAGGAAAGAAAGCCGCTTCACCATCTCGCTCCTCTGCTCAAGTACGAGCGACTCCTACTAGGCCAAGCGAGCCTCATTCTGAACGAAGGACTCCGCCGTCTAGTTGTGTACCGGGCATCACAGGTAAAAAACTTTTAGAGGAATAAAATCCTTCGCACACGTTATACGTGTATGCGCAAATACGCCCACATTCTTAATGTGTCAGCGTAAAACTCTATATTTTTACAGTATGGCATAAAAACTCAGACTGTCAAATTTTGGCGTATACTGCAAGAGTGTAGCACCTTACATTTTACGTGCTGAAAGTAAATTCCAGCATAAAACTGACTTATTCTCTTGCTTTTTGCAGTGGACTTACAGATCCCCCTCTGGCTGAAGTAATGGGCTCTGCTGCTGGAATGTTGAATTCCAACTACTTGGAGGACTTGTCCTATGTGACTTTCTCCATCTCTGAAAACGAGTATCCTCAAGATAGGGGAACTCTGATCTCGGCCCAAAGAGAAAGAATGTTGCTGAGTATGATCAGTGGGGAACCCCTGACGTACATAGACGGTACTGAGTATAAGAAACCAGCTTTCTTATTTGGGGATGTTATTGATAAGCAATCCCAGACAAAGCCCAAGAAGGAAGGCTGGGTATTTTCTGTTGAGGGCACTGTTTGATAATAAATGAAAGAAATTGAGAATATGTTTATACGAAACCCTTTCTTTGTTTACAAACAAGAAAAAAAAGAAGTACAATTAATCCTATACGAGGATGTTAAGTAAAAATAATAATTCTGGAGAAATATTGCTATAGGAGTCTGATCTGCGGTCGATCACTTTGTCCCTTGGACCACACGATGACGAAAAAGTGTTGTAGAAGAAGAAGGAGCTTCAAAGATTGCAAGAGGGATTGAACTCTCGTTGCCAAAGTCGTCAAGCAACACTCTCTATATGTGCTCTCTCTCTTTGATTTTCTACCTCTTTTTTGACCTCTTTTTTTTGACCCGTTCTCCTGTGACCGGACATCTCTATTTATAAAGATTAGTCACAGTAACTAACTAGTCGGCATAGAAACCAATTAGTGGAGAGAGTTACACCTTTTACGTGACGGTTATAATAACTGCTACCCACGTCTGAATGATCTCCTGAATCCGCGTGTGATGCGTGTCCCATTATGAAGTAACGCGTATAATTGCTTCTCGAAGATCACGGCATGCAAGCTACGTAGGTAACTGCCCCTCGTGTAGAGATGGTTGGCATAAAAGCCAAAGAGCTGTCCTGTTGGCGTAAAAACTAAATAGTTGTCCTGTTGGCGTAAAAGCCAAATACCTGTCCTGTTGGCATAAAAGCCAAATAGCTGTCCTGTTGGCGTAAAAGCCAAGTTCTGCGTAAAGCTTGATACTGCATAGGTAGGTAACCAGCGTAAACTAGCCAATTATCCTTCCTGACTGAGGTCTTGAGCGTATTCTGGGCCAAACAGCCTTATCACGTACCTTTGCAAATATAGCCAGAGTTGGCATATTTCGAGGAGATAGCATACAGCGTACTCCTATAGTTGAAAATAGCTTGGTTGGCGTATTTCGAGGAGATAGCATATGGCGTGCTCCTATAGTTGAAAATAGCCTGGTTGGCGTAACATGCAAGGATGGTGACGTGAGCGTATTAGCCCTAATTTTAGCTCTCATAGTCATTGAAAATAGAACAAAATCTTGTGCATTAAATGTAGAGATCTGCCCCCATCTCGCGCATTAACTGCAGAGATATGTCTCGGGTTCTGTACGAAAAATAGCTTTTGACGTGGCGCCTGATTTCGTCTCATCTTGAGCGTAAAGGCTCATTTTTGCCTGTGTAAAATAGGCAGCGTATTCCTTGAGTGCGTAAAAATGACTTGTATCAAGGATATGTCACTAAACGACAACCTGGGCCTCGGTGCAGAATCATCATTACAACCGTCCTCTCGATCGTCGTGCAGTACTCTTTGTCAGGAGTCAGGTTCACTATTTTGTCTGATAGGTTCATTCGAGAAATACGAAGAGTTCATCGTACAACTTTCCGCTGCATTAAAAGCAGACATAGTTTATGCCAGAGTGTAGCAACCTTTTTATGCCAAAATAGCCTGTAAGTACTTCCTTACGCGGGTTATTTTGGAGCTTTGTTCTACGCTGGATAGCGTTGAAGCTCTGTTGTACGCCAATAGCTCTGAAGTCATAGTTTACGCCACACAGTGATGGAGTTCTGTTTTACGTGTGCTTCATGTATGTTTGGGGGTTTTACGCATATAATTCTCCAGCATATTTTTCATGCTTCTACAGGCACTATCATGTATCTACCAAAGATGTCCAGAGATTACCCCATTTCTGCATTCTTTCATGCCACACATCCCAGAAGGATGGCATGGACTCTGACTCCTGATCTTCATGGCCAGCCATGGAAGATCTTTTATAAGAAATGATTAAACCGAGGATCCTTTGTAAGCAGTCCCTGTCACTACCACATTTTTTTAGTAATTTCCTATTTAAATAAATATTGTGCATGGTAAATAATTTTTGTTGTATTATTTAATTGTTGTTGGATATTATTTAATTATTTTGGACTTATTTTTGTAGACCCAACTAGTTTAGTTTGGACCCATGGACCAACATGAATTAAATAGTTAGACTTGGCCCATTTAGAAAGCCCATAGTTAAGGAGATGGATTAAATTAATTAAATGATTAGACTAGAAGCTTCCTTCCTTAATTATTTCTTCATGAGAGGCCCCAAGGGGTACATTGGACATTTTACAATTGCTTGGGAGAGGGGCAAGGCCGGCCTATATTAGAGGGGGAGAAATTTCTCTCTTCTCTCATTCTCATTCCAAATCTAGATCTAGAATTTTCCACTCCCAAATTCCCTCCATTCCCATTCCAATTCTCCACCAAATTTATTCCAAATTCTTCCCAATTCACCATTAGAAAGTTGAGAAGCAAGGATCTAGAAGGAGGAAGCAAGAATCTACAAAGAGGAGTAAGGATCTACAATTTGAAAGCAAGTTCATCTCAATTGGAGGTTTCATTGGGAATCCATCTCCCAATAGGTATAATTCAGTTTTTCCCATTAAAATAGCTTCTAAATCTGATATTTAATCATGTAAAATCAACCTATATGTATGTACTACCCATAGGACTTTGTTTTGTGTTCATAGGAGACCCATGGAGAAAGTTATGGTACTTTTTGTGTCAATTTTGTTGGAATTCTGAATTTACATTTTGTTGTGTGTGTCAATTGATCCTATAGATCAATTGGGCATGTGCTTATGTGTTTTGGGCTAGTGTCGTGTCCACAATTGAGTTCATGTGGGTCGTATCCCAACTATTTGGTGATACGTGTCCTTTTGGGGGTTTTTCCTCCAACACGGGACTTTGTACATGTCGTATTTTGACACGGACAGATAGATCTACTTTTGACACTTTGATTTGTTCATAAATATTATTTGTGACTTGTTTGTGTCCTTCGGGGTGCAATTGGTTGTGTATTGGACTCGTGTCGCATGCGTATCCTAGATCTAGTGGGATACGGTGTGATACTCTCCAAATTTGGTGTGTTTTTGTGTAAATCTAATTATTTATGCTTTAATTCTTTATTTATAATTAGTGAGTATATATAGATATTATATATTTATTTTAGTGTATTTATTATAGTATTATTGTAGCATAGATCTATATATATTTCTATGTGTTCTAATGTGATGTATAAATATATGTATGTAGCTTTCTTGCATGCAATTATATATGTACTTATGTTAATAACATAAATTATACATAAAGATTTTGTAAAATATATTTATGTGTAATTATATTATTTATAATTATTATATAATTATTTGTATATTAATGAATGTATTTTTATGTGTGCTTCTAGCCATGTAAAATATGTACATTAATATGTGCATTGTGTTTAGTAATTATTAATATTTAAATGTGTAAGTTTATGTGTATATAAATATAAGTGTATATATTTATATTAATTATTTTATATATATAGATATTGTTTTATATATTTATGTTTTTATATATATATATATTTATGTTTTTATATATATATATTTATATATATATAGTTTACTTTTGGTAACAGTGGGTTTAATGACAGTTGAAAACTGTCATTATTCGGTCGGATACAGCAGCCGCTGTAGCTTTTGGGCATTTAATGACAGTTCTGTCATTAAATGCAGCGGCGGAAAAACACAACGATTTTTTGTGACAGTTTTCTGCGACAGTTTAACTGTCAGCAAATCCGAGGTAGCAGTGGTTTATTATTCGGCTTTTCTGTGACAGTTCTTCTGTGACAGTCAGACTGTCACTATAAGTCTATTTTATATATTTGTATTTCAGTTCACTGTTTCAGTGATAAATTGGCAGATTTAAATTATATTTTATATATTATAATTGTATATATATATATATGTATATATATATGTGCTTTGTGTAGTATAATACTAGTAGTGATATATTATTTTATTTGTATAAATATTGGTTTGTATATACTTTATATTAGAGTGTATATTATTTATACTTTGTGTGGCTACCAATTGGAATCAAGACCTTGATTCCTAATTGTGTATTTTTATTCTATATTATTTATATAGATGTCTTGAGAGGTTGACCTTGGTTTGACCATGTTTGACTTTAGTTGACTTTAGAGTTGACCATAGTTGACTTTTAACTTAGAATTGATTTATTAACCTAGAAGTTGACTAGTTTGACTTGTTCTCTTTCCGGGACCTTGTATTAATGTGGTATTCCATATCTAGGTCTGCGAGGCACCGAGTCAGACATCTGTGAGACTTTTCATTTGGACTTCAGGCGAGTACATTCTCTGATAGTTTCTCATTTATGATATCCTCTATGTTCGTTGTATCTAGTGTAGATATACATGTTTCTCTTGACACTATGGTTACACGGATTGGTATATCCGGATCTCGTCATGAGATGTTATTCCTTGGTATATGGTGTATATGGTGCAAGTATTATTTCAATGGTTATCTTGTACATGTACAGACACCAATTTTCGGGAGGAGTCGCTCTCTTCTTGGGGAATCTAGTGCCATAGCATACCGTGGTTGGATCTATTATACCAGTTGGGGGTGGGGAGTATTAGTATAGATATGTGATCAAATCCCTATTGAATAAAGTATTGGTAAGCGAATAGTGTTGATCATGCACCGCACGTATGATTAGCCAGGCCGCATTGTATCTTGCCCAAGCCGATCACATGTTAAGCTAGTACTCACACACTTAGTCATTAGTATTATCGTTTCATTGGCATATTGTTCATTATTGTGTTTCTTTCCAGTATTTCCTTATTGTCTATATATCTCTTGTATCTATTTTGTGCATCTTGTTTATCCACAGCTATTTACTGTTACATAGTTTTTATCATGGATTAGAACTGCTGTTAGAGATGTACTCTGCTCCTTTCCTGACTGGATATATTCTTCCAGATGACACTGAGGAGTACCCTACCTATTATGGACCCCAGGATATTGTGGGTTTAGATTCTGAGACCCTGGCTCAAGAGAGACTTATCCCAACTGAGACAGTTGACCCAAGAGTTGTAGCCTGATAGTATTCTTTTGTATTGGATTTGTCTCCAGCTTATTTTTGTTACTCTTCAGACTCATTGATGTATTATTTTAAACTCATGAGTTGTATGATGACTATTCTATTCTTATCTGATTCGTGCTCATTCTATCTTAGTTCTGTGATTGAGTATTCTATCATTATTGGTGGTTCATTACTTTAGATAGACTATCTAGACAGCGTTCTACCGCCGATTCTGCGGCGTAGGCTGGGCGTTGTTTCCGACTAGTACCCTTACACCGGGTGCGGATCGTGATACGTTTTTGGTGGTGGCCCATGCAGGTCTAGCTTCACAAGTATGTGATGGCGTGGTAGTGCGATAACTTAGTTGTACTACTGCGAGCCTGCAATAGGATATAGGATATAGGCTGAGATACTCAATCACATCTAGGAAAATTCTTTTGATTCAACTATTCTCCTTTGACATTGATACTTGATCCCTTAAACTGTCCTTTCCTTGATGTCTTACATCATGTTCCATATTGATCCTCATTCCGTCTTTTTATGAGACATACTCGGAGATACTTGCGGAGGCACGCAAGGTTGAGCGGGATCTGGGTTTGAAGACCAAGAGAGACCGTGATTCTTTTCTGGGGGCCAACGGCAGTGCAGTATCTGCCAAACGTCCTCATTTCCAGTCCAGACCTTTCCAGCAGCCACAGCAGAACCAGACTCTAGCTAGAGCGCCTTTTTACCAGGCACCTCAGCAGCAGAGACAGTTACAGCAAGCTCCATGCAACTTCTGCAAGAAGCCTGGCCACATCTGGGAAGTTTGCAGGAGGAGGCTAGAAGTTTGTTTGTATTGTGGTACTGAAGGGCATCAATCGAGGGAGTGTCCTCGTCGTGCAGTTCAAGGAGCAGCTCCAGATCTGAGGACACAGACGAGACCACCTGCAGCACAGCCGAGGGGACCGCTTCCGACACAGCAGCAGCATTTTGTCCAGTATCAACAGCAGGGAGGTGCTCGGCAGGGACGAGCGTTTGCTATGATCGTCGAAGAGGAGGAACCCACCGGAGATGTCATCGCAGGTTCTATTCTTCTTGATTCCATTCCAGCTTTAGCTTTGTTTGATAGTGGTGCTTCCCATAGTTTTGTATCTGTTTCTTTTGCTCTGAAGCATGGTTTGGTAGCTGAGTCTTTGCTTAGGACTTGCAAGATCATGACCGGGGGAGGCATTATCCTGGTTAATGATATTTGCAAGGATCGGAGAGTTACTCTGGGAGGCCGGGAGTTGAGTGCGTGTCTACTTGTAATGCCACTTCCGAGATACGATATTGTACTTGGGATGGATTGGTTGAGTAGGCACCGTGCTAGCATAGACTGTAGAGGAGGTAGAGTTTTGTTTGGTTCGCCAGGAGAGCCAGAGTTCGAGTTTGCTAGAGGAGCTGCGGAGCAGGGAGAAGGCATTATTTGTGGAGCTATGGTGGAAGACAAGGAGTTGCCGCATCCGTTGATAGCAGAATTCTTGGATATGTTTCCTGAGGAATTGCCAGGATTGCCGCCAGATCGAGATGTTGAATTTTCTATAGATTTGGTGCCAGGTGCAGAACCAATTTTGTAACATGTCTATAGAGTAAACAACAGCGAGCTGGTTGAATTGAAGAAGCAGGTGGACGAATTACAGGATAAGGGGTTTATCAGATCGTGTTCTTCACCATGGGGAGCCCCGGTATTGTTTGTACCGAAGAAGGATGGATCGGTGCGCATGTGCATTGATTACAGGGCTTTGAATAATCTCACTATCAAGAATAAGTATCCTTTGCCACGGATTGATGATCTGTTTGATCAGTTGAGTGGTGCGAAGGTATTTTCTAAGATAGATTTGAGATCAGGCTACCATCAGGTGAAGGTGAAGCCGGAGGACATACCGAAGACTGCTTTTAGAACTCGGTATGGTCAGTACGAGTTTATGGTGATGTCGTTTGGTTTGACTAATGCACCGGCGGTATTTATGAACTTGATGAACAAGGTGTTCCACCAGTACCTTGACAAGTTCGTGGTGGTGTTCATCGACGACATACTCATATACTCGAGGACACCGGAGGAGCATGAGGAGCATTTGAGGATTGTGTTGGATGTGCTGAGGAAGGAGAAGTTGTATGGGAAGTTGTCCAAATGTGAGTTTTTCTTGGACAAAGTAGAATTCTTGGGGCATGTTGTGACTGGTGATGATATTTCAGTGGATCCGAAGAAGATTTCAGCAGGGGAATCTTGGAAGACTCCGAGTTCGGTAGCAGAGATCAGGAGTTTCTTGGGATTGGCAGGCTATTACAGGAAGTTTGTGCAAGATTTTTTCGAGGATTGTCGAGCCGATGACCAGACTCACAAGGAAGGATGTGGAGTTTGTTTGGACGGAGGATTGTCAGGTTGCTTTTGAGGAGTTGAAGAAGAGGTTGACGTCTGCTCCTATTTTGACGTTGCCATCAGGGTCCGGAGGTTTCACTATTTATAGTGATGCATCGGGGAAGGGTTTAGGTTGTGTTCTTCAGCAGCATGGGAAAGTGATTGCCTATGCATCCAGGCAATTGCGTCCTCATGAAAAGAACTATCCTACCCATGATTTGGAGTTGGCAGCTGTCATATTCGCCCTGAAGTTGTGGAAACATTATTTGTACGGAGAGCGTGTGGAGATCTTCACAGACCACAAAACCTTGAAGTACGTTTTCACGCAGAAGGAGTTGAACATGAGGCAGCATCGGTGGTTGGAACTGATGAAGGATTTTGATATCTCTTTACAATATAATCCTGGGAAAGCCAATGTAGTTGCCGATGCTTTGAGCAGGTATCCGGTAGCTATATTCTTAACGCAGGATCGATATTTGTTGGAGGACTTGGAGAGCTTGGGCATTGAGGTGATTGTTCCTGGGTGTGCTATGCAGATGTGGGGATTGCAGATACACTCAGATTTGATGGACAGGATCAAGGCAGCACAGTATGATGATGTATCTTTGAGGAGTATCAGAGCTCAGGTGAGAGCATGATTGGAGAATGATTTCACTATTGCAGAGGATGGATCTTTGAGGCATGGAGTTAGATTGTGTGTGCCTAGTGGGGAGTTGCGAGAGGAGGTATTGCAGGAAGCGCATCGCTCTCAGTATTCCATACATCCAGGTGCTAACAAGATGTATCGGGATATGCGAGAGAGTGTGTGGTGGTATGGCATGAAGAGGAAAGTGACACAGTTTGTATCCAGATGCTTAGTGTGCCAGCAGGTGAAAGCCGAGAGGCAGAGGCCAGGAGATTTACTTCAGCCATTACCCATTCTAGAGTGGAAGTGGGAACACATTACTATGGATTTTGTGTCCGGACTTCCACGATCTCCAGGAGGGAAAGACGCGATTTGGGTCATTGTTGATAGGTTGACCAAGTCGGCCCACTTTTTGCCTTTCAAGGTGGGTTTGTCTACGGAGAAGCTGGCAGAGATGTATGTGAGGCAGATCGTTAGGATACACGGAGTTCCCGTCAGCATAGTCTCAGATTGGGATAGTCGTTTCACTTCTTATTTCTGGAGGAGTTTGCAGGAGAGTTTGGACACTCAGCTCAAATTCAGTACTGCATATCATCCCCAGACAGATGGGCAGTCTGAGCGGACTATCCAGACTCTCGAGGATATGTTGCGCACTTGTGTACTAGATTTCGGGGGTTCTTGGGAGGACCATCTCCATTTGGTAGAGTTTGCTTACAACAATATTTACCAGGCCAGTATAGAGATGTCACCTTTTGAAGCTCTATATGGTCGGAGGTGTCGTACTCCTTTGTCTTGGGATGATGTTGGAGAGAGAGTTTTGCTTGGGCCAGAGATGGTTGTGGATGCAGCGGAGAAGGTTCAGTTGATCAGAGACAGACTTCGAGTGGCGCAGGACAGACAGCGGCATTGGGCCGATAGCCATCGGAGACCTTTGGAGTTTGAGGTATAGTTTAGATTTTGTTTGTGCTTGTTCTTGTTTGTTATAGATTAAGTTCTTAAGATGGTGTTTTGTTCTAGGTGGGTGGTTTGGTGTTTCTGAGAATTTCTTCGACACGAGGCACGATTCGCTTCGGTGGAGGCGGAAAGCTTAGTCCGCGATTCATCGGACCTTTCACTATTCTAGAGAGGGTCGGTGCAGTTGCTTATAGACTAGACTTGCCACCTGCATTGGAGGGAGTGCACAACGTGTTTCATGTGTCACAGTTGAGACGATACGTGGCAGATCCTAGTCATGTATTGGATCACTCAGAGATAGAGGTGGGCCCTACTCTTAGCTATCCAGAGCAGCCAGTTGAGATTCTGGATCGGAGAGAGAAGGTGCTGAGGAACCAGACTATTCCTTTGGTACACGTCGCATGGAGGCATCACTCTCCGGGGGAGTCTACCTGGGAGAGAGAGGATGACATGCGAGAGCGTTATCCATATTTGTTGTACCTTGAGGTATGTTATTTTCTAGTTATGTTCTGTTCATTAGTTAATTGTGATTCTTTAGTTCTGTTCTGTGATTTTTCTGGGGGTAGTTTTCATCTTTAAATTTCGAGGACAAAATTATTTTAAGGAGGGTAGACTTGTCACTACCACATTTTAGGAAAAATGGTATTTTAGTAATTTTCTATTTAAATAAATATTGTGCATGATAAATAATTTTTGTTGTATTATTTAATTATTGTTGGATATTATTTAATTATTTTGGACTTATTTTAGTAGACCCAACTAGTTTAGTTTGGACCCATGGACCAACATGAATTAAATAGTTAGACTTGGCCCATTTAGAAAGCCCATAGTTAAGGAGATGGATTAAATTAATTAAATGATTAGACTAGAAGCTTCCTTCCTTAATTATTTCTTCATGAGAGGCCCCAAGGGGTACATTGGACATTTTATAATTGCTTGGGAGAGGGGCAAGGTCGGCCTATATTAGAGGGGGAGAAATTTCTCTCTCCTCTCATTCTCATTCCAAATCTAGATCTAGAATTTTTCACTCCCAAATTCCCTCCATTTCTATTCCAATTCTCCACCAAATTCATTCCAAATTCTTCCCAATTCACCATTAGAAAGTTGAGAAGCAAGGATCTAGAAGGAGGAAGCAAGGATCTACAAAGAGGAGCAAGGATCTACAATTTGAAAGCAAGTTCATCTCAATTGGAGGTTTCATTGGGAATCCATCTCCCAATAGGTATAATTCAGTTTTTCTTATTAAAATAGCTTCTAAATCTGAGATTTAATCATGTAAAATCAACCTATATGTATGTACTACCCATAGGACTTTGTTTTGTGTTCATAGGAGACCCATGGAGAAAGTTATGGTGCTTTTTATGTCAATTTTGTTGGAATTCCGAATTTACATTTTGTTGTGTGTGTCAATTGATCCTATAGATCAATTGGGTATGTGCTTATGTGTTTTGGGCTAGTGTCGTGTCCACAATTGAGTTCATGTGGGTCGTATCCCAACTATTTGGTGATACGTGTCGTTTTGGGGGTTTTCCCTCCGACACGGGACTTTGTACATGTCGTATTTTGACACGGACACATAGATCTACTTTTGACACTTTGATTTGTTCATAAATATTATTTGTGACTTGTTTGTGTCCTTCGGGGTGCAATTGGTTGTGTGTTGGACTCGTGTCGCATGCGTATCCTAGATCTAGTGGGATACGGTGTGATACTCTCCAAATTTGGTGTGTTTTTGTGTAAATCTAATTATTTATGCTTTAATTCTTTATTTATAATTAGTGAGTATATATAGATATTATATATTTATTTTAGTGTATTTATTATAGTATTATTGTAGCATAGATCTATATATATTTCTATGTGTTCTAATGTGATGTATAAATATATGTATGTAGCTTTCTTGCATGCAATTATATATGTACTTATGTTAATAACATAAATTATACATAAAGGTTTTATAAAATATATTTATGTGTAATTATATTATTTATAATTATTATATAATTATTTGTATATTAATGAATGTATTTTTATGTGTGCTTCTAGCCATGTAAAATATGTACATTAATATGTGCATTGTGTTTAGTAATTATTAATATTTAAATGTGTAAGTTTATGTGTATATAAATATAAGTGTATATATTTATATTAATTATTTTATATATATAGATATTGTTTTATATATTTATGTTTTTATATATATATATTTATATATATATAGTTTACTTTTGGTAACAGTGGGTTTAATGACAGTTGAAAACTGTCATTATTCGGTCGGATACAGCAGCCGCTGTAGCTTTTGGGCATTTAATGACAGTTCTGTCATTAAATGCAGCGGCGGAAAAACACAACGATTTTTCGTGACAGTTTTCTGCGACAGTTTAACTGTCAGCAAATCCGAGGCAGCAGTGGTTTATTATTCGGCTTTTCTGTGACAGTTCTTCTGTGACAGTCAGACTGTCACTATAAGTCTATTTTATATATTTGTATTTCTGTTCACTGTTTCAGTGATAAATTGGCAGATTTAAATTATATTTTATATATTATAATTGTATATATATATATGTATATATATATGTGCTTTGTGTAGTATAATACTAGTAGTGATATATTATTTTATTTGTATAAATATTGGTTTGTATATACTTTATATGAGAGTGTATATTATTTATACTTTGTGTGGCTACCAATTGGAATCAAGACCTTGATTCCTAATTGTGTATTTTTATTCTATATTATTTATATAGATGTCTTGAGAGGTTGACCTTGGTTTGACCATGTTTGACTTTAGTTGACTTTAGAGTTGACCATAGTTGACTTTTAACTTAAAATTGATTTATTAACCTAGAAGTTGACTAGTTTGACTTGTTCTCTTTCCGGGACCTTGTATTAATGTGGTATTCCATATCTAGGTCTGCGAGGCACCGAGTCAGACATCTGTGAGACTTTTCATTTGGACTTCAGGCGAGTACATTCTCTGATAGTTTCTCATTTATGATATCCTCTATGTTCGTTGTATCTAGTGTAGATATACATATTTCTCTTGACACTATGGTTACACGGATTGGTATATCCGGATCTCGTCATGAGATATTATTCCTTGGTATATGGTGTATATGGTACAAGTATTGTTTCATTGGTTATCTTGTACATGTACAGACACCGATTTTCGGGAGGAGTCGCTCTCTTCTTGGGGAATCTAGTGCCATAGCATACCGTGGTTGGATCTATTATACCAGTTGGGGGTGGGGAGTATTAGTATAGATATGTGATCAAATCCCTATTGAATAAAGTATTGGTAAGCGAATAGTGTTGATCATGCACCGCACGTATGATTAGCCAGGCCGCATTGTATCTTGCCCAAGCCGATCACATGTTAAGCTAGTACTCACACACTTAGTCATTAGTATTATTGTTTCATTGGCATATTGTTCATTATTGTGTTTTTTTCCAGTATTTTCTTATTGTCTATATATCTCTTGTATCTATTTTGTGCATCTTGTTTATCCACAGCTATTTACTGTTACATAGTTTTTATCATGGATTAGAACTGCTGTTAGAGATGTACTCTGCTCCTTTCCTGACTGGATATATTTTTCCAGATAACACTGAGGAGTACCCTACCTATTATGGACTCCAGGATGTTGTGGGTTTAGATTCTGAGACCCTGGCTCAAGAGAGACTTATCCCAACTGAGACAGTTGACCCAGGAGTTGTAGCCTGATAGTATTCTTTTGTATTGGATTTGTCTCCAGCTTATTTTTGTTACTCTTCAGACTCATTGATGTATTATTTTAAACTCATGAGTTGTATGATGACTATTCTATTCTTATCTGATTCGTGCTCATTCTATCTTAGTTCTGTGATTGAGTATTCTATCATTATTGGTGGTTCATTACTTTAGATAGACTATCTAGACAGCGTTCTACCGCCGATTCTGCGGCGTAGGCTGGGCGTTGTTTCCGACTAGTACCCTTACACCGGGTGCGGATCGTGACAGTCCCTCAGGCCCTATTATGCCCTTCAGAGGCTTATTACCAGGCAGCGTCCCTAGTGAAGACTCTTCCTTAATCCAGCCATTTCAAATGGCAACTTTCTGCAATGAATTCATGGAGCAGGGAGGAGTATATCCCAGGGTTAACCCTCGCACCAGTGGATGGCTTAACCCCCAGAATCTTCGATGGGCCAGTTTAACTGCATGGGCCCTGAAGCACTTTCAGATGGAGCTGGAAAGTATTAACTTATTTGAGGCTGTGAGTGCTACTAGTGTTGGGCTGCCTATCAACCCCAATTTGTTCTTAGCTTTGATGGAGCGATATAACTCGCTATCTAGGACTTTCGCCACTCCGATAGGTGAGTTGGGCCTAGCCCTTTATGAGATGGCAGATATCTCAAAGCTGCCAATGGGAGACATTTCTAATGAAGAATACGTCCCCACCAACAGAGAGTTGAGGGATACCAACCCTCGGGTAGTGGCAGTATACCAAGAGCTGATGAGCCACTATCTTGCATGCACCACCTTCTATAGTGAGCCCTATGATTTAGCCTATATTAACAAATGGGTATCCTACCTATTCTTCCATCAGGCTATAATGCCAAGCAGGACAAGGTTGTAAATAGCAAAGACAAACCTTTGAACCCTTTGAGCATTCTTAATACCAACACAATCGATGATCTTATTGAAGATGCAGGGGCTCCAGATTGTGTTCTTAATGAAGAGATAGGGGGTTATCCTGCAGGAACCAAAGCCTACAGTTATATGAGGCATTGCCGAAAGCCTCTGTCAAGAGAAGCTCAACTGGCTGGCTTCCTTTCTATTTGGCTACGCCGATGGGTGGTGCCTGGCATCGCGTCTGCGGATCGCATTCATCGCAACACCTTATGGCTCGTAGTGCATTTGGTATTTGGAGCAAGATTGGGCCTGCTCCCTGCCATGGTATGCATGATACAAGCTGGCCTGAGGGCTATTAATGATGGGCTGCTGGCCGATACTACGCAGCGTGAAGGATATCCCAGAGTGGAATTGCCATTCTTATATCTGATGGGATGGTTAATCCTCCACAACACCAGAGTGATGTCTCCCGAATCTGCCAGTGGTTCGGGCAATAATTTCTTGTTGAACTACAAAAATTCTTTTTGGAATGTGACTAGCGTCATAGATTGTCGACTAGCACTAAATTTTGCCCATAGTTGGAAATTCTTCTGCATCGTCCCCCCGTACATATCAATCAACATGGGACTAAACTTCAGGATGTAGGTCAGGGGAAGAATATTCTTTTTCCTGAAGCCTTTTACTGGTTGGTCTGTATTAGACCTTCCCACCTGCTGTACAGAAGCGAGGACCACTGCTACTTGGAGCCTTATCTGCCTAGCCGTTTCGCCAGGCAATTTGGGTATGATCAGTTGTATGTGGGAAATTCTATCACCAGCTTTAAATTCAAAGGTGGACTTATTGATGGAGCTAGAGGATGGCGATATTTTATCATGGGTTGTACTAGAGCAATATTTGCTGTGCCCGCGACTTCTCTCTCCATGGAGTTGCGCATTCTTCATTCATACACACAGTTTTATATGTCCATCAATACCTTACATCATGATTTTGATGTATATGGGAGTTTCAGAATGCCCTCCCATAAGTCCACTGGAAGAGAGGAGATACCATCTGTCTCCTCTGATGAAGGTGATGAAGCTACTGGTGCAGATGATTATTTATTGATTTTACCGAGAGGCGTAATAGCTCCGCCAGCAGAGCCTCTCATTATTTCCAATAAACGAAAGGCTTCTACTCTGAAAGAGCCTTCCCCCCGCAAGAAGAAGCAGACTACCAAACGTCCTAAAAAGACTTTCACCAAGGGGGCCTCTTCCAGGAGTGAGCCTATTGTTTCCCCTATTAGGGATGATTCTTTGATTAGGGATCCTTCGCCTTTTAAAGAAGGAACCTCCACAGTTCCAGCTGAAAGTGCTGGAGATTCTTTGCCCGCGACTGCTGCCGCTACCACCGTTACTGGTGATGCTTCTATATCGCCTTCGAGGCCGAGCTCAATAATGATCAGTATACCTTTACCAAGACAAATAATGGGACTAGTCCCTCCTTCATCTGTAAGTATTTCAAGCGAGATTCCACCCGATGAACCTCGAGTAGATCTAGGTGATGACTGGGATGACTACCCTCAAGCGTCAGTTGGTGTACCCTCCTCGCCAGGTATGATAGCTTGTTTAGCATCATTAAGAAATGACTTAGCTATAAAGGCTGCAGACGCAATATACATACCATCGGCCATGGGTAAATATTGTCTTTACACTTTTTTCAGGAAAAATTAACATCAAATTGATATTAACTTCCTCTTATCTTATTTTTAGGCGAGGACATTTTTGCGGAGGGCGGAGCTGAAACAACCTCTGATTTTGTTGCGGATTCAGCTAATAAAATGGCGGTGGCCATCGTCGAAGAAGCATACCTTGAAACTGTTAATCTTTCATCCGCAATATTCTCAGATGTAATACCGTCAGCAGCAGTTCAAATAATATCAGAGGTGGATGAACTCACCATCTCAACTGTGCCTCCTTCGTCGAGCATGCCAACAACTTCAACCGTTGTTGGTGTCTCTTCTTTTGTCGCGCCATCTGTTGAAGCAACGACTGTGGCAACATCCTCTACAGTCATTCCAGAAGGGAGACTTACCGATATTGCGGCCACTCCCAGCGTCCATTCGAGCTTTGCTATGCTAGTTGAACAATACACTAGTATATTTTACCTCACTTTGAAAGAATTGATATCCATGGTGCTGGAGAAGAATCTAGGCTTTGATGCTCTGAAGACATCATCCAAGCTTACTATAGCGCAGATTAGAAATTTCAATGACGCTGAAAGAGCTAATGCGCTAGAGCAAATAGTTAATGGTTTAGAACAACCCATTAACGAATATTTGCAACTATCCCGAGGCAGCATCAATGACTTGGTTCAGGATGAGTATGACTCCCTAACTACGAAATTTGCTCAGAAGACATAAACTTTAAACAAATCCATCCGGGAACATCAACAAGAGATGGAGAAAGAGCAAGCAGTATTAGTGGAGAGTATTCCTCAGCTAGCTCAGCGCCGTACCGAATGTGAGGGATATGAAGTGAGGGTTCGAGAATTGGAAGCTAAACTTGCTCAAACAAGGGAGAGGCTACTCAAAGCATCGCTAGTTCGTGATGTATTGGAGAGCCAAGTAAATACAACTCAACAGAACTTGACACATGTGGGTGTCATCCACGCAAGTTTTGTTGATTCTCTGTCCGAACTATCTCTCTTGAGCAATGACGAAGCAAGGCTGGGACGGGCTCGCACCAATATTTTAAACTCCAGGAATGAGAGGATGGTTGCTTTGGCGCAACAGATCCACGATTTAACTACTCCTCCCTAATGAGGTACTTTTTTTGCTCCTTTTGTAATTTGCTATTCCCAGAGATAATAAAGATACATTTTTTGACTTTGTGGACCCATCACTTTAGAATATAAATGATAGGCTAAGATAAAAGTGATATCAGAGGTAATATGGACATGATATACTTTCGGTAAGGTTCAGCCAAATATATCTATTCAGAGGTAATATGAACATGATAGAATATGATTCAACTAAATTTGTATACAAAACACTATCAGAGGTAATATGGACATGATAGGTTTTAAAGTTTCAAATTAGTTAAACATATATATTCAGAGGTCATACGAACATGATAGAATATGATCCAACTAATCTTTGTACGTATCATCAGAATGAAATCTTCATCATACTCCGTTAAGCAAGGGAGATCAAGCATAGTACTTCTTTAGGAATTTGCCGTTGATAGGAGCCATTATCCAATCTTCATTAGGCTTGGCTAATCTGTAAGCGCCATTTGAAAATATTATTTCAATCACATAAGGGCCCTCCCATTTGGGCTAGAATTTCACCTTACTTTTATGTGTAATGATCATTGGCCTCTTCACAGCTAAAACTAGCTCGCCAACTTTGAACACTCTTTCCTTCACTTTTTGATTAAAAGCTCTGGAGATGCGTGCTTGGTAGAACTCGATGCGCTGTTGAGCTTGAAGGCGTTTCTCGTCTAACCCTTCTAGCTCTTGAAGTCTTAAACGATCATTATTTTTCTGAGTCAGCTCATTAGCCACTGCTATTCTGAGTGATAGAATTTGAATTTCAATAGGGACTGCACACCCATAAACTAATAAAAATAGAGTACAACTCATTGGTGTTTGTACCGTCGTGTGGTATGCCCATAGACATTCCCTTAATTTCTCGTTCCAATCTTTTTTGTTCGAAGAGACAAACTTCTTCAAGAGTTTGATGATGGTTTTGTTGAAGGCCTCCGCCAAACCATTAGCAGCAGGATTATATGCCGTTGAGGCCATATTTTGTATTCGATTCTTATCGCAAAATCGGTAAAATGCTTGACTGATGAATTGAGGCCCATTGTCATGAATTATCCTTCGGGGTATCCCAAAACGATAAATTACATGATGCTTGATAAAGTTGATCATATTGGATGTCTTTACCTCAGCAAGAGGAATTGTCTCTGCCCATTTGGAGAAATAATTAGTGATAGCTAATATGAACCGATGTCCTCTAGAAGATGAAGGATGAATATGATCAATGATATCCATACCCCATGCTTCAAAGGGCCATGATATAATAGTAGGATGTAAATATTCAGAAGGTTGATGTATAAAATCTCCATGAACCTGACGGGCTTTGCATTGTCTTGCATATTTTACGGTATTTGCATTCATAGTGGGCCAGTAGTAGCCCATCCTCCTGATACGATCCTGTAACTTAGGACCGGGTTGGTGTGCTCCACATACTCCATCATGAGCTTCTCGGATAACCCGTCTTGCATTATCATCAGAGAGACATCGTAACAGTAGTCCATCATATGTTAGGAGATACAAACTTTGTGAAGAAGCATCAAAATAGAAATGTAGCGATCGTCTTTTGATAGATGCTGCTTCTTTAGGATCCTCTGGTAAGATTCTGTATAACACAAAGTCTATAAAGGGACTTCTCCAATCTCTCTGAGGAGGAACCGTGTTTATAACATAGCTGCGTTCTATGTGAAAATTATTTTTCACACAAAATAAGTCTCTGTTAAGAAGGATCACCGAATTCTGCCTTCTTATAGGGATAGCTAGATCTGCAGCTAGACTGGCCAGAGCACCAGCTTCCAAATTTTGAGATCGATGAACATGCTCTAAGAAGAATCCTTTAAAAGACATTGCTATCTCGATCGTTGTTTGGTGATAAGGAATGAGGTCTGGATTGCGGACTTCATATATTTCTCTGACCAGATTGACGATCAGCTGAGAATCACCAAAAGCTTCCAAGTATTCAACATCCAATTCTTTAGCAACTTGAAGCCCAATTAATAGAGCATTATACTCTGCCACATTATTAGAGCATGGTTCACTAAGAGAATATGCTCGATAGATGACGAGTTTATCAGGAGTCACCAGAACAATTCCTACTTCTGAAACCACGTTTCCCTTGGAACCAGTTCTTGAAGCACCATCAAAGAATAGCTGCCATGTATTACCTTCTATTGCCGAATTACATTCTGTAACTTCGTCGGGAATATCCTCATATAATTTGGAGGTTTTTGGAATTGGATGGGCAGCTAAGAAATCAGCCAAGGCTTGACCTTTCATGGACTTCTGAGGGACGTACACTATATCATACGGTGTCAATAGCATTGCCCAAGTCGCGAGTCGGGAATTAAGAATACTTGGCTTATTCATCAATACCCGAAGTGGATTGACTCTGGAGATGATATGAATAGTCTGGCCTGTCACGTAATATCGCATCTTCTGAATGGCAAACATTAGGGCCAAGCATTCTTTTTCCACTGGGTTATACCTGTGTTCATCTCCGACCATTATCCTGCTTAGATAGTAAATAGCCTGTTCGTGACCCTCATTGTTCTTCTGTGCGAGGAGAGCCCCTAAAGAATGATCCATTGCTCGAACATACAGCAAAAATGGTCTTCCTATGACAGAAGGCACCAGAACTGGAGGATTAGTAAGATAGCGTTTGATGTCATTAAACACTTGTTGACAGGCTTTATCCCATACAAATGATACACCTTTCTTCATTAGACGAGAAAAAGGTTGACATCTTCCAGAGAGGTTGGATATGAATCTCCTGATAAGCTAGACGACCTTGAAATCCCCTAAGTTCTCTGAGATTACGGGGCGGTTGCATTTCTAGGATAGCTTTTACTTTATCAGGATCAACTTGAATGCCTTTAGCAGTAATGACAAATCTCAGAAATTTGCCACTGGATACACCAAGAAAGGACTTTGTAGGGTTCATTTTGAGTTGATGTTGGCGCATCAAGTCAAATATTGTCTTCAAGTCTTGGATGTGATTACCCTTGAGACGGATTTTGACAGCAATATCATCTACGTAACATTCCATCGTTTTGCGTAAGTGCTCATGGAATATGTTACTCATAGCTCGTTGATATGTGGCCCCGGCATTCTTCAATCCAAAAGGCATGACTATATAGCAGTATACTCCTAATGGTGTACGAAAGGCAGTATGCTTCTCATCTTCAGGATTCATCTTAATTTGATTATGTCCTGAAAATTCGTCCATGAAAGACATGCGCTTAAAACCGCACGTATTATCGATCATGACGTCTGTAATGGGAAGAGGGAACTCATCTTTAGGGCAGGTCGCATTTAGATCTCGAAAGTCGATGCAAACACTTACTTTTTTGTTTTTCTTCATAACCGGGACAACATTAGCGACCCAATCAGGATGTTGTTCTTCCCGAATGAACCCACAGGCTATTAGTTTCCTGATTTCAGCTTCAATGGCATCCATCATATTCGGGCGGAACCGGCGTTGGTGTTGCTTTACAGACTTTGAATTGGACAATATGTTGAGTTTATGGGTAGCCACTTTTGGATCAAGACCTGACATATCCTCATAATTCCAAGCAAAGACATCGATATATTCTTTTATCAGCTGAATCATTTCTTCTTTTTCTTCTTCAGAAAGATTGTTACTGATAAATATCGGCTTTGGTAAAAATTTATCCCCAACATTGACTTGGATAACCTTATCTTCAGTAGGTGGTTCTTTTTGTTCGAACCAAAGTTCCCATTGTGTATCCATTTGTTGTGCCGAGGATTCATTTTTAAATGGTTCAGATTCTTGTTCCTCTATTTTGAGGGAATCTGTCAACACCATATTTACTGACAATGACAGTTCGAATTCATCATCTGAATCGGAGGATGACAAATCCTCTTGAGAAGAGGAAATTGTCTTATCACTTGACTCAGAGTTGTTTAAAGTTGCAAGAGGTGTGGTATACCCTAACCCGAAACGAGTTCGTTGACAGTAAGGATCACCATGCAACGGCATTCGTCTGCCTTTTCCATAGTTGAGGCCTGGCTCAAACTTCAAATCATAACCCATATTTTGTATAATCTTCAAAGCTCGTGGGCTATATCTATGGATTTGCATGTTCCCAGCATCAGACTCGTTAGATTCTTCTTGTACAATCGGTCTATTTCGCATGCGACCAAAGACTATTGGATGCTGATCGTTGCGAGTAGGTGGAACAATAAAGATAAAATCTTCATATGGCTCATATATCGTGACGACATTAGAAGTTGACGCTACTTCCCACACATATGGATGATAGAAGTACATAGCTTCCATGAATTTTTGTGCTATGGGTTCTATATCTTCATGAGGAGAAAATTCCTGATTAGGAAATTGGGCGTCAGTATACTGGAAAAAAGAATCTTTATTATCATCAGAAAACTCGTCCCCGATTACATTTACATCAGCTGACTGCTTGTTGCACCTAAGGTCAATGACCAAAGGTGGAGGTTTTTTGTTCAGATTGATCACTAGAGGATCATTTCTTCCTCCAGACTTTGTTTTGCCCAAGTGAATAGTCGTAGGTTCCGAGACTTTTGGACGGGTGACCCGCCCTTTTACTTGGATCGACAAAGGTTGTTCAACAGATGGTTCTTCTGGCTCCTGGTGGACTTCTTCCTCCATTTTTCCTGACACCTCTTTCATATAGTCTTGGGTGTACAACATGGCATCAGAATAGTAGGACTCAACTCCTTTGAACGAATTGAGATCAGCGAATTCTGTCTTCACTGTTCCTTGAGCATCTACATATTTGAAACATTGATGTAGAGTTGAAGGAACAATATTGTGATCATGGATCCATGGTCTACCCAACAGAATGTTGTAAGACACCTCTAAATCAATGACGTAGCATGTAGCCAATGATCTAAGGTCACCAATCTGGATTCTCAGACGAATCTTTCCCAACGGTCTGCTTTTCCTGGCATTGAAGCCCACTATTGTAGTGGTAGTGTAAGCCAGTTCACTTGTAGGAATTCTCAATGGTTTTAGCAGACTATGAGGGATAATGCTGATCGACGATCCCGGATCTATGTGAATCCGGTCTACCTCAATGGAGCCGACGTATCCTGTATAATAAAGAGGCCTGTCGTATTTGTTATGTTTCAATAATATGTCCTCTTGAGTGAAAGTGATGTTAGGGACCACTTCCATCACACTATGGCATTGAGGACATGCCACATGCTCTTTATCAGGGGATTTTCGCTGAGTCAAGCATACATCTGCTTGCATTAATACTTCACTCAAGGCTTGACGAGTGTCTTTGGATAGCCAAAGTAGCTCAAAATAGACAATCTGGCTGGAGTATTAGCTAACTGAGCCAAGATATCAAAGTTATAAGGTTTCTTTAAACCTTTGTTTTGAATATTCTTTAAAGGTTTATCGAAACAAACTTCTTTCTGTTTTCCTTTGTCCACAGAAGTTGATTTGGAAGGACCTGCCTCTGGTATAACAGGTTCAGGTTCTGGAGGTTTGGTAGCTGAAGTTTCTGCCGTTGCTTCCTCCTAGTTCCCTCCATATTCTTTGAGGTAGGCTTTCCCTGACCGTGTTCCGGTTGCTAAAGCCTCTTTCTCCGATGCCGGGGATGTTCCAACCATATGACACGGTTTATATCTTGATTTCTTCTTAGACTTAGCCTTAGCAGCTTTAGTCTCTTCCTCAATTTCTGATACTAGATCAGAGTGAACCCATATGATCTCCCCACGCTTGGTAGTTAGGGGCACTAAATCTTGATTTTGACCCCTGGTAGGAGGGAGATTAACAATGTTCATCATTGCCCGTAGAATAGGTACCATACCATCCGGGACTTCTTGAGGGAAAAGATTGCCAAATTGGAGTGAGATCATGTTTGCAGTGACCTTCTTCTCATTATTACGCAGAGTGATGGCCTTGGCGTCGATCAACTCATGGATTTTCCTTTTCAGTACATAGCATGCCTTTATGGGGTAATGTATGTATCTGTGAAAAATGCAGTACTTAGGATTATTTGTACTACCGACTTCATTTGGACGCTTTATCTCGGGTAGAGTAAGCTTGCCACTTTTGACTAGACAATCAAATATGCTTGGGATATCCTCGTCGTCAAAAGAATATTCTTCTTTAGGTCTGGAAGTCCCAGGATTCGTCTGCATAGTTACCGGAGTATTTTGTCTGGATGTGTTGATTGCCAGAGCTTCCTTTCCTTTTGAACTATGAGTATGGTCATTATTGGAAGATGAACGCTTCCCTCTATCATAGGTAGAGATCATGATTCCGTTGTCACGAGCCTTCCGACTATTATCTTCAGCGGCTACTTCCGATATGATAAATGAGGGCCAATCATGGAACTGATATGGTCCCGTGAATACTGAGATCAGTGGGAGAAGGTTCTTTCTGCAAATGTCCACCAAGGCTGAATCTGGAACCCCATGAGGCATCTGTAAGGTAGCCTGACGAAAGCGTTCAATAAAAGTACGAACGTTTTCTTTTTCCTTCTGCTTTACTTCAATGAGTGATGACATAGACATGTCCATTCCTCCCTCATAGAATCGAGCGAAGAATAGAGTCTTGAAATCTTCAAAAGAAGTAATGCAGTTGTCAGATAGACTATGATACCATTGGTAAGCTACTCCAGACAGACAGCCTTTAAATACTCGAGTGAGAAGGACGTCATTTTCCTGCAACAATACTGTCATCATGTTGAAGTAGTTCATATACTGGCTTGGCGACGTCTTTCCCTCAAACAAAACCATAGCCTATGGTTTGTATTTTGGTGGGAAAGGGATCTCATCCCAGACAGCTGGATATGGCTGGTTAATTCCCAACTTCTTGAGCTGATCTTTATGCTTCAAGGCATCAAATTGGGCTTTTAATTCCCGAACTGCCTGTATCGGATCTTCAGTTGGGAAAGGGACAACGAAAATATAAGAGATTGGATGTATTGTAACTCCAACAGGAGGTAATATATTCTCTGGGTTAAGAGGTTGAGGAGGAGCTGATTATTGGTTTTGAATAGGCTCTTGGCTTGCATTGGATGGTGGTATGTCTACCCCCACCCGTAGTTGAGTCGGAGGAACAGGTGTTTGAGCTATCGCAGCTGTATGTTGAGTCACCATCATTTGGTGCATACTCTCCATCATGGTATGCATCTTCTTAAGTGATGCCTCCAATACAGCGATTTGTTGTTCAGTACTTCCTGATGGGGAAGCTTCTTCATGTTCATCTCCAACAGCATAAACTTCCATTTCTCAGGATGCCACTGAGGGATTAGTATAGATCTCTGTAGAAATTGAGTCTATACTTTCAGCATCAAATTTAGAAAACTGGCGACCCCCAGTATCGAAATCAGAAGAATATGAAGCTGATTGCCGTGACCTCGAGCGAGTGTTTCAAAAAACACGTTCTTCAAAATTCTCAAGGAGTCTGTCAAATCTTCTTTGGCTAGGAGTTCTGGAGGAATGACGTCTCGAACTCAACTTTCCTCTAGGAATATGGGAAGCCACATTTACTGACGCAAATGTTGGTTCTTCTTCCTGAAATGACAAAGAGTAGTTCAACCGGTCGAAAACTGACTGTTTTGCTTTAGAACAACAATAGTTAATTACAACATTATGACTATTACAACAATGTTCCCTAGGGGGTATAATAGACATATTAGGAGATCCCCTGTCTTTGCGTTTCTAGATCAAGAAATCACGTAAATCAGGAGGATTAACAGAAGAAGAAGAAGAAGAAGAAGGCGTATTCTGCCTTTTCACATCAGTAGGAATATGGAGATTAGGAACCATAACCCTTTCTCTACCATAGGAATATAGCAGTTCACCCATGTGAGTAGCATATGATCCATCATCCGTCTGAGGAGCGTATTTTCCCGTGAAACGGGTCTTCTTTACGCAGACATACTTACCCTGGCACAATTTGGATTTTTGCACAAATTCGCGTAAAACAGGAAAAGTCCTCAAACGGCCTCCAGCGTCACGCGTAATTTGAAGAGTGGGAATTTTCTTCTCTTGTGGGCGTACAAGCCTAGAGGTTGGGAGATTCGCCACTTGTTTCCCTTGATGTAATCAAAGGGTACATTTGCCTCATCATAGATGGAAGATATAATTTTACGCGCGGGGCACGTTTGAAATTTCTGCTTTGGCACTGAGGCCTTGCCAGAAATTTTGTCTACCACGTCACAAACGGGAGACAAAAGTTTACGCAGGGCGCATCTGGGACTTCTGGATTGGCACTGGGGCATTGCCAGAAGTCTTGTCTGCCACGTTACAAACAGGAGACAAAGTTTTACGCGCAGGGTGCGTCTGAGACTTCTGGATTGGCACTGAGGCATTGCCAGAAGTGTTGTCTACCACGTTACAAACGGGAGACAAAGTTTTACACGCAGGGCGCGTTTGAGACTTCTGGATTAGCACTGAGGCATTGCCAGAAGTGTTGTCTACCAAGTTACAAAGGGGAGACAAATTTTTACGCATAGGGCGTGTTGGCTGTGTTGTCACAACCTTGTTGATCAGTGAGTGAGAGCCTACAGGAAGGGTAGAGGACGTCTTAGGCATCCACACTTTACGCAGTTTCCTGTTGTTCTGGACAGAGGAGGAATGAGAGCTACCCCCTGCATGAAGCATGTCTTCATAAGCAGATTGGTCGAACTGGACGACCAAAGTCTTCTTCGTCGATCCGATGGACACAATATCGTGTTGAGCAATTGCTTTCTCGTTAGAGGAGAAAGTTGTCCCCAGCAGAGTCACCATCTTTGTTCGGATAAACAAAATGAAGGAGAGGTTTATACGAAACCTTTTTGTTTACAAACAAGAAAAAGAGTACAATTAATCCTATACGAGGATGTTAAGTACAATAAAATAATTTTGGGGAAGTATTGCTATAGAAGTCTGATCTGCGGTCGATCACTTTGTTTCTTGGACCACACGATGATGAAGAAGTGCTGTATAAGAAGAAGAAGCTTCAAAGGTTGCAAGTGGGATTGAATTCTCGTTACAAAGTTGTCAACCAACACTCTCTATCTGTGCTCTCTCTCTCTCTGATCTTTCCTTGTGCTTCTGTTTGATCCCTTCTACCCTGTGACCAGGGGTCTCTATTTATAGAGATCAGCCAAATAACTGTCTAGTCGATGTAAAAGCCAAACTGTTGCATCTTTTATGCGGCGGTTATAATAACTGCTACCCACGTTCAAATAATCTTCTGAATCTGCGTATGACACGTGTCCCATTATAAGGTAACGCGTATAACTGCTTCTCGAAGATCATGGCATGCAAGCCACGTAGGTAATTGCCCCTTGCGTAAAGATGGTTGGCGTAAAAGCCAAATAACTGTCTTGTTGGCATAAAAGACCAAACTGTGAAGAAGAAGAAGACTTCTTTTACGCTGCGGTTATGATAACTGCTACCCACATTCCCATTGTCTTCTGAATATGCATATGACACGTGTCCCTTTATGAGGTAACATGTATAACTGCTTCTCGAAGATCATGGCATACAAGCCACGTAGGTAACTGTCCCTGCGTAAAAATGGTTGGCGTAAAAGCCAAATAATTTGTCTTGTTGGCGTAAAAGCCAAACTCTGCGTAAAACTTGATGATTCATGAATAATAGATAACCAGCGTAAATTAGCCAATTATCCGTCACGATTGAGGTCTTGAGCATATTCTGGGCTAAATAGCCTTATCACGTACCTTTGCAAATATAGCCGGGTTGGCGTATTTCGAGGAGATAGCATACGACGTACTCCTATAGTTGAAAATAGCCTGGTTGGCGTAAAATGCAAAGATGGTGATGTGAGCGTATTAGCCACAGTTTTAGCTTTCCCAGTCATTTAAAAATAGAACAAAATCTCGTGCATTAAATGCAGAGATCTGCCTCGAGCTCTGTATGAGAAACAGCTTTTGACGTGGCGTCTGATTTCGTCTCATCTTGAGCGTAAAAACTTATTTTTGCCCATGTAGAATAGGCAGCATATTCTTTGAATGCGTAAAAATGTCTTATATCAAGAATATGTCACTAAACGACAGCCTGGGTCTCTGTTCAAAATCATCATCACAGCCGTCCTCTCGATCATCGTGCAGTACTTTTGTCAGGAGTCAGGTTCACTATTTTGTCTGACAAATTCATCCGAGGAATACGAAGAGTTTCTCGTACAACTTTACGCTGCATTAAAAACAAACATATTTTAAACTTTACTTAGGGAGGTATAGCAACATTTTTACGCCAAAATAGCCTTGAAACGCTGCTTTACGCGGGCAGCTCTGAAGCTCTTCTTTACGCCAAACAGCTCTGAAGCTCTGTTTTACACGGGTAGTTCTAAAGGGATATTTTACACCACACAGCCTTGAAGCTCTTTTTTACGCGGGCTTCATGTATGTTGGGGTTTGACTATATAATATGCATATAAATCTCCAGCGTATTTTATGCTTCTACACTCCTCAGTGAACTTAAAGTGAGCCGTAAGGGGGTTACTCACTTTCTTCGACCCGTCCATCCCGAAACGTTAAAGTACCCGGTGAATGTACTTTTTTTGGGACAAGTATAGCATCTTGGACTCTCTCTCTCTCTCTGTAATCCCCCTGATTTTCAAAATTCATAATTTAGAATTTTCCCCAAATTTACTGTAATTTTCTGAGATTTTTCTGGAATTAAAATTAGGGTATTTTGTAATTAAAGGATTTTTAGATAATATTAAATAATATTAAAATGTAATGAAAATTATATTTTCTAGTGAAAAATTAAAAACCAGACATAGGATAATTTTTGGGGAATTTATTGGACCCCGAATGGATTTTTAAAGCCCTAAATACTAATTATTTTAATTAAACCAAATAAACCGGGTTTATTTAATTTAAACCAAACCCAAATTAGACCGAACCGGCCGGTCCAACTAAACCGCCTGACCCTAACGGGTCAGATCCGGCCAACCCGACCCGACCGAACCCGACCTGGCCCGCCAGCGAATCCCCTCCCCTTCCCTGTAACCGACGGAGCCCGACTTCCCGCCTCCCGCCGCCGGCGACCCCTCCGCTTCGCATCCCCGCACCGACCACTGCCGCTTCGCCTCCCTGTAACCTAGCTCCCTTCCTCCTCCCTATTTAAACCCGACGCCTCCTCCCTCCGGCCAACCCTCTCTTCTCCGGCCGTTTTCCTCCTCCATTTCCGGCGAGCTCAAACCACCACTACCCGCTGCCCTCCGCCGGTGACCCGCCTGTGTGACCCTCTCCTCCAGCCGCCTGGAGTATCACCCCGCAGCCCGGCTCCTATCTTCCCTGGCCCTTTACCGCCTCCCCGAGGAGCCGCCCTCCTCCAAAACCGAGCCGGCCGCTCCTCCAGAAACCCTCGCCGCGACTCCGCCCGACGCCGAGCCCCCGCAGCAGCCCGCCTCCGGCCAGCACGCCTCGGCGCCCCAGCCTCCCTGCGGCCCGTCTCCGGCTCGCCTGAGCTCCGGCCAACTGCATCGGAGCCCTAGAAACCCTAACCCTAGGCGTGTCGGACACGAGTCGGACACAGAGATTTCTGTTTTCTGGAGCCCTGTTCAGGTACTCGTATCTCACTCCTCGCTACCCCGATTTCTATTCCGTTTGTTGCATCGCGTAGCCTGTATGACCCCCTCGGTGCCCGTATAACCCGTTCGGTGCATCGCGTTCTATGATGATCGTGAACCGCGATCCAAAAACAGGAAAACCAACGCCCTGTTTCACCCGGAACTGAGTACGCCCCGCCAAACGGGACGACTTGGTCGCGCGCGGTCTTCACAGATACGTGCGCGTCGTTGATACGGATGTGCGGGATTTCGCAGAATCTGATTCGGATGTGCGTGCACACCGGAATCAGTGCATATCCGCGGACACCGTCCCGTATCTGACTTTTTTGTTTGTCGCTGTAACTTAGTGTACACACATCGGATCGAGACGAAACTTAGGCCATCAGACTCGTAGCAATACGCTGGTCCTGCGAGCCAAGTTTGGTTCGATTCTGAGAACGTTGACAAAATCGCGTGTCGTGGGCCCCACAAGCTCCACTCGACGGGCGATTTTGAGAACGGCTCATAGGAATCCAATTCTGGAAGTTCCGTTGGGTTCGTATCATCGTTCCTGACCTGTTGACACTAAGTTGGACTGTTTTGGAGACCTTTGACCCTGACGCATTTTTCGGTGCAAAGCTGTGGACCCCGCTTTAACCCGAAATGTCATTTTTGCCCTTGTCTCCAAATTGGACTCAAGGACAGACGTTTCTAGCTGATTTATATTTTTTGGATCTGATGGTGATATTTATTTCAGCAACATGAGTACTGCCTGAATTCCCAGTTGAAGCCAGAGCTACAATTGGAGCCGGAAACTCAAGCAAGTGTACCTTGCCAATATCCTGCAGTATTGTTACTTAATTACTTGACTTAATTAACTGTTGTACATGCTTAAACCTAGGGCCGTTTGACTTACTTAGCTTTCGATTAATAGTCGGATGCCAACACCCTACGCGGGGTTGTGTAAGGTCAAATAGAGATGGATATCGTGACATTTACATTCTCGTACTTGCCATATCAAGTACTTTATACCCAGGACACCTGACACAGATCATGATCAGAATCTTCCTGAAATATTCAAGATGATTCTGTGTAGGTTGCAGGATTTATGACATAGACATTAGACATTATATTCATAGACATAGCATGACTTACTACATTAGATATGATCTTACGTGACGTGGACATGAGGCATCATGGACATGAGACGTATGATTACATTGGGTGGGGAGAGACACACAGGCTACAGGCTGATTATATATATATATATATATATAATCCATAGTAAACACATAGTATAACTGCTACCGGCTCCCCGACACCGAGCTTGTACTGGTGTCAGCCTAAGTTCTAGTGATGCTCTCAACTTGCATTTCACATAGATGGTTATATAGTTGACCCTATTGTTTCATTATTTGTTGTACTGCATTTATTATGGCTTAAGCTTTCTTGTACCTTGCTATGTCCCCTGAGGACCTGGATCCGGATTATGTCCCCAGGTTTAGCAAACGAGATCTATCCTGAGGTGTCCGGAACAGGTGCACTTCACGGAACAGTACCAGTACCTGAGGACGAGGTGATCGCTGAGGACTTCTCCTGAACAACTGCTTCTTCATGCTCAGTCTTTATGGCAAATGAACTCTTTTATTCCTGTTTAAATGAACATTGTAACAGACTTTATATCGGGTTGTTTCCCCGAATTACTTTGCTGAGACTGGATGTTTGATTATTTCTTATTGCTGTTGATCTTATTATCTTTTGTGTGGATGAGATTAGTTCTAACTTGTTGTAGTAAACCCTGACTATTGTTTTACAGCTTAAGTATGCCCCGATGGATCCATTAAATTGGATTTGTCCATCGGTGTGTGCTGCTGGCCATTGCCACGTGTCTAGTCCCTAGATATTTTGGAACTGGGACGTGACATAGTTTTTATGGTGGCCCATGCAGGTCGACGACTAAATTGTTCGATTTTAACTTAGGGATCGAACAGACCTGCAATAAAATAAGTTTTTAGGATCTCATCCACTTGCTTGAAAACATTCTTGATATCTGTATCGTATTCGAATTAATTTTTGACTTGCATCTTACCTTGAATCCTGTGCGCTTCTTATATTTTATTATTGATGTAGAGTAATGGATCCAAGAAGCGAAGACGAGAATCCCTTGAGTACACTATACGATGCTGTGGTCACTTATGATGAAGGAGTAACACCCCAAGACCGAGGACATTCTTCTCAAGGAGCCCAGCAAAATTTAAGGTTCCGGCGTGATAATATTCCGCCGCCTCCACAGTTCGTTCCACCGATGCCCGTATTCCCACAAGGGCAACCTATAGACGGACAGCATATATTTCAAATAATCTACGCAATGATGCAAGCCCAGCAGCAAATTCATCAAGAGACTCAGCGTCACGAGGCGGAGTACTTGAGGACCAGCCTAGTAACCGCCTTGGAGCAAGTGAACCCACAAGCTAGGTGACCAGCGACGGGGTCTATCACCGATTTCTGTCAACTCACGCCCCGTACCTTTTTAGGCAAAGAAGGACCAACCGAAGTTCATGAGTGGCTCACCAACATACAACACTAGTTGGAAGCAGCTGAACTTCCAAGAGAACGTTGGATGACCGCCATCAAAATGCAGTTGACGGACAATGCTCATCACTGGTGGCTATCTGAAGAGACCAGGCTCAGACCAGAACGAGTCACTTGGGAAGAGTTCTCCAGACTCTTTCAGGAGATGTACATTCCGTCTATCGCTCGATCAGAACTTCGGGATAAGTTCAATCGCCTCACTTAGAGCAGTATGACAGTGGAGGAGTACAACGCAGAATTCATTCGTCTAAGTCGCTTCGCCCCTACTTTGATCCCAACGGAAGAAGAGAAGGCTGAGAAATTCTTCGACGGACTAAACTTTGAGCTGCAGAGACTCATCGGATCCATCGCACCTACCACTTACTCGGATGTTCTCGCTGTAGCCCGACGCATGGAACGTATCACCAGAAGAGAGACCAGTCTGAAACGGTCTTCCACATCAGCCAAAGCACCACAAGAAGAAGCTGCAAAGAGACCTCACATACACCAGCAACCCAGAGCCTCTCTGCAGATATTACCTACATGTCAATACTGTGGCAAGATAGGCCATTTTGAGAAGGACTGCAGACGCAAGTTGGGATTATGCTTGATTTGCGGAGCCAATCAACACCTAGCCAAGGATTATCCTCAGCATCGAAGAGGAGCACCAAGGACAGCCCAATAAGCTCTACCAGCACCAGGAGGGTATCAGCCGAGGCCACCCTTGGCACCACAAGCAGCACTCTTCCAACAGGCCCAGCAGCAGCAGAGGAATCCACCACAAGGACGCGGACAAGCTTTCGTGATGACTTTGGAAGACGCGCAGAACCATGGAGTTGCTAATGCGCGTAAGTTTTTATAGTTTTCTGTTTCTAGTATTGCTTTACTTTGTGCCTGCTGGTTCGTGACCCTAAACTTAACCTGATCATTTTAACTTGCTAATAATTGATAACCTAGTATTAACCTAGTAATTTTGAACTTATAACCTAGAATGTTTTATAAATGTTAACCTGGTATATTTTTAAAAGAATAAACCTGTATTTCTAAAAAAAAAAAAACTGTAAATTTTTTTTAGATTTCCTATAATTGGGAAATTCCATTGCGTAGGGAAATGACTTTCCCTATGTGTTTAAACCCTCAACCTTGATTTTCTGATTCGAATAAATTTTGCAACCGTATTATCTCTATTGACCGGTTATTCTTTGATTGCGAGGACGCAATCCTCTTAAGGGGGGTAGATTGTAATCCCCCTGATTTTCAAAATTCATAATTTAGAATTTTCCCCAAATTTACTGTAATTTTTTGAGATTTTTCTGGAATTAAAATCAGGGTATTTTGTAATTAAAGGATTTTTAGATAATATTAAATAATATTAAAATATGATGAAAATTATATTTTCTAGTGAAAAATTAAAAACCGGACATAGGATAATTTTTCGGGAATTTATTGGACCCCGGATGGATTTTTAAAGCCCTAAATACTAATTATTTTAATTAAACCAAATAAATCGGGTTTATTTAATTTAAACCAAACCCAAATGAGACCGAACCGGCCGGTCCAACTGAACCGAACCGCCTAACCCTAACGGGTCGGATCCGGCCAACCCGACCCGACCGAACCCGACCCGGTCCGCCAGCGAATCCCCTCCCCTTCCCTGTAACCGACGGAGCCCGAATTCCCGCCTCCCGCCGCTGGCGACCCCTCCGTTTCGCATACCCGCACCGGCCACTGCCGCTCTGCCTCCCTGCCAGCAACGGCCGGCGACCTAGCTCCCTTCCTCCTCCCTATTTAAACTCGATGCCTCCTCCCTCCGGCCAACCCTCTCTTCTCCGGCCGTTTTCCTCCTCCATTTCCGGCGAGCTCAAACCACCACTACCCGCTGCCCTCCGCCGGTGACCCGCCTGTGTGACCCTCTCCTCCAGTCGCCTGGAGTATCACCCCGCAGCCCGGCTCCTATCTCCCCTGGCCCTTCACCGCCTCCCCGAGGAGCCGCCCTCCTCCAGAACCGAGCCGGCCGCTCCTCCAGAAACCCTCGCCGCGACTCCGCCCGACGTCGAGCCCCCGCAGCAGCCCGCCTCCGGCCAGCACGCCTCAGTTCCCCAGCCTCCCTCCGGCCTGTCTCCGGCTCGCCTGAGCTCTGGCCAACTGCATCGGAGCCCTAGAAACCCTAACCCTAGGCGTGTCGGACACGAGTCGGACACGGAGATTTCTGTTTTCTGGAGCCCTGTTCAGGTACTCGTATCTCACTCCTCGCTACCCCAATTTCTATTCTGTTTGTTGTATCGCGTAGCCTGTAAGACCCCTTCGGTGTCCGTGCAACCCGCTCGGTGCATCGCGTTCGGTGGTGATCGTGAACCGCGATCCAAAAACAGGAAAACCAATGCCCTGTTTCACCCCGGAACTGAGTACGCCCCGCCAAACGGGACGACTTGGTCGTGCGCGATCTTCACAGATACGTGCGCGTCGTTGATACGGACGTGCGGAATTTCGCAGAAGCTGATTCGGATGTGCGTGCACACCGAAATCAGTGCGTATCCGCGAACACCGTCCCGTATCCGATTTTTTTATTTGTCACTGTAACTTAGTGTACACACGTCGGATCGAGACGAAACTTGTGCCATCGGACTCGTAGCAATACGCTGGTCCTGTGAGCCAAGTTTGGTTCGATTCTGAGAACGTTGACAAAATCGCGTGTCGTGGGCCCCACAGGCTCCACTCGACGGGCGATTTTGAGAACGGCTCATCGGAATCTAATTCTGAAAGTTCCGTTGGGTTCGTATCATCGTTCCTGACCTGTTGACACTAAGTTGGACTATTTTGAAGACCTTTGACGTATTTTTCGGTGCAAAGTGGCCCACATGTGGACCCCGCTTTAACCCAAAATATCATTTTTGCCCTTGTCTCCAAATTGGACTCAAGGATAGGTGTTTCTAGCTGATTTATATTTTCTGGATCTGATGGTGATATTTATTTCAGCAACAGGAGTACTGTCTGAAATTCCAGTTGAAGCCAGAGATACAATTGAAGCCGAAAACTCAGGCAAGTGTACCTTGCCAATATCCTGCAGTATTGTTACTTAATTACTTGACTTAATTAACTGTTGTACATGTTTAAACCTAGGGCCGTTTGACTTACTTAGCTTTCGATTAATAGTCGGGTGCCAACACCGTACGCGGGGTTGTGTAAGGTCAAATAGAGATGGATATCGTGACATTTACATTCTCGTACTTGCCATATCAAGTACTTTATACCCAGGACACCTGACATAGATCATGATCAGAATCTTCCTGAAATATTCAAGGTGATTCTGTGTAGGTTGCAGGATTTATGACATAGACATTAGACATTATATTCATAGACATAGTATGACTTACTGCATTAGATATGATCTTACGTGACGTGGACATGAGGCATCGTAGACATGAGACGTATGATTACATTGGGTGGGGAGAGATACACAGGCTACAGGCTAATTATATATATATAAAATCCATAGTAAACACATAGTAAAACTCATAGTATAACTGCTACCGGCTCCCCGACACCGAGCTTGTAGTGGTGTCAGCCTAAGTTCTAGTGATGCTCTCAACTTGCATTTCACATAGATGGTTATATAGTTGACCCTATTGTTTCATTATTTGCTGTACTGCATTTATTATGTCTTAAGCTTTCTTGTACCTTGCTATGTCCCCTGAGGACCTGGATCCGGATTATATCCCCAGGTTTAGTAAACGAGATCTATCCTGAGGTGTACGGAACAGGTCACTTCACGGAACAGTACCAGTACCTGAGGACGAGGTGATCGCTAAGGACTTCTCCTGGATAACTGCTTCTTCATGCTCAGTCTTTATGGCAAATGAACTCTTTTATTCCTATTTAAATGAACATTGTAACAGACTTTATATCGGGTTATTTTCCCGAATTAGTTTGCTGAGACTGGATGTTTGATTATTTCTTATTGCTGTTGATCTTATTATCTTTTGTGTGGATGAGATTAGTTCTGACTTGTTGTAGTAAACCCTGACTATTGTTTTACAGCTTAAGTATGCCCCGATGGATCCATTAAATTGGGTTTGTCCATCGGTGTGTGCTGCTGGCCATTGCCACGTGTCTAGTCCCTAGATATTTTGGGACTGGGGCGTGACACTCTCTCTCTCGGCTGATCTCCATCCCAAGAATAGTCTTTGCTGTGCCCAAATCCTTCAAAGAGAAGGCCGCGCCCAGTTGGCGCTTCAACTCTGCTATCCTGGTGGCATTCTGACCTACCAACAATATGTCATCAACATAAAACAACAAAATGATGAAATCATCCTTGGCGAAGTACCTCACAAAAATATAATGATCCGACGTCGTCCGTGTATAGCCATCTTCCCCATAAACGACTCGAACTTCCTGTACCACTGCCTCGGAGCTTGTTTCAGACCATACAAGCTCTTCCTCAACCAACAGACTAAATGTGACTTGCCCTTCTCATAGAATTCCTCTGGTTGCTCCATGTACAACTCCTCCTCAAGATCACCATAGAGGAATGTCGTCTTTACGTCCATTTGCTCAACATCCAAGTTGAAACTGGCTGCAATGCTAGCACCACCCATATAGATAACTTCTTGACGACTAGTGAAAAGATCTCACCATAATCTATGCCTTTTAGCTGACCGTAGCCTTTAACTAGCAGCCTCGCTTTGTATCTAGGGCGAGTAGCATCATATGTCTGCTTTACTCTGTACACCCATTGATTCTTCAAAGCCTTCTTGTGTTATGCCCCAATTTTCGCTAAATCGATAATCGTCCCCCGGGTGTGATGTCGTGCACGCATAAGGCGCGCGTGCACAAGGCTTAGGCATAATGATATACTTTAGAATAAATACAACAGAGTACGCAAATAAGATATCATACTTTGAGATATAGAAAAGTTCTTTTTATTGATAATGAACATCTGGTTACAGACTCTTGACCCAAAAATAATAAAGATGCCACACGGGCTTACAACTTGGATGCAAAATGAGATAGCCGATCCATACATTATATCCCTTACTAATAGTTCAAAAGCACAAAACACCTTGGGTGCGAGTTAGCACCATCGCCTAGGAGCTTCAAAAAAAAAGTGCGAGTTCCTTTCTTGATTATGTACTTGGGCTCCAAAAGTCACAACACGAACGCGCCTGATTAGGGGAGGGTTGGAGAAAGCTCAAGCTCTTCGTCGCGTCGCCTCGGCTTGGGGAACCTGCTGCAACGAGGGTCAGTACTTCAAAAAGTACTGGTGAGGACGAGCTAACCCAACATACCAAATCAACATCGTATTCATGTGAACATGCAATATTTTTATTATGTGCACGTGCACAAGGCCTCACGCCTGTGAGACGATTATCGATTTAGCAGAAATCGGGGCATGACATCTTGCCCTTTAGTAACCGTACCAGATTATAACTAGAGTTAGCCTCAAAGGAACTCATCTCCTCCTATATGGCCTCTATCCACTCCTGCCTGTGTTCGTCTTCCATAGCCTCTGCAAAACTTTCGGGTTCTCCCCGTCAGTCAGTAGTACATACTCACCCGGTGAGTATCTCGTAGATGGTTGACGCTCTCTATCGCTCCAACTCAACGGAACCACTGGTGCTGGATGTATATCTACAGTCTCCTCTCCTCCAGGAACTGCCTCCTCGGCATGCTCATCCTCCTGAGGGTCATCCTGACCACCATCAGCAGGCTGATGATCAAGGTTGGGAGAAACTCCATGTACTGGCTCCCCCATAACTGGATCCTCTACGATATCCTCTGGAAACTGTTCGAAGCAAAATGACTCTAACTCAGACAATTTCTCGGCCTCAGAAGGCATCTCAAAATCCTGAGTGTTGGTCATGGTCTGATCCTCGACGAATACCACGTCCCTGCTTCTGTAGAGCTTTTTTCTACTAGATCATAGAGTCTATAACCAAACTCGTCCCGACCGTAGCTGACAAAGATGCACCGCCTCATCTTTGGCTCAAGTTTGGATCTCTCGTCCATCGATACATGCACGAAGGACTTACAACCAAACATTCGCAGGTGATTGTATGACAGCTCTTTGTCGTACCATACTTTGTCAGGAATATTATCCTGCATAGGAGCACTAGGAGATAAATTAATAACATAAGCAGCTGTGTAAAGTGCCTCACCCCAATAACTGCCTGACAAGTTTGCTTCTGACAGTAAACATCGCACACTCTCCATTAGCGTCATGTTCATCCTCTCTGCTACACCGTTGAGCTGCGGTATCTTTGGTAGAGTCTTCTGGTGTCGTATCTCTTGCTTTATATAATAAGCATCAAAGGGACCGATATACTCATAAATACTCTCTTTTGTGCTTTATTTTAGTCGCACAATATTCATTACAAAGGTCAATTTTTAAATCCAAATAAATCTAACTTTGCATCTTTGTCTGTTCTAATCAAAATTTGAGACACAACCTTGACCCGTTTTGTGAAAGCCAATTTATGATAATATTTTATTCTGAGTTTACTACGTCCATGACACTTGTGTCCCACCCAATTTTAACCCTATGCATTTTCAATTAATTTAAGAACACCACTTACATTAATTTTAATTAAATTGGTGTAAGGACCCAACCTAACCCAAAACTAAACCCAATACCAACCCAAACCTCCACTCACACCCTCAAGTTTCATACTAAATACCACACACCCTTTTTATCCACTACATCATACTAAACATGATATTTTTCCTCATCAATTCCCAAATCCCAATATTTGTATAATTTTTTAATTGTTGGGGGCTTTTATGCAAAAGTGCAATGAGATGTCCACCTCCCATTGGACCCAAGCCATGTAGAAACCCCCTCCCTCATTTGACTGATCACATATTCTTTTTCCCCTATTTTGGAGTGTTCTATACACAAACTTTTCCCTTAAACCATCTCCACCCTCTATTCAAACTAGCCCATCTCCACCCTTCATTTTCCCTTCATGTAAAAACCATCCCCATCCCAAGGAGCACATGGCTGGCCCTAATCCCAAGGCTAGCACCCCATTTTTCTCTCTCCTACATAAAAACTCTTCCTCCTCTATTTTTTTCATCACCACCATCAAACATCATCATCAACCCTAAAACAAAAACCCTAAGTAACCCCGACTTCTTCTCCCCTTCGACCACCGCCGGAGCCCAACAGCCGACCGACATCCGACTTCCTCCGCCGACTGCAACCACCGCAGCCACCCATCATCATCACCATCACCACCGGGACTCCTCCTCCACCGACAGCAGCGGCCATCCCGAGCACCTCCCCAACAACAGACTTTCCTCGTCGACCATCACCCCGACTTCTCTTCTCCACCGCCTAAGCACAGCCACCACCGGATTACCCCACGACTTTCTTCCATCATCTCCTAATCACCATCGCCGTCCCCGAGCACCACAGAACCACCACCATCTCGTCATCGACCGCCACCGCCGTATCGACCGCCTCCATTAGCAACTCCGACCATCTTCTCCAACAGTCAACCACCCCGACTCCGGCCATCCCCGAGTCACCACCACCGCCACCATTATCACCATCCCCATGACTTCCCAATACCCCACCACCTCGACCCGTCGGAGCACCACCCTGCATCGCCGGAGACTGACCTCCACGGGCCGCAGTCGAGCGTCGCCCCTCCTCGGTCACGCGCACACCAAGGTTTGAACTTGCCCTTTTCCTTCATATTGTGTGTTGCATGACACTATGTATTCGTGCACCTTAGTAACCAGTGTATATGTGTGTGAAAGTATTAATAGTAATTAGGTTTAATTGTAATTGGGTTTAGTAATTACTTTAATAGTAATTAGGTTTAATAGTAATTAGGTTTAGTAATTACTTAAATAGTAAGTAGGGTTAGTATTTACTCTATGGGGAATTAAATTGTTAGTTGTGGGTGTCACATATTTCTATATATTTGGTATGACCCTAGGTGTATTAGTATAAAAATAAGTAGTGGGTAATACTATGTAATATGTATAGGTACTATTTATATAATAACGTATTTTGGTAACTCACTGCCTTGTGTACCTTAACCTACTAGCTAGGCCATGTGTCAGTGTTACACGAGATTTGGAGATTTGAACATGTGTTAGTGTTAGTTATTTGTCTTGCTGTGCACGGTATTCGAGGATATGACACTTGTGCATTTAGACATGCACACTTGACCTTGCTAGTTGACCAGTTATTACCCCTTGCGTAGTTTCTGAGTGTAATATAATTGTGTTTACATGCCTACTAGTGTAACAACTGATGTTATATTATTGATATATTATGTATATAGGACCGTTGGATCGTTCAGGCGAGACTTCAGGAACATGATTTTGGTACTCGCAGCTTGAGGATCCAGACAAGTATACCTTGCCTTGTTGTACTGTTTAAATTCAGTTATTATTAGTTACATATTTTATTATTTTAATATTGTACAGCTGTGCGCGTCCGAGAAAGACTCGGGTTCAGTCAACGAAGGCGTTGACGTTAGGACTTGTGTCTGACCTAGTGTCTAGTGGACGCACCTAAAATTATGAAGTTAACACTATGACTCCCCAGGCCTTGACACGTATCATTGTACGTCACAGAGTGAGTTCATGTAGGGACGCGTGCTTCATATTCGACTGGACATCGGTATGAACATCACGTATGATGGTAATTAGCTTAGTTGTATATTTTTTTAGTGACTTGCATTATAGTACGAGATGTCCACGTCGTATTCGAGACTTGTATATTAGCATTGGGCGGAGAAGATAATTACTAGGCGTATGGGACAGACATTTGGGTACCGTAGTTTCAGAGTAAACTACAGGATGGTGAGCCTCAGCGTTACCCGGTTATGGGCTATGTGTTACCCGGTTATGGGCTCAGTGTTAACCGGTTATGGGCGTATATGCTTGTTAATACATCCGACAGAGGTTACTAGCTGCGCGCTATCATGATCGATGATGTAGTCAGCATATACTCCTGGCATCCAGTTTACAGCTAATGCCAGGTACTTAGCCTCTGGCTCAACGCTACGCTTTATACCTTTTACCTACCCATACGTACAAAGGTTGTCTTCAAGTGCATTTCACTTAGCTGGTTAGTTCACTCTCGAATTTTCACAGTATTTACTTTATGGCATGTATTTTTGTATCTTATTACATCCCTCTGAGGACCTGGTTTCCTTTCAGGTTATTTGTGCAGTTTGCAGGATGCTTGATCTAGTGGAGTGTGGACATCGTTGTAGGTATCTTTACATTTTCAGCTATTACAGTCATGTACTACTTTCCATTTTTGATTATGCTTTTATAGCTTAGTGTTTATAGGCCTATGTTGTTCTTTTGGGCTATTCGAACGGATGTATTATTGGGCTGCAGACTGATGATGCGTATCGTTCTTTCTTGATATTTATTTACCATGGATTAAGATTTAGTCTAGTTGTTGCATGTTAGAATTAGATATTTAGTTTGATCACTTGACTGTGGACTGCGTAAGTGCACTTCATCGGGTCCATTAAATTGGAAAGCCCTACGGAGTTGTACCAGCTGGCCAATACCACGTGTCTGGTCCCATGAATTTTGGAATTGGGGCATGACATGGTTTTAGTGGTGGCCCATGCAGGTCAGAGCATATCGTTTCGGTTACGTTACTGTACCGAACGAGCCTGCAACTTAGGATTAATGTTGAATAAGATCTCAATCCATAATTGATTTTTAAACTCCTCTTGCATTCGATTATCGCCCTTGGACTTCATTATTGTATTCATTCATTTACCGTCGATATCGTTATTATTGTTTCCCATCTTCCTTATTTCGGAGAGATGGATGCTCGCGCACGGTAATTTTCTTCAGGAGCAGATCCTAGTCAAGACGGAAGAAGGTATGATTGATGTTATATTTTATGAGAAGATGGTTACCCTTAGTAAGGGAGGTTGTTAGGTTCTTTACTGATACTAGAGCTAGTATAGGGTGCTGGCATAAGAATTAGGCACAGAAATAGAGGCCTATAACTAACTCTGCCTATTGTTTATGGTAGCATTGATTTGGAAGTATTAGAAGCGAGATAGAGGATTCGATTCTAATACTCTGGAATACCTTATGGAATACATAGTTAGATGCTAGGGATTAGTTGTGACCCATGGCAGTGATGGAAGGAATGTCTATTTACCTTGTGACTTCCAGTATCAGACCTAGATTTTTTTTATTACCCTTTAGATAATAATGATTATATGACTAGGCTAAAATAGATACATGGATTGCTAGATTGGTTGTTGATTGTCAAACCCCAGTCTCAAAATACGTAGAACTAAGAATACGTAAGACGCCAGCCGTATGTATACGAACTCCAATATATGAAAACCATATACACACGTACGCTGTACATGAATATCCAATCCACCAGTGGTAATATACTGTCAACAAGTCACATGCAATCTATATCTCATCCACAGCACAAATAAATAAATAAAGGGGAAATAAATAACTGAATATCAAATAGGAAGTCTCAAAGTATGATAGTCGGATGGAAACGAATCAACTGCAAATCGACTATACTAAAACTACTAAAGAGAGAAGAGATCAACTCTAATATAATATAAATATCCAAACAAAGAAATATCAACTATAATCTCTAACAACTGCAATGAATCAAAGATACTCTGAAGGTAAGACCTCATCAGTCTGATAAGAAGCGTCAGGTCCAGGTCCGTACTCCTGTGGATACTCCTGTCCGTCTATATCTGGAAAGGGACCAGGTCCTCAGAGGGACATAACAAGATACATATAAACATGCCAGTAAAGTACTGAAAATAAACATCTAATAGGGTTGCCTTACCGACTAAGTGAATGCAGTTTAAGAACAACTTTCCAACAAGTGGGCTATCTGGCCAAAATGGGATTGGCATGATTCTCTTGGAGATTTAGGGGCCTAAAAAGTATGACGTCTTTTGAACCTCAAAGGCCGCCAGGTAGTATAGGGGTCATCACGACCACGCATCTCCGACGGAGCGTGCGGGTTACATAAAAAGGAAGTGTAACGGAGCCAAAATGCCTTACTTGTTGTTCTCTCCACCCCATGCTCTAATCATGTCACATCCATGACACGATGATACCTCTAAATAACTGCCAGGTCTACTAGCATGCAAAGTTTCTATCGGCAGTTATTCCTATTCGTCGCACGACCTATACGTACCAGTGGCCAGCCGAGTACGCAAGTCCGTGTCCTACATGTGACTCACACTCGTGTAAGAACAGTATCATGGCCAATGAAACATAAGAATGCCTCATGATAATGGGGTGGTCTCATAAAGTAGGTCCAATACATATACATAATAAAAATATAATACGACGACACCGTCGTTGCACCCAAGTTTCTTTGGACGTGCAATTTATATAGCAGTTTAAAATATATGAACTAAAATAAGCAAAAATAAAATATGCATGCAATATATGGAATATAAATAATAGTACAATGGCAAGGTATACTTGCCTGGCAAGCAATCTATATAGAGTAATCGTCCAGATGTCAAGGACACAGAATCATGAACTAAGGCCTTCGAACAAATATCTCCGGATGCTGAAATAGACATCACTAACATTTCAGAATCAGCGAGATAGCTAGAAAATACTACCCTTTCTTCCAATTTGGACACAGGGGCAAAACGGTAATTTTGGGTCAAAGTGGGGTCCACATATGGGCCACCTAGTACCGAAAAGCTTGACAAGGGTAAAGGTCTCTAAATGGGACAAATTATAGGTCAAACCAACTCTTAATGTTAATATGAACTCAACGGTATGTCCAATTTTGGATTCCGGTGAGCCGAACACAATTTTGCCCAAAAAGTCAACCGTGGGCCCGCAAATAGACGGCTTGGTCAACTGTCTCAGAATTGAGTAAAAATTGGGTCATAGGACCAGCGCGATACCACGAGTCCAGTGGCGTAAGTTTTATCGTATTCTGACGAGCGTACACTAAATGACACGGGGTTTTACAAAAATCGTGATACGGGGAATTTTCACGGACACGGGCTGATTCCGACACGCACATGCGTCCGAATCAGTTTTTGCGAAAGCCCACACGTCTGGGTATACTGTGCGCGCCTTACGGTGTACTTGGTACACAACGGGACGGTCCTGTTTGGCGGGGCGCGCTCCGTATCACAAATTCTGAAGGTTGGAAAAATAGGTTTTTCGTGATTTTCAATCTGATTAAATTTACCATACAACAACAAATAAAATATTATAATTGACATGAATTAATCTCGGTTAGGTGGTCTTCGCATACCAAAAAGAAAAACTAAATTCGGATCTCTGTGGTGGGAGATATGAGTCCTTAAATATGGGTGGTTACCGCAGTTTTCTGCGATCTAAAAGTTGTTATTTTTTGCCAACTTTGTCTCGGTCTTCACCTAGGGTTACGCGCTGTTCCAGGTAAACTAATACACAGTATTGGAAGGGGGATAGGTCGTGAACATACCGGTGAAGACGGGGTCGAGTTTGGTCTAGCGATGGCGCAGGAAACGAGTTGTGAATAGAGCTTTGATGTTTAGTACTCGCTGTGTATTCCGGTCGCGGCGCGGTTGATGCGGTCGGCTGTGCGGGGGAACTCCGGTGAACGGTGGCGTGGCAGTCTGGGGTCGAGAGTCGAGGCTGTGAATTCGGCGCTCAGATGGGAGATTAGAGTTAGGGTTAGGTTTAGTTTTTAGGTTTTAATCTATGGTATATATACAAAGGAGCGACGGATGAAGAACCGAAGGGGGAAACGCGCGCGGGGTTGGGCTCTAGCTGCTGCTGCTGCTATTTCCTAAGCGGCCGGGTCGGGATATTGGGTAGGGTTTAATAGGTTTTTGTAATTCATTAACTAATTCCTTTTTCTTTCTTTTTCTTTTTCTTTTATTCTTTTCTAATTTCTATTCTTTTCTATTTCTTTTTCATTAATCTATTCTATTTAATAAACTTTATATATATATATATATATATATATATATATATATATATATATATATATATATATATATATATATATATATATACATAAAATTCTAGAAATTATATTAGTGCATATATAATCTATCAACTGTCCACAAGGTCTCCTACATGTAAATAATTAAGAAAAAATTATGGTTGCTCCATAAATCCTCTATTGCACAAACACCTAGAAATAAAAATCAATTAAATTCTATTTCTTCTAATTAGCTAATAATTACTATAAATTTATTAAATAATTAATTAAATACTTAATATGGTTTTTAAGATTAGGGGTTTTACATTCTATCCAACTTATAAAAATTTTATCCTCGAAATTAAAACTAAGCCACGATATAAAGTCAAGGATGGTATAAGATAAAAATTTACAAAGTAAATTCATACCTTGGTCTACGAATAGGTACAAAAAACGCTTGCGCATGTCGTCATCGCGCTCCCAAGTTGATTCTCCTGGCGCGCCATGCTTCCATGCCACGCGAACCAAGGGAATGGACTAGTTCCTCAATACTTTCTCTCGACGATCAAGGATTTCCATGGGTTGCTCTTGCTATGACAAGCTCGGTCCAATGGTAATCTCGGAATGGTCGAGAACATGACTGTTGTCTGCCACATATCGCCTAAGCTACAACACATGGAATACATCATGTACTCCCTCAAGTGAAGGTGGTAGTGTGAGTTGATATGCCACTTTTCCCACTCTCTCTAGCACGTCAAATGGTCCAATATACCTTGGACTCAACTTGTCGCGCCCTCCTAATCGAATGGTGCCTCTGGTAGGTGATATCCTCAAGAAGACATGATCGCCCTCTTTAAACTCCAAGGGACGACGATGAAGGTCTGCCCACTGCTTCTGCTTGTCTTGCGCTGCTCGCAAGTGCCCTTGTATCTTCTTCACTGTCTCAACGGTGTTGACCACCAACTCTGGTCCCAGAATCTGACGTTCTCCCATGTCACTCCAATACACAGGAGATCTACACTTTCTTCTATACAATGCTTCAAACGGAGCCATTTGGATGCTCGCTTGATAGCTATGGTTGTAAGAAAACTCCACAAGATGTAGGTGGTCCTTCCATGATCCTCCAAAGTCTAACATACAAGTCCTCAACATATCCTCCAGTGTCTGAATAGTATGCTCTGACTGTCCATCTGTCTGCGGGTGATAAGATATACTGAACTTCAGGCGAGTCCCAAGACTCTCTTACATGCTCCTCCAAAAGTGTGATGTAAAACGTGAATCCCTGTCTGACACAATGCTGACTGGTATGCCGTACAATCTCACGATCTGCCTCATGTATAAGTCAGCCAAAGCTTCTGTAGACTGGCCAACTCTAAAAGGCAAAAAATGGGCTGACTTGGTGAGTCGATCTACTATTACCCATACTGCATCTCTTCCACTTGGACTCTTGGGAAAACCCGTAACGAAGTCTATAGTGATGTGCTCCCACTTCCACTCGGAAATCGGAAGTGGTTGCAATAATCCTGCTGTTCTAAGTGCTCCGTCTTTACTTGCTGACATACTAGACATTTAGCTACAAAGCGAGCTATCTCTCTTTTCATTCCATGCCACCAAAAGTGATGTTGTAAGTCACGGTACATCTTCGTGCCTCCAGGATGAATAGAATATATCGAACTATGAGCTTCTGCCATCAGCTCCTGTCGAATCTCTCCATTGAGAACATAAAGATGATTACCACATCGTAATGTTTCGTCATCATGAATGCACAATCCTGTCTGCTCTCCGGCCTCTGTTCTTTCTTTCAATCTCCTGAATCTGGCATCTGTAGGTAAGGCTGCCTTGATCCTCTCTACTAGTGATGATTGTACTTGCAAGTTAGCTAATATCCTATCTGCTCCGGGTAATATCACTTCTATGCCAAGATCTTGCAAGTCCTCCAATAATTCCCTCTGTGTCGTCAAGAAGTAAGCTGCTGGTTTCTGGCTTAACGCGTCTGCTACAACGTTAGCCTTGCCTGGGTGATAATGTAGCTCTATCTCAAAATCCTTTATCAACTCAAGCCATCAACGTTGCCTCATATTTAACTCCTTCTGCGTGAAGATATACTTGAGGCTTTTGTGGTCTGTATAGATCTCCACTCGTTCCCCATATAAGTAATATCTCCATAGCTTCAGAGCAAATACAATGGCTGCAGGTTCCAAGTCATGAGTTGGATAATTCTTCTCATGCACTCGTAACTGCCTAGATGCATATGCAATCACCTTGCCATCCTGCATCAACACGTATCCCAAGCCTTTCCCTGATGCGTCACTATAAATCATATAACCTCCTGATCCTGATGGAATAGTCAATACTGGTGCTGTGGTCAGTCGCTTCTTCAACTCCTTGAAAGCGGCTTGACACTCGTCGGTCCATACGAACTCTAGATCCTTGCACGTTAACCGAGTCATAGGTGCTGCTATCCTTGAGAAGTTTTCCATAAACCGTCGGTAATATCCCATAAGTCCAAGGAAAGTCCTCACCTCCGATGCTGATTTAGGAACAGGCCATGTCTCGACTGCCGAGATTTTCTCTGGATCAACAAAAATACCATCTCCCGTAACGACATGCCCAAGAAACGAAACTTTGTCCAAGAAAAACTCATATTTACTGAGTTTCACATATAACTGCTCTCTCCTCAAGGTCTCTAGAACAATCTGTAGGTGCTTCTCGTGCTCCTCGTGGCTCTTCGAATAGACAAGTATGTCATCTATGAAGACGACCACGAACTGGTCCAAATACTGATGGAAGACTCAATTTATTAAGTCCATAAAGATAGCTGGAGCATTGGACAACCCAAATGGCATGACCAGAAACTCGTAGTGTCCATATCTTGTTCTGAATGCGGTCTTCAGAATGTCCTGCTTTCGTACCTTTACTGGTGATATCCCGATCTCAAGTCTATCTTCGAGAACACCTTGGCTCCACTAAGCTGATCAAATAAGTCATCAATGCGTGGCAATGGGTATTTATTCTTCATGGTTACTGCATTTAAGTCTCTGTAGTCAATGCACATACGCACTGACCCATCCTTCCTTGGTACAAATAACACTGGTGTTCCCCAGGGTGATGCACTCGGTCGGATGAAATCTTTCTCCTCTAGTTCTTTCAACTGTGCCTTCATCTTATCCATCTCCTTCTTTGCCAATCTGTAAACATGCGATGCTATGGGTGATGCTCCTGGTGCTAGTTCAATTGAGAATTCTACGTCTCTGTCTGGGGGTAGGCCTGGCAATTCCTTTGGAAAAAAGTCTTGAAACTCTAAAATAATAGGGTGATAAACAACGTCGTCCATTGTAAGCTGAACACCATCAATGGCTTCTGTGGATCCTTGTCACGCCCCAGTCCCAAAATACCGAGGGACCGGACGCGTGTCAATGGCCAACAGCACACACCGATGGACAAACCCAATTTAATGGATCCATTGGGGCATGCTTAAGCTGTAATATAAGAATAAGTAGGTCCAATGATACAAGTCACAGTCTAAGCTAATCTCATCCACAACAGATAATCACAGATCAAATGCCAGAATAATACAAATAGGAATAACTAACAAATCTCAATAAAAGTGTCTCGGAGAACAATCCGAGAACAAGTCTGATACATAAATGCAATAGACTGGAAATGTAAAGGAACTGGAAATGGAAATAAATGAGTATATAAAGCCAATACTCAGGAGAAGTCCTCTGGTGTGATCTCGTCCTCGAAGGTCGGTACAGCTCCTGTATCAGCTCCTGTATCTGCTCCTACTGCGGTCCCGTATACCTCGGGATAGATCTCGTCTGTAAATCCTGGGGACATAATCTGGATCCAGGTCCTCAGGGGACATAGCAAGGTACAAGAAAGCTCATGCCAAAATAAATGCAGTACAGCAAATAATGAAATAAATAGGGTAAGTATGTAATCATCTGTATGAAATGCAAGAGAGAACATCAATAGTACTCAGGTTGAAACAACTACAAGCTCTGTGTAAGGGAGCCGGTAGCAGTGGTATCATGCGATGGTCTAGCTCAGCGGAAGACTGAGTAGCCGACATAATATAGTCAACCTGTAGCCTGCGGGTCTCTCCAGCAATAGATGGAACAATAAGGGAATACTAAAATAACCAGCTAAGTGATATGCAAGATGAGAGCAGCACTAGAACTCAGGCTGAAGCCACTACAAGCTCTGTGTCGGGGAGCCGGTAGCAGTAGTAATAATGAGTAATAGGCCAAGCTCGGGCTTCAGAGTCTTGTGCCTCACAATAATAGGGGTTTATATATATGATCAGCCTATAGCCTGTGTGTCTCTCCCCACCCAATGAAATCACACGTCTCATGTCCATGATGTCTCAAGTCCATGTCACGCACGATCGTAGCTAAATGCAACAAGTCATAAAGTATCTAAGAATATAGTATCTCTATCAAGTCCTGTATCATATACAGAATTACCACGAATATCTCGGGAAGATCCTGTCTCATGAATGGTGTCAAGTGTCCTGGATCATAGTGTACTTGGTAAGACAAGTACGAGAAGATAAAGTGTCACGAATATCCATCTCTAGATGATAATACACAACACCGCGTACGGTGTTGGCACCCGACTGATAATCGGACGCTAAGTACGTCACACGGTCTTAGGTTAAGCATGCACAACAATATAAATAAAGTAAGGAAATATGCAACAAGAACTGCAAAGGTGGCAAGGTATACTTGCACAACAATGTATAAATAAGTCAAGGGAATAAGTAGCAAAGCTGCAGGATTTAGCAAGGTACACTTGCTTGGGATTCCGGCTCCAACTGTAGCTCTGGTCTCAGTGTGATCTGCAGGTACTACTCCGGTTGCTAAAATAAACATCACTATTAGATTCAGAAAATATCAAATATCTAGAAACGCCTGTCCTTGAGTCCAATTTGGATACAGGGACAAAACGACATTTCCGGGTCAAAGCGGGGTCCACATGTGGGCCACTTTGCACCGAAAAGCGTGTCAGGGTCAAAGGTCTCCAAATTCACCAAACTCAGTGTTAATAAGTCAGGAACGATGATACGAACCCAACGGAACTTTCAAAATTGGATTCCGATGAGCCGATCACAAAATCACCCGTCAAGTGGAGCTTGTGGGGCCCACGATACGCGATTCTGCCAACGTTCTCAGAATCGAACCAAACTTGGGTCACAAGACCAGCGTATTACTACGAGTCCGATGGCGCAAGTTTCATCTCGATCCGACGTGTGTACACAAAGTTATAACGTGTTCCAGAAAGGGCGGATATGGGACGGTGTCGACGGATACGCGTTGATCCCGGTGTGCACGCACATCCAAATCAGCTTCTGCAAAATCTCACACGTCCGTATCAACGACGCGCACGTTTCGGTAAAGACCGCGTGCGACCAAGTCGTCCCGTTTGGCAGGGCGTACTCAGTTCCGGGATGAAACAGGGCATTGTTTTTCCTGTTTTTGGATCGCGGTTTGCGATCACCACAGGATGCGATGCACCGAGCGGGTTGCACGGGCACCGAGAGGGTCATACAGTCTACGCGATATCACTGACGGAATCGAAAATAGGGTAACGAGGAGAGAGAATGGGTTACCTGAACAGGGCTCCGTGAACGATAATTTCTCGTGTCCTCGCGTGTCAACACGAGACACTGTGTCCTGGTCTAGGGCTTGATGTGTCCGGAGACAGGGGGGACTCGCTGGCTGGAGTCGACACAGATGGCTGCTGCTGGAGGGAGTCGTTGGCCAGAGGCGGAGGCGCGCCGGAGCGGGCGGGGGACGGCAGACGGCTGCTGGCGAGGGTGGCGGAGCTGCTGCGGGTTGCTGCTAGGTCGGGGGAGGCGATCTGGGATGGGTGGAGGTGAAGTCATCGGCGGCAGGGAGGAGGAGGTGGATCGGGGAGGAGGTCGAGTGGAGGCGGCGAGGCGGAGGCTAGGTCGTCGGTAGGGAGTCGAGGCTGAGGAGTTTGGGGGAGAACTCGGGCGGGGCTGGGTGTCGACGAGGCGGAGACGACAGGGCGGTGGCTGGGCACGGCGAGGGGAGAAGGTCGACGACGAGGGCGCTGGAGTACGGCGGAGGAGGAGGTTGACGTGGCGGAGAGCGCGGAGGGGAGGTGCTGGCTGAGGCGGAGGGAAGGTCGGCTGGTCAGGGAAGGAGGATGGGTGCGGCTAGGCGTCGGACAGCTGAGCTAGGGCGGGGGTCGGCGTGGACGCGGCTGGGCGGCACCGGAGACTCGCCGGAGGGGGTTAGGAAAAGGGGCGGCAGAGGTTAGGGTTAGGTTTAGGAAATTAGGGATTTTTAGGGATTAGGGATTTTCCTTTTTCTTTTCTTTTTGTTTGTGGAGAAAAACTATGAGGAGTATGTATTTATACATACAAAAATTTGGACTAGGGTTTGACCTAGGATTTGGGCTGGGTCAACACTCCTTGGGCTTGGCTTTGGCTCTCATGGGGATGTCGGGAGTTTGGCACATGTTTAATTCAGTTTAATTATTTAATAGTTTTTAGGGCTTTAAACGCGTTTTCGGAGTCCAATAAATTCATGAAAAATTACTCTATGTCCGGTTTTTCATTTTACACCATAAAATATTATTTCTATACTATTTTAGTATTATTTAACAGCAATTAAAAATCATTTAATTACCAAAAGCCTAGGTTTTAATCTCAGAAAATTCCTAGAAAATTCCAAAAAATTGATAAAAACCAAATTAGAAATTCATGAAAACCAGGGGGCTTACAATCCTCGTGCAAACTCAAGTTTCGGCTGGCCTAGTACCTTAAAAAGAATGCTTTCTCCAAAGCAATATAAGAAAGCATGGTACTTGCTTAGCCAGTCCATTCCAAGCACAATATCAAAAGTTAGAATAGGAAGGACTACGAGTCGGGCACTCATCTCTCTGCCATGAATTACTACAGGACACGATCTACAAATTCGACTAACAGGTACAACTCCTCCCCCGGTGAGAATTCTAACACAAGTAGGTAAATATGTAGTGGCAATATTGTGTTTAGCAATAAAACTAGATGATATGACTGAGTGGGTGGCTCCCGTATCAAATAATGTCACAGCAGGAAAAGTAAAAGCAAGAGTAATACCTGCTATGACATCAATCTCCAGATCCATGTCATCCACTTCTAGTGCAAAAGATTGCCTATTTCTCTGTGGTTGTCCATGTCTGGCCCTCGTGAACTGATCCTCCTGAGTAGGTAGCGGTTGTCCTCGCTAAAATCCTCCGGCTGCTGGGGGTCGAGGTGCTCCCGGTCTAGTCATCTGCTGAACTGGCTTTGGTGCTGGAAGCGCTAGTCTCGGTGTTGGTGGTGGAAGCGCCAATGTCTGCTGTATTGGACAGTCTCTCACCATATGCTGTCCGGAACCACATCTCATACATTTTCCTAAACGAGTTCGACAATCTCTCATAATGTTTCCGCGTTTCCCACAATAACTACAGTGGGGCTTCTCCAAAATCTGGTACGGTCATGCTCTGTGCTGATGTTGTTGTTCTATGCCAAAGGACGTCTGATAGGCCCTTCTTGATGTGTCCTTGCTGGTCCTTGTTGTGTCTTCAGTTAACCTTCTTTACCCTTGCTGATGGTCTCTTAAAATCTTGCTTCTGTCACTAATTCGGCATAAGAGATCCGGGACTGGGTGCTAGTGTAGTATTGGAGCTCCTAAGTCAGTCCGCGGTGAAACCTCTTAGCCTTGGCCAAGTCATTTGGTATCAGGGCAGCGCCATATTTACTAAAGCAACTGAACTCGGTATCATACTCGTCAACTATCTTGTTCCCCTACTCCAGATGAAGAAACTGATAGTACAATGCATCCCTTACAGTGTCCAGAAAGTACTTTCTCTCAAAGCACTCCACAAAATATTCCCAAGTCTGATACGTGCCCAACAGCCGCTCTATTGATTCCCACCAATGATGAGCATTCCCATCTAGCAATGTCCTTACGCCTGTCATCCATAGATCTGTAGGTAGCTGCGATGCTTCTAATAACTTCTGAGTGTGGATAATCCAGTTGGTAGTCTCCTCTGGGCTCTCAGTGCCTTTATACGGCTTCAGAGCCATCTGAATAAAGTCCTTTACTGAACCAACTCTAGCTCGAGGTACTGGAACTAGTGCTTGAGCTGGTACAGTAGCCTGTGCAGCCATCCTCTCAAGTGCTGCTAGAAATTCTTGCCTCTGCTCTGCTGCTTGCTATCTCTGCTCTACAGCTAGTATGGCTGCCTGTTGTCTCTGTTCCTACATTATCATTTGGAAGAATTGGAACAGCTGTGTCTGGCCATCCTGCGGTGCTGATGAAGCTGGAAGGTTCCCATTAGGTGAAGCAGGAAGATCAGATGGAACTGGATTGTGAGTCTGTCCATCTGGCCCCGGAAGTCTAGGAATCGTTGAGGCCTCTCCTTGTGCCTGGCCACTGACTCCTGAAGGTGTGTCGCCATTGGCGGTAGTACATCTATTATGTATATTCATCTCTCTGCAGGTGGTGGATGAAATGATTAGAAGAAGTACAGGAATCAAACAGGATGCAAGCATTAAATATGATAGTTGAAAGGAAGGATGAGTTTTAGTCAAGCATGGATGAGATCCTTATACTCTATTCCTATATGCAGGCTTGTTCGGTACAGTAACGTAACCGAGATAATATATTCTCGACCTGCATGGGCCACCACTAAAAATATGTCACGCCCCAGTCCCAAAATACGTAGGACTAGGAATACGTAACACGCCAGCCGTTTGTATACGAACTACAATATATGAAAACCATATACACACGTACGCTGTACATGAATATCCAATCCACCAGTGGTAATATACTGTCAACAAGTCACACACAATCTATATCTCATCCACAACACAAATAAATAAATAAAGGGAAAATAAATAACTGAATATCAAATAGGAAGTCTCAAAGTATGATAGTCGGATGGAAATAAATCCACTGCAAATCGACTATACTAAAACTACTAAAGAGAGAATAGATCAACTCTAATATAAGATAAATGTCTAAACAAAGAAATAGCAACTATAATCTCTAACAGCTGCAATGAATCAAAGATACACCGAAGGTAAGACCACCTCAGTCTGATAAGAAGCGTCAGGTCCAGGTTCGTACTCCTGTGGATACTTCTGCCCGTCTATATCTGGAAAGGAACTAGGTCCTCAGAGGGACATAACAAGATACATATAAACATGCCAGTAAAGTACTGAAAATAAACATCCAATGGGGTTGCCTAACCGACTAAGTGAATGCAGTTTAAGAACAACTTTCCAACAAGTGGGCTATCTGGCCAAAATGGGATTGACATGATTCTCTTAGAGATTTAGGGGCCTAAAAAGCATGTCATCTTTTGAACCTCAAAGGCCGCCATGTAGTATAGGGGTCATCACGACCACGCATCTCCGGCGGAGCGTGCGGGTTACATAAAAAGGAAGTGTAACAGAGCCCAAATGCCTTACTTGTTATTTTTTCTACCCCATGCTCTAAGCATGTCACATCCATGACACGATGATACCTCTAAATAACTGCCAGGTCTACTAGCATACAAAGTTTCTATCGGCAGTTATCCCAATCTGTCGCACAACCTATACGTACCAATGGCCAGCCGAGTACGCAAGTCCGTGTCCTACATGTGACTCACACTCGTGTAAGAACAGTGTCATGGCCAATGAAACATAAGAATGCCTTATGATAATGGGATGGTCTCATAAAGTAGGTCCAATGCATATACATAATAAAAATATAATACGACGACACCGTCGTTGCACCCAAGTTTCCTTGGACGCGCAGTTTATATAGCAGTTTAAATATATGAACTAAAATAAGTAGAAATAAAATATGCATGCAACATATAGAATTTTCTAAGGCCTCCGAACAAATATCTCCGGATACCGTCGTTGCACCTAAGTTTCCTGGCAAGCAATATGTATAGAGTAATCGTCCAGATGTCAAGGACACGAAATCAGGAACTAAGGCCTCCGAACAAACATCTCCGGATGCTGAAATAGACATCACCAATATTTTTGGAATTAGCAAGATAGCTAGAAAACACTACACTTTCGTCCAATTTGGACACAGGAGCAAAACGGTAATTTCTGGTCAAAGTGGGGTCCACATGTGGGCCACCTTGCACCGAAAAGCTTGCCAAGGGTAAAGGTCTCTAAATGGGACAAATTATAGGTTAAACTAACTCTAAATGTCAATACGAACTCAACGGTATGTCCAATTTTAGATTCTGGTGAGCCGAACACAATTCTCCTAAAAAGTCAACCGTAGGGCCCGCAAATAGGCGGCTTGGTCAACTGTCTCAGAATTACGTAAAAATTGGGTCACAGTACCAACGTGATACCTCGAGTTCAGTGGCGTAAGTTTCGTCGTATTCTGACGAGCGTACACTAAATGGCACGAGATTTTGCAAAAATTATGATATGGGAAATTTTTACGGACACGGGCTGATTTCGACGCACACACGCGTCCGAATCAGTTTCCGCGAAAGCCCACACGTCTGGATATACCGTGCGTGCCTTTTGGTGTACTTGATATACGACAGGGCGGTCCCGTTTGGCGGGGCGCGCTCCGTATCACAAATTCTGAAGGTTAAAAAAATAGATTTTTTGTGATTTTTAATCTGATTAAATTTACCATACAATAATAAATAAAATATTATAATTGACAGAAATTAATCTCGGTTAGGTGGTCTTTGCATACCAAAAAGAAAAACTAAATTCGGATCTCTGTGGTGGGAGATGCGAGTCCTTAAACATGGGTGGTTACCGTAGTTTTCTGCGATCTAAAAGTTGTCATTTTTTGTCAACTTTGCCTCGGTCTTCGCCTAGGGTTATGCGATGTTCGAGGTAAACTAATGCACAGTATTGGAAGGGAGATAGGTCGTGAACATACCGGTGAAGACGGGATCGAGTTTGGTTGAGCGATGGCACGGGAAACGTGTAAACCCCCTGATTTTTCAAAATTTTAAAATCTGGATTTTTCACAATTTTCTAGAATTTTCTGGGATTTTTCTGTAATTTAAAAACAGGGTTTTAATTTTCCAAGGATTTTTAAATGATAATAAATGATATTAAAATATTATGAAAATAATATTTTTGGATGTAAAATAAAAAACTGGACTTAGGACAATTTTTCTGAAATTTATCGGACCCCGGACCTATTTTTAAATACCTAAAAACTATTTATTTAATTAATTAATTAATTATTTATTTATTTATTAAATATTTTATTATTATTATTATTATTACTAATTTTTTTTTAAATAAACCAACCCGGCCCGCGGCCCGTTGGCCCGGCCCAGACTCAGCCCTAGCGGGTCGGGTCGGATCCGCCGCCGCCCGACCCGAACCCGCCGACCCGCCTCTCTCCCACGTCTCAGCCCGACCGCGTCTCGCGGCGGAGACGCTGCCGCCGCCCGCTCCGCCCGGCGCTCCGCCCGCCCACACCCCCACGACCTCCGCCTCCCCCGCTCGGCTCCGCCTCCCACGGCCACGACCGCCTCCCCCACCGCCTATAAAAACCCCCTCCGCCTCGGCAGAACCCCTCCACCGCCGCAGCCCTCAGCCGTGCCCCAGCCACGCCGCCGTCGACGTCACCGCCCGCCTCGCCGCACCCAGCCCTCTCCCCGAGCCACCGGACGCCTCCCCCTCCTCCTCCTTCCCCGGCGAGCAGCACCAACAGCAGCAGCGGCCGCAGCTGCTCCCCGCGCCGCCGCGTCCCCGCGTCGCCTCCGACGAGCCCGGCCGCCCGTGCCCCAGCCCCCTCCGCCTGAGCCCGGCCTCCCCCGCGGAAGCTCAGCCAGCACCGAGCCGAAACCCTAACCCTAATTCGATTTGGTGTCCGACACGTGTCGGACACGATTTGGCCCTGGTTTTCGGGTCCCCTTCAGGTACGCGTAACTTTTTGCTCGTAGCTCCGTTTTCGATTCTGCAAATTGCGTTGCGAAGCCTGTATGACCCTCTCGGTGCCCGGATAAACTGTTCAGGGCATCGCGTCCTGTGGTGATCGCGCACCGCGATCCAAAAACAGGAAAAACCAGACCCTGTTTTACCCCGGAACCGAGTACGCCCCGCCAAACGGGACGACTTGGTCGCGCGCGGTCTTCACAGATACGTGCGCCTCGTCGATACGGACGTGTGGGTTTCGTGGAAGCTGATTCGGGTGTGCGTGCACACCGGAATCAACGTGTATCCGCGGACATCATCCCGTATCCGTACTTTTTGGAAAGTGCCCTAACTTTGTGTACACACGTCGGATCGAGACGAAACTTGTGCCATCGGACTCGTAGCGATACGCTGGTCCTGTGGGTCAAGTTTGGTTCGATTCTGAGAACGTTGACGAAATCGTGTGTCGTGGGCCCCACAGGCCCCGCTCGACGGGCGATTTTGTGTTCGGCTCATCGGAATCCAATTCTGAGAGTTCCGTTGGGTTTGTATCATCGTTCCTGACCTGTTGACACTAAGTTTGGTGAATTTGGAGACTTTTGACCCTGACACATTTTTCGGTGCAAAGCGAGCCTACAGGTGGACCCCGTTTTGGCCCGAAAATGCCGTTTTTGCCCTTGTCTCCAAATTGGACCCAAGGACAGGCGTTTCTAGCTGATTGATATTTTCTGCATCTGATGGTGATGTTTGTTTCAGTAACCGGAATACCGCCTGCGAATTCAACCGAAGTCAGAGCCGCAATCAGAGCCGGCACCACAGGCAAGTGTACCTTGCCAAACCCTGCAGCTTGCTAATTATTTTTTGGACTTAATTATGCATTAGTGGGCAAGTAAAGCTTGCCAAATCTCAGTAATTCTTGACATAGTATTTTAATGGATTTCTTGTGGAATTAAATATAAACATGTTTAACTGCTTAACCTAGGAAACGAGTGACGTGCTTAGTGTCCGATCATAGTCGGGTACCAACTCCATACGCGGGGTTGTGTAACGTCACATAGACATGGATATCGAGACCCGATAATTTCTCGTACTTGTCCTATCAAGTACACCAGAACCCAGGACACTTGACACTATTCCATGAGACAGAGTCTTCCTGAGTCATTCGAGGTGATTCTGTATAGGATACAGGACTTGACAGAGATATTTTATAAATATTATGACTTGCTGCATTAGCTATAATCCCGCTGACATGGACATGAGACGTTATGGTCATGATATGCGTGATTACATTGGGTGGGGAGAGACACACAGACTACAGGCTGATATTATATATATAAAATATAGTATATTTCAGAGTATAATTCATAGTTATTGCCGCTACCGGCTCCCCGACACAGAGCTTGTAGTGGCTTCAGCCTGAATTCTAGTGCTGCTCTCATATTGCATATCACTTAGCTGGTTACATAGCTTACCCTCTTGTTTAATTACCTGCTGCACTGTATTTATTTTGGCTTGTATTTTCTGTACCTTGCTGTCCCCTGAGGACCTGGATCCGGATTATGTCCCCAGGTACAGCTGAAGAGAACTACCCAGAGGTGTACGGTACCGGAGCACTCCTTGGAGCAGAACAAGGAACAGAGGACGAAGTAGTGGCCGAAGATTTCTCCTGAGCACCGGCTTCAACAGCACAGTATTTCCATTTCCAGCATTTCATTTCCTGTCTTTTCTCCTTAAATGTAACAGAATAATTTCTTGGATTGTTTCCCGAGATAACCTTATTTGATATTGCATATTTATTTCCATTGCATGATTTCTGGCAATTAATCTGTGTTATTCTGTGGATGAGATTAGCAATACCTGAGACTTGTACTTAGTACTGCTAGACTACAGCTTAAGCATGCCCTGATGGATCCATTAAATTGGGTTGTCCATCGGTGCGTGCTGCTGGCCATTGCTCACGTGCTCAGTCCCTCGGCATTTTGGGACTGGGGCGTGACATAGTTTTTGTGGTGGCCCATGCAGGTCTACGACTAAATTGTTCGGTTTCAACTTAGGGACCGAACAGGCCTGCAATAAAGAATAGGATAGGTTTTTAGGATCTTATCCACTTGCTTGAATCATTTTTGATATCTGTATCGTATTCGAACTAATTTTGACTTGCATCTTGCCTTGATTCCTGTACGCCTCTTACTGGGTATTTTGGATGCAGGGAAATGGACCCACAAGAATGCAATGAGACTCTCGCCGGAACCCCACAAGCTACAGGTGTCACCTATGACGACGAAGTGACACCAGTCGGAGGAGTTCCCTCAACTCAACAAAGCCAGCAGGCAGGTCAACCTACCTCCCGATTCCGACGCGATGACATTCCACCTCCGCCGCAGTTCGTTCCACCAACGCCCGTACTCCCACAAGAACAGCCAATTGACGGGCAGCAGATATTTCAAATGATCTACGCGATGATGCAAGCTCAGCAACAAGTCCAACACGAGGCTCAGCATCGCGAAGCTAACTTTTGGAGGGACAGTATCGTAACTATACTGGAACAGGCCAACCTACCAACTCGACGGCCAACTACAGGCTCAATCACTGACTTCCGCCAACTGAAGCCCCGCACCTTTTCTGGAAAAGAGGAGCCCACCGAAGTTCATGAGTGGCTCACCAACATACGGCATCAACTTGAAGCAGCTGAGCTTCCACGGGAACGCTGGATGACTGCCGTCCGAATGCAATTGACAGGCAACGCGCACCACTGGTGGTTGTCTGAGGAGACGCGACTCGGACCAGACCGAGTCACTTGGGAGGAGTTCTCCAGACTCTTCCAAGAGATGTACATTCCGGCTATCGCTCGATCAGAACTGCGGGACAAATTCAATCGCCTCACCCAGGACTCTATGACGGTGGAAGAATAAACACAGAATTTATTCGTCTGAGCCGCTTCGCCCCCACCCTGATCCCGACAGAGGAAGAGAAGGTCGAGAAATTCTTCGACGGACTGAACTTCAAGCTACAGAGACTCATCGGATCCGTCGCACCTACCTCCTACTCAGACGTTCTCGCTGCAGCCCGACGCATGGAACGCGTCACCAGGAGGGAGTCTCGCCACAAGCGGCCAATCACCTCAGCACCAGACAGAGCATCACCAGGAGAATCTGCAAAGAGATCTCATATGCACCAGCCACCGAGGACAGCTTCACAGACCCTTTCTACCTGTCACTACTGCGGCAAGCTAGGTCATATCGAGAAGGACTGCAGATGTAAGTTGGGATTGTGCCTGATTTGCGGGGCCAATCAGCACATAGCCAAGGACTGTCCCCAGCATCGAGATGGAGCACCAAGGGCAAACCAACCAGCTTCACCAGCACCGAGGCCACCTCTGGCACCTCAGGCGACACTCTTCCAGCAAGCTCAGCAGCAGCAGAGGAATCCACCACAAGGACGAGGACAAGCCTACGCGATAGCCGTGCAGGAAGCCGATGCGAGTAAGTAATTTATAGTTATCCGTTTTAGTCTTGTGTAGTTCGTGCTCGCTGGTTCGTGACCTCAGCCCCAACCTAGTAATTTGTAACTTGTTAATAACAACCTGGTTTTTATAAAAGTATAGTTTTAACTAGATTTTCCTGTAAAGTGTAAACTTTCAATTTTAGGGAAATGGTATTTCCCTGAAGTCTCTTGTGATGTGCTTTCAAACGATACTTGCGACCGCGTCATCTCTGTTGACCGGTTATTCTTTGATTGCGAGGACGCAATCCTCTTAAGGGGGGTAGATTATAAACCTCCTGATTTTTCAAAATTTTAAAATCTGGATTTTTCATAATTTTCTGGAATTTTCTGGGAATTTTCTGTAATTTAAAAACAGGGTTTTAATTTTCCAAGGATTTTTAAATGATAATAAATGATATTAAAATATTATGAAAATAATATTTTTGGATGTAAAATAAAAAATTGGACTTAGGGCAATTTTTCTGAAATTTATCGGACCCCGGACCTATTTTTAAATACCTAAAAACTATTTATTTAATTAATTAATTAATTATTTATTTATTAAATATTTTATTATTATTATTATTATTACTAATTTTTTTTTAAAATAAACCAACCCGGCCCGCGGCCCGTTGGCGCGGCCCAGACTCAGCCCTAGCGGGTCGGGTCGGATCCGCCGCCGCCCGACCCGAACCCGCCGACCCGCCTCTCTCCCACGTCTCAGCCCGACCGTGTCTCGCGACGGAGATGCCGCCGCCGCCCGCTCCGCCCGGCGCTCCGCCCGCCCACACCCCCACGACCTCCGCCTCCCCCGCTCGGCTCCGCCTCCCACGGCCACGACCGCCTCCCCCACCGCCTATAAAAATCCCCTCCGCCTCGGCAGAACCCCTCCACCGCCGCACCCCTCAGCCGTGCCCCAGCCGCGTCGCCGTCGACGTCACCGCCCGCCTCGTCGCACCCAGCCCTCTCCCCGAGCCACCGGACGCCTCCCCCTCCTCCTCCTTCCCCGGCGAGCAGCACCAACAGCAACAGCGGCCGCAGCTTCTCCCCGCGCCGCCGCGTCCCCGCGTCGCCTCCGACGAGCCCGGCCGCCCGTGCCCCAGCCCCCTCCGCCTGAGCCCGGCCTCCCCCGCCGGAGCTCGGCCAGCACCGAGCCGAAACCCTATCCCTAATTCGATTTGGTGTCCGACACGTGTCGGACACGATTTGGCCCTGGTTTTCGGGTCCCCTTCAGGTACGCGTAACTTTTTGCTCGTAGCTCCATTTTTGATTCTGCAAATTGCGTTGCGAAGCCTGTATGACCCTCTCGGTGCCCGGACAAACTGTTAGGGGCATCGCGTCCTGTGGTGATCGCACACCGCGATCCAAAAACAGAAAAAACCAGACCCTGTTTTACCCCGGAACCGAGTACGCCCCGCCAAACGGGACGACTTGGTCGCGCGCGGTCTTCACAAATACGTGCGCCTCGTCGATACGGACGTGTGGGATTTCGCGGAAGCTGATTCGGGTGTGCGTGCACACCGGAATCAACGCGTATCCGCGGACATCGCCCCATATCCGTACTTTCTGGAATGTGCCCTAACTTTGTGTACACACGTCGGATCGAGACAAAACTTGCGCCATCGGACTCGTAGCGATACGCTGGTCCTGTGGTTCAAGTTTGGTTCGATTCTGAGAACGTTGACGAAATCGCGTGTCGTGGGCCCCACAGGCCCCGCTCGACGGGCGATTTTGTGTTCGGCTCATCGGAATCCAATTCTGAAAGTTCCGTTGGGTTCGTATCATCGTTCCTGACCTGTTGACACTAAGTTTGGTGAATTTGGAGACATTTGACCCTGATGCGTTTTTCGGTGCAAAGCGAGCCTACAGGTGGACCCCGTTTTGGCCCGAAAATGTCGTTTTTGCCCTTGTCTCCAAATTGGACCCAAGGACAGGCGTTTCTAGCTGATTGATATTTTCTGAATCTGATGGTGATATTTGTTTCAGCAACCGGAATACCGCCTGCAAATCCAACCGAAGTCAGAGCCGCAATCAGAGCCGGCACCACAGGCAAGTGTACCTTGCCAAACCCTGCAGCTTGCTAATTATTTTCTGGACTTAATTATGCATTAGTGGGCAAGTAAAGCTTGCCAAATCTCAGTAATTCTTGACATAGTATTTTAATGGATTTCTTGTGGAATTAAATATAAACATGTTTAACTGCTTAACCTAGGAAACGAGTGACGTGCTTAGTGTCCGATCATAGTCGGGTACCAACTCCATACGCGGGGTTGTGTAACGTCACATAGACATGGATATCGAGACCCGATAATTTCTCGTACTTGTCCTATCAAGTACACCAGAACCCAGGACACTTGACACTATTCCATGAGACAGAGTCTTCCTGAGTCATTCGAGGTGATTCTGTATAGGATACAGGACTTGACAGAGATATTTTATAGACATTATGACTTGCTGCATTAGCTATAATCCTGCTGACATGGACATGAGACGTTATGGTCATGATATGCGTGATTACATTGGGTGGAGAGAGACACACAGACTACAGGCTGATATTATATATATAAAACATAGTATATTTCAGAGTACAATTCATAGTTATTGCCGCTACCGGCTCCCCGACACAGAGCTTGTAGTGGCTTCAGCCTGAATTCTAGTGCTGCTCTCATATTGCATATCACTTAGCTGGTTACATAGCTTACCCTCTTGTTTAATTACCTGCTGTACTGTATTTATTTTGGCTTGTATTTTCTGTATCTTGCTGTCCCCTGAGGACCTGGATCCGGATTATGTCCCCAGGTACAGCTGAAGAGAACTACCCAGAGGTGTACGGTACCGGAGCACTCCTTGGAGCAGAACAAGGAACAGAGGACGAAGTAGTGGCCGAAGATTTCTCCTGAGCACCGGCTTCAACAGCACAGTATTTCTATTTCCAGCATTTTATTTCCTGTCTTTTCTCCTTAAATGTAACAGAATAATTTCTTGGATTGTTTCCCGAGATAACCTTATTTGATATTGCATATTTATTTCCATTGCATGATTTCTGGCAATTAATCTGTGTTATTCTGTGGATGAGATTAGCAATACCTGAGACTTGTACTTAGTACTGCTAGACTACAGCTTAAGCATGCTCTGATGGATCCATTAAATTGGGTTGTCCATCGGTGCGTGCTGCTGGCCATTGCTCACGTGCTCAGTCCCTCGGCATTTTGGGACTGGGGCGTGACAAAACGAGTTGTGAACAGAGCTTCGCTGTTCAGTACTTGGTGTGTATTCCGGTCACGGCGCGGTTGATGCGGTTGGATGTGCGGGGTAACTCCGGTGAACGATGACGTGGCAGTCTGGGGTCGAGAGTCGAGGCTGGGAAGTTGGCGCTCAGATGGGAAGATTAGAGTTAGGGTTAGGGTTTAGGTTTTAATCTATGGTATATATACAAAGGAGCGGCGGATGGAGAACCGAAGGGGGGAAAATGCGCGCGGGGTTGGGCTCTACTTGCTGATGCTGTTTCTTAAGCGGCTGGGTCGGGTTGGGATATTGGGTAGGGTTTAATAGGTTTTTGTAATTCATTAACTAATTCCTTTTTCTTTCTTTTTCTTTTATTCTTTTCTAATTTCTATTCTTTTCTATTTCTTTTTCATTAATCTATTCTATTTAATAAACTTTATATATATATATATATATATATACATACATACATACATACATAAAATTCTAGAAATTATATTAGTGCATACAATAATCTATCAACTGTCCACAAGGTCTCCTACATGTAAATAATTAAGCAAAAATTACGGTTGCTCCATAAATCCTCTATTGCACAAACACCTAGAAATAAAAATTAATTAAATTTTATTTCTTCTAATTTGCTAATAATTACTATAAATCAATTAAATAATTAATTAAATACTTAATACAGTTTTTAAGATTAGGAGTTTTACATTGATTGACTTGACAACTTAGGTACTAGAGTATAGCTTCTGGAATCAGATTAGATGTACTTGATTTATTTGGGTGCCAGTGTCTATTAGGCTCGTGGTTTCACCTTTGAAAACTTGAGTAGTTGAGCTAGTATCTGAGATAGACAAATGGGTTGAAGGATGAGAGTTTTGATAGATGTTATTGTCTTGAGTTAGATAGTGAATTGTCTATAATGGATGGCAAGTTATAATAAGATGGAACTCATGTAGCTTGGATGAGGAGTGTAAATAAAATATGGAAGTCCTATAGGAATGATAAGTTGAATATTATGGATTACACCTTAACTGCTTTGGGCCAGGGATTTAGATTTTGACTATTATGATGTAAGCTTGTTTGACCAAATCCTTAGTAATAGGTGGATATATGGGAACATGTTTTCAATTTACCCTAGCCGATGGATTTTTAGATTTTAGGATTGGTATTCTTATTATTATTGGTTGCATTTTATTCTAGGATATTTAGAATGATTGAATAGATAATTATTACATAATTTTTATATATTCTTAGTACTATGTATTGAGTAGAGACTTATGTTGTATTTCATTACATATACTTCTCCTAGGAATTGTTTGAGTTAGGCTTCTAGATTAGGTATAACTGACTAGCTAGATTAGACTTGTTGCTGCTAAGAGCGATTGTAAGAAGTTAGGATGCAGAATTTTAATATGGATATTATAGGATGATGATATTATACCTATGAAAGATTATTGAGATATTAACCGTCCTAGTTGCAGAAGAATGTTATGACGGTATTTGAGGTGCGGATCGAACCAACATCAGGTTCAAGAGTGTTCCCAGTGTGCCAATAGAGCCCAGCAGATAGTGCAAAGGCCAGCTCCACCGTTCCTAGGTACGTCCGTAGTATTGTTTGAGAATTTATAGTTTATTATGTGTTTGTTTTAATTTCGAGGACGAAATTCTTATAAGTTGGGTAGATTATAAACTCCCTCGACCAAATTTAGGTCTACCTGGCTTAGATAGAGAGACTAGGGTTAGTTGGGAGCCAATTAGAATTAGAACATAGTATTTTTAGATTATTATGCAATATTTGTATCACTTTGTGTACCTTACCGTTGCTTCGATATTTGGAGCGCTGCACTAGCATTTGCTTTCAAACAAATTTTACACACTTTTTCTAGACATGCCAGCCTTTCATTCTGACCCTTGCGTAACTCATAAATACTCTCTTTTGTGCTTTATTTTAGTCGCACAATATTCGTTACAAACGTCCATTTTGAAATCCCCTTGTCGCCATTCTTCTTTCTCTTCCAAGCGAAACAGTTTCGCTTGATGTGCCTCTTCTTGCTACAATTGTAACACTCTGAATTCTCATACCGACCCTTGGACCTTCCCCTGCTTTTGTGTAAACCCCCTCGTCTTCAATGTAGGATTTAATTGATTATTTTAACTTAAAAATAACCACAACCCAAATCCCAAGTACCCAAATTAGGGTATCAGTCTACCCCAAACCTGTTATACCCCGACTCCTGTGTACCACTCAAAAATCTAGTTCCTAATGTTTTAAATACATTATGAATTACCTAGTTAAGTTGTTAGTTTAATTTTAATTAAGGCTAATTTTACCTCAAGCAAACACTTAAACCAGCCCACCTATACTCCTTCTCATTAGACCAGCCCATCTCAATGAGACCAGGCCAAGCCGAGGCTAGCCCACAACTTCCTCATATATATATGAAGTCCCTCCCCTTGAAACCCTAAACCAACACCACCCACTCCAAACCCTAGCCGACCCCCATCCAAACTAATCTCCCTGCCGGCCGGACCCCCCTATCCCGACTACCCCTCGCCGACTGCTCCGGACAGCCCGCTCCGACCACCTCACCCGACCGACCCCCTACAGACACCCGCACCGACTGCTCCAGCCGCTCTCGCTTACCCGACCGGCTGCTACACCCCAGCCGCTCCCTGACCGGCTGTTCACCCCAGCCCCCAGAAGCTTCCCCGACCGACTGCTCCAGCCCCCAGCCGCTTCCCCGACCGGCTGCACACCCCCAGCCGCTCCCCGATCGGTGCACCCCACAGCCCGACCGGAGTACTGCCGATCCCGAGTGCCCTTCACCGCTGGACGGATCCGCCCACGCTGCCGGAGCCACCCTCGTCGAAGAAGGAGATGCCCCTCGTCCTATTAATCAGGTACTCGTCCTCCAGTAGTTCCTTTCTTGTGTCCCAATCATACCCCCTCGTATCGTGTCCATGCATGATTGTTGTGTCTTAGTATTGAGAATCATAGTTGAAACACAACCCTTCTAACCCTAATTAATTAAATAATGGCTTAATGATTAACCAGATTAAGAAATTGTTAAATAGAAAATTCCTTAACCACGATACCTGTCGTCAAGGACCTTAGTCATTTGAACGTCTGGACATAAACCACGTGCAATGAGCATAGAAACCAAAGACAGATGTTCGTATAAAACAGAAATCATGGATAACCGTAACTGGATAATTATCGCCTCGAGACGCCTGTTAACCGAAGACAACACTCGTGTACACCCTAGCTAAGTGCGCACGTGATGCTGTACTCGAGCAACAGTGAACTCGCGACAAGTATTCAAGATTAACGTCTTAACAGTATGTAGATAATACGTAGTATCTGATGCTGTATTATTGTGTTATATTGTATGTCTAGGGTCTTTGGATCAGCCAGGAGGTACTACAGGAGCAGGCTTTTGGCATTCACCTCTTGAAGACTCAGACAAGATACCTTGCTATATTTACTGTCTAATTTAAATTATGCAAATGCTGTATTGTATGCTTGTTGTTTGCTTTGTACAACTGTGCGCGTCTGAGATTATCTCGGGTGCATTCGACGGATACGTCGATGATTAGTATACATTGACTTAGTCATTAGCAGACTCACCCCATTGGATGATACCCTGTTATCTTCCAAGACCTGACACTTTTACACGTATTCATAGTGATAAATCTCATGTTGGGATGCGTGTTCGCGTGATCGACTAGCTATCGCCGCGTGTGACGTGCATCACGTTAGCAAGAAATCTAGGACTACTTCAGGTTAGAGACTTGGCATTTAGATCAGGGATATGGGCGTCGATTATTTGATGGGTATATCTACATTGGGAGGGAAGGACGACTGGTAGGCATATGGGATACCCCACTCCTTTACACTGATACCGCACTCGACGGAGTGATACGGACGTATTTATATATTACTGATACCACATTCTGTAGAGTGTGGGACGTTACTTGATGACTTTGCAGATACCACACTCTATAGAATGTTGGACGTCATTGTATTCCTGCCCCATGTTATAGGGGGCATGTGACACATATACTAGCCGGTTGCCACGACTGGTGAATTACGTCAGCATATGTCTAGCCTACACCTTCTCATATACTCACAGTTGTCCTTACATTGCATTCACTTAGATGGTTAGCACACCTTTATTGCATTTATTTTATTCAGTATTTATATATGGCTTGTCTCTTTGTATCTTGTTACGTCCCTCTGAGGACCTGGTTCCCTTCCAGATTTAGACGAGACTTTCTACCCGACAGTATACGGCCCCGGACAGGAGACGAGATTCGCTACAGCTGAGGAGTTAGAGGTGCAGCCGTCAGAGTTTCCGTGATCAGTTGGTAGGCCTTCAGCCTAGATTGGGTGCATCATTATCTAGAGCCGATGCCCTAGTCATTATCTTTTATATCTCATTTTAATACTTTATTTCGTCATAGCAGTGGGATTGTTCCCACCAGACATCTTGGTTTGTACTATGATATTTCAGACTGGTGTTTATCTTCCAGCCATTTATTTAGTACCTTTTGCTCTTTATATTGTGGATGAGATTAGATTACCTGTTATTGACTGATATTGTACCTGTTAGTATTTTAGGACAGCGTAGCACTCTTCGTGGATCCATTAAATTAGGATATCCTCGGAGACGTGTCAGCTGGCTATTGCCACGTGGCCTGGTCCCGTGTACTTTTGGGACTGGGGCGTGATATGGTTTTAGTGGTGGCCCATGCAGGTCTTCTTTTCGCTTGTGGTATGGTAACATGCCCAACGAGCCTGCAATAGGATAGAAATTACTAGGTCTCATCCACTTTTGGATTCGTCTTTGAATCTCCTTCATACTGCTTCTAAATATCTGCATCCTGTTTGTTTGTTCTCGTACTCCTTTAATGAAATCTATCTCTTGCAGCAAGATGAATTTGTGTAATGGACGAGGAGCACCCCGTGTCGCGGTGCCAGATAACACCACTCAAGGAGAGGAGGTACCCCAAGGGCAACCTCCACTACAGACCCCGCTGATACATTGGCACGAGACATTGCAGGGCGATCCTTCACTGCAGCCTGAGGGACAGACTTCCCAGACAATCCCTACGCAATATTGTAAGGGCCAGACTTCAGGAGCTACACCGATGCCGCAGACTGCGAGGCCGACATCCGAGGAGACGCCTACTGCACAGCCAGAGATTCCACTACCATCCTTCCACCTTATCCACCCCAGATGCCACAACCAGATGGACAACCACAGATGCTTCAGTTCTTCCAGGCGATGATGCAAGCACAGTGGCATCAGACAGAGACATTGAGACAGAGTCTGATGGCAGTACTAGAGAGGACATCTGTCCCCGCAACAGCACCAGCACCTCCACCAGCCCAAACAGGTGGCACTGTTAGATGGTTCTGACAGATGGGACCAGATACATTCTCAGGCAATGAGACTGCAGAACAGATCTCCGATTGGGTCACCAACATGGAGATGTTACTAGAAGCTTCATAACTGCACCCCAACCTTTGGATGACCGCGGTGAGGGCCCAATTGAAAGGCAACGCCCATTATTGGTGGGATTCCATTGAGCGCAGCATAGGGAAGAACCAGACTTGGGAACAGTTCTTAGAATATTTTAATACAAAGTATTTTCCAGCTACAGTTAGAAATGCCCTGTACTCCCAGTTCCTATACCTAGAACAGGAAAATATGACAGTTGACGCCTATGACACAGAGTTCAGCCGCCTTAGCAGATTTGGTGTAGTCCTGATACCCACCGATCTTGAGAAAGCCCAAAAATTTTATCACGACCTCAATTTCGAGCTACAGAGGTATACCACTACACAGGCGAAGATTTCTTATGAAGAGGTTCTTGTAGAGACGAGAATCCAGGAGGCCATCGTCAGAGGAGCTAGACACACCAGCATGACTACACCAGCCAGAGCACACCCCGGAGCAGGAGGACCGATCCGTCGTCCAGGAGCACAGACACAGTAGAGGGCAGCGCCATATCCACAGCAGGAGCTTCCGACTTGTCACCATTGTGGCAAGAAGGGACATATCATTAAGGATTGTCGAAAGAAGTTGGGATTGTGCATGATATGTGGGTCAAGTCAGCACCTTGTCAGAGATTGCCCGCAGCACAGAGAAGCAGCACTGTAGACAGGCCAGAGGCCAGCAGCACCAGTACAGAGGATACTACCCCCGCCAGGAGGACAGCGTCCACCAGCCCCCGGAGGATTTCAGAGGGGACCACCCTTGGCCCCACAGCAGGCACAGTTTGAGCGAGCTCGTCAGCAGACCGGAGGACAGAGGCAAGGACAAGCCTTTGCATTAGCAGCTACTGAAGAAGAAACCGAAGGAGAAGCTATCACAGGTACCATTTTAGTTGCATCATTACCTGCAACTACATTGTTTGATTCTGGAGCTACATTGTCATTTATATCTAGTAGATTTGTAGCAATGCATAGAGTAGCGACTTCCCCCTTACCTAAGAGTTGGAAGATTCTTACCGGAGGAGGTATCGTACCGGTTACCAGCACTATCAGAACGTGCTCGGTAGTTGTATGTGGTAGAGAGATGAGAGCACGATTCTTGGTATTGCCTATGCCGTACTTTGATGTTGTGTTAGTCATGGACAGGCTAAGCCAGTATAACGCCGTTCTGAACTGCCGGAAGGGTAGCGTCACCTTTAGACCGTCAGATCAATCGGAGTTCGAGTACATGCGAGGGACCATCGAACAAGGAGTAGGACAGATAGCGGGAACTTTTATGGTTATAGAGATTGCACCCCTGCCAATAGTTGCAGAATTCGAGGATGTGTTTCCCGAAGAACTGCCAGGCTTACCACCAGATGGAGACATGGAGTTCACCATCGAGCTAGTACCCGGAGTAGTACCGGTATCTTCTAATGTATACCAATTGGCGAAGAAGGAATTAGATGAGCTGAAACTACAATTAGAGGAGTTGCAGAGCAAGGGTGTCACTACCACATTCCGAAAACAGGGGTATTTTTGACTTTTTATAAGAATTAATATTATTATAGTTACAATTAAGTAATTGCATGATAGTATATTTGATTTTAAATAAATAATTATGTGATGTGTAATTAAATATAATATTATATACACTGTCCATTTATTTTGAGCTAGCAAACTTGACCTAGAAGCCAGTAGACGAACACCTGTCGGAATTATAGAATTTTTGTATTTAATTGATTTATCTAGAATTTAATTATTGGAGATTGTAATTAATTACTGTATTTTAATTAATTATTGCCCATTGTCTTTGCTTCGATATTTGGAGCGCTACCCTGACTTTTGCCTTCCAACAAATTTCACAATCTTGCCCTAGACATGCCCGCCTTCCATTCTGCTATTTTTGTAACTCATAATTATGCTCTCTGTGCATTATTTCTAGCCGCACAAAAATTGTCGCGGACGTTTATTTAATAAATTCCTATTTTGTATCGTTGTGCGTTCCAATCGAAATTGGGGACAATCTTGACCTATTTTTCGTGCGGCCCAAATTAGGGTAATATTTTGTTCTGAGTCTTCTTCATTATTGGTATTGATGACCTGACCTGATTTTGGCCCCATGTACTCCTAATTAATTTTAGAACACAACTTGCATTTATTTCTAATTAAATTGAGGATAACATTTTGACTGATTTCATAAATTCCCAATTTAATTCCAGTGCCCTGCAAATTGAGCCCATACCAAATTTACAGCGCCCCCTGACCCTACAAAACACCGGACACCGTATCGCCCGCCAAATTTTGTCATTTTATGCGTCTGTGCAAATACCCAAATTTAAGGGGGCTAATTTATAAATTTGTATTTTGTGTCAACACCCATTTGATTAAACCAATGAGGGAGCCCTATTAATTTTAACTAGCCCCTCACCCTCATCCCCACATGAATTATTTTCTCCATGTCAAATCTGGACCCCTCATTTAAAGGGGGTCAATCATCACCCTTGATTTCACAAACACCACCTCTCCTATTTAATGTCCCATCAAACCCTAATCCCAAGATCAAGCCTCCACCTCTCTCTCTCCTCCACCCTCAACTCCAACGTAGGAAACCTCTTTCTTTTCTTTTTCTCCTTCTTCCTTTCTTCTCCTTCTTCTTCTTTTCTTCTTCTCTTTCTTCCTTCCTTCTTCTTCTTTATTGTTTTTCTTTCTTCTTTCACTGATTTTAAATTTCAAATAGGGGGGGGAACACTGTTCCCTGCTGATCCACTGCTCGGCCGGCTCCCTCCGGCGACCGAGTCCCCCACTCCGACTACTCCTCTCCCATCTCCTCCCTGCTGTGTTTTCCACCACCACCATCAGTCAACTCCGGCGGCCCCTGCCAACTCCGGCGGCCCGGCCTAGCCCCGCACCTCTGTTCCCCCGACCCTCTCTGCTCCGGCGGCCGCTGGCAGCAACTCCCCGTTGCTCAGCCTCCACCCGCTCATATCCCGGCGGCCTGCTCACCGCACTCCGGCGAGCACAGCCGAGTAGCAACTCCCCACTGCTCAGTCGCTCCTCCAACGCATCAACTCCGGCGGCTCTCCCTCCTTCTCCTCCGACTACATCCACTACTCCCATCCCCCTGCATCCCCGACCTCACAGTTTCCGGCCAGGCTGTACTCCGACTCCCCACCGTACTCCACCACCACTTCTCGGCCATCTTCCCCAGCTGATGTCCCCAACTCCGGCGACATCAACCCAGCACCACCACTATCAATCCAGCACCACGAACCCCACCACCCTCATCATCATCCTCCCCCTGAACCACCCTGCTCGCCACCCGACTTCCCTGCACTCTGACCCGCCGGAAATCCCCAGCTTCCCGACTGCTCCCCATTGTTCCAGCCATCAACTCCGGCGAGACTCCGGACGACCCACAGTAAGCTCCTCCTTCCCTCTTCCCCTTTCCCTGTAATTAGCATTGTATATGTATGGTTTAATTAGCATTGTATATGTATGGTTTAATTAGCATTGTATATGTATGGGTTATTTAGTATGTATATGTATGAGTTAATTAATATGTATTTGTATATATTATTAATGTGTAGATTTATATATATAAATATAAATACGTATACGTGTATTGGTGTGTGTATTTAATATATGTATATGTATAATAGTTATCTAATTTATGTTTTAAATACATGAATATGTATAGCATTTATTTTAATTAATAATTGAACACATAATGTATTAGTATGGTTAATTTAATGTATTGATAGATTAATTAATGTGTATGATTAAATGTATATATGTATGTACATGTATATATATTTAATATGATTTACGTATATATATATATATATATATATATATATATATATATATATATATATATATATATATATATATATATATATATATATATATATATGTATTCTAGTACGTATGATTAAAAATATATATATTGTATATATATATATTTGTTATTTTTATATATGATAACTAGTTAGTAAATTCATATACTAGTATTATGTATTCCTCATATATGGTAGTATTGTATTTTATATTAGTATATATATATATGTACTCATATGCAAGTATTATTTATTATGTTTATATATATAAGTATTATTTACTTTAAAGTATATATTTTTACATATATCTATTATTGTAATTAAGGGATATTAATACATATGTTAATTAAGATGTGTATATTATGTATATTCCTACTAGATGACCTTAGTTGACTAGTGCCCTGCCTGGCATGGCCCTGAGGCCAGTGTTTTTGACTGTGTTAGTGTAGCATCTGATGCAAATGTGGTTTTGCTTTGTGATATGTTTATAGGACTGTTGGTTTACCCAGGGGATACTCTGGAACAGGACGTCCATAAATACCAGCTAAGGACCCAAGGCAAGTACATTCTCTGATAATTTCCAATTTTTGATAATTCCTATAAAGTTCAATAATCTAGAAATGTTACATCTGAATCCTTGACACTGTGCTACACGGACTAGTATAGCTTGGATCTGCAGTCATGAGATGTTACCTTGATTATCGTATTGACATTGTACACGACATGTATATTAGACATCGTACATGATAGACTGGATTTGCTCGTGTATCGTGGTGTGTCATGGTTGGATCCACAGTACTAGTTGGGGGCGGGGAAGTAGTTAGTAAGAAATGTGATCAAAATCTCTTATTGCAGTGTAGAAATTGTAAGTATTAATCATGCTCTTCACCCATGATTAGCCAGGCCCTATAGCTATCGTACATGTTCCCAAGCCGATCACATTTTGAACTACTATTTCAAACACTTAGAATAGATTACAGTTCCCTATTTAAATCATATACTACATCTCCCGTATATGATATTGTTTCTTGTTCTTTTCATTTTCATACATGCACTGACTGTATCATATTGCCTATTGCCTGTCTCTTTACATTGCCTGTCTCTCTTTAATTGCCATTGCATTTATTTCACTGTCTCCTCAGTAGCTAGCATGACATGTTTATTACTTTATAGTCCTTATCAATTAAATGGAACTGTTATTTGAGATTGTGCTTTGCTCCTTCCTGACTGGAAACATTTTTCCAGACCATGCCTTAGAGGACCGCTGTCCGACACTTTATGGACCATATGGTGAGTAGCTCCACTTGGGCTTGGTAGTTAGTTGTGATTCCGGGAGGTCTAGCCGGAATCACTAATTCTTCTAGTTTTCTAATTTGTTCTTTTAGCAGACTATTTGGTACCGGATTTGTCTCCGGCATTTTTGATGACTTGGATATTTGTTGAGTTAAGTTATTACTTTTTGACTTGTGTTGTAATTAAATTTTGTGTTCGATATCTTATCGTGCTGTCATCCTGTGATTGAGTATGTGTTCATTTTATTGTGTCATCCGTGCCTCCTTATGGAGATTGGATGCTTGTGTGAGATTGGCTAGATAGTATCAAGACCTTGACAGCGTTCTACCGCCGATGCTGCGGCGTAGGCTGGACGTACCCACGCACTCGTGCCCCTAAACCGGGTGCGGGTCGTGACAAAGGGATTTATCCGTCCTAGTGCATCACCTTGGGGAGCACCAGTATTGTTCGTAACCAAGAAGGATGGAACAGTACGCATGTGCATTAATTACAGAGCCCTTAATGCTTTGACTATCAAGAACAAGTACCCCCTGCCGCGGATTGATGATCTATTCGACCAGTTGACAGGAGCAGTAGTGTTCACAAAGATTGACTTGAGATCGAGTTATTATCAGGTGAAAGTGTGAAGAGAAAACATTCAGAAGACAGCATTCAGGACTCGTTATGGTCACTACGATTTCTTAGTAATGCCATTTGGGCTGACGAATGTGCCAACTGTATTTATGAACTTGATGAACAGAGTATTACACCAATATTTAGACCGGTTCGTGGTAGTCTTCATCGACGATATTTTGGTGTATTCAAAGAGCCACGAGGAGCACGAAAAGCATTTGAGACTAGTGTTAGAGACACTAAAGAGACACTAAGGAGAGAGAGGCTTTATGCCAAGATGAGCAAATGTGAGTTTCTCCTAGATCGTGTCGCTTTTCTTGGACACGTTATCTCAGGAGATGGCATCTCAGTAGATCCGACAAAGATTTCATCAGTAGAGACATGGCCAACCCCTACTAATGTCTCGGAGGTCAGGAGTTTCCTAGGACTTGTCGAATATTACCGGAGGTTCATAGAAAACTTCGCGAAGATCGCAGAGCCAATGACCCTCTTGACCCGTAAGGAGCAGGAGTTCACCTGGACGGAGGAGTGTCAGAAGGCATTCGATGAACTGAAGAAGCGTTTGACTACAGCACTTATCTTGACCATACCTTCTGGACCCGGAGGATTCGTGATCTATAGCGATGCATCCGGGAAAGGATTATGATGTGTCTTGATGCAGCACAGAAAGGTTGTAGCTTATGCTTCTAGACAGTTGAGGACACACGAGAAGAACTATCCCACCCACGACTTGGAGCTTGCAGCGGTGATCTTTGCCTTGAAGCTTTGGAGGCACTATCTATATGGAGAGAGAGTGGAGATATTTACAGATCATAAGAGCCTAAAGTACATCTACACCCAGAAGGATCTCGATCAGAGGCAGAGACGTTGGCTCGAGGTGATGATAGACTTCGAGATCGAGCTACAGTACCACCCGGGAAAGGCCAACGTAGTAGCTGACGCGTTGAGCAGAAGACCCATGGCATTCTTCATGACCACCCAACAACATCTGTTGAGAGAGCTAGAGCAGATGGGTATAGAGGTCGTTATGCCCAGAATAGATGGCCAATTGTCAAGTTTCCAATTACAATCGACGTTAGTAGAGAGAATCAAGGCCGCTTTGCCGACAGACGCCAGATTTCAGAGGCTTAGACAGAGGACAGAGGCTGAAATATAGACAGGACTGAGAATACATAAAGATGGGATTTTGAGATGCGAAGATCGTCTCTATGTTCCAAATGGAGAACTTCGTCAGGAGTTAATGGCAGAAGCACACAGTTCAATCTATTCTATTCATCCAGGAGGCACGAAGATGTACAGGGACTTGAGACAGTACTACTGGTGGCACAGAATGAAGAGAGAGATAGCACATTTTATGGCCAAGTGCCTGGTGTGTCAGCAAGTCAAGGCTGAGCATCAGAGATCTGCAGGATTGCTCCAACCACTCCCTATACCGGAGTGGAAATGGGAGCATATCACTATGGACTTTTTTACGGGCTTTCCGAGAAGTCCTAGTGGGCGCAATGCAGTATGGGTAATCGTGGATAGACTCACCAAGTCCGCACACTTTTTACCCTTCAGAGTTGGGCAATCAACGGAGGCCTTAGCAGACATGTACATGAGAGAGCGCCTATATGGAGTGCCAGTTAGCATCGTGTCTGACAGGGATACGAGGTTTACTTCTTACTTTTTGCGGAGTATGCAAGAGAGTCTCGGTACTCGCCTGAAGTTTAGCACAGCGTATCACCCACAAACAGATGGCCAGTCGGAGTGCACCATTCAGACGCTAGAAGACATGTTGAGAGCGTGCATGCTTGACTTCGGAGGATCATGGGAGGACCATTTGCATCTGGTCGAGTTTTCCTACAATAACAGCTATCAAGCGAGCATCCGGATGGCTCCCTGCGAAGCGTTGTATGGGAGGAAATGTCGTTCTCCAGTGTGCTGGAGTGATATAGGCGAGCGACAGATTCTCGGACCAGAGTTGGTTGTTAGTACAGTAGAAACAGTGAAGAAGATCCAAGGGCATCTTCGAGCATCACAAGACAGACAGAAGCATTGGACGAATGCGCATCATCGACCCTTAGAGTTTCAGGTCGGAGATCATGTATTTCTAAATATCTTGCCTACTCGAGGGACTATCAGATTCGGAGGTAGAGGGAAGCTGAGTCCGAGGTACATCGGACCATTCGACGTATTAGAACGCGTCGGAGAGGTTGCTTACAAGTTAGCCTTACCACAAACTTTGGAAGGCGTCCATGACGTCTTCCATGTATCTCAGCTGAGGAGATACATACCAGATCCGAGTCACATACTTGACCACTCAGAGATCACAGTTGGCCCGAGTTTATCATACCAAGAGGAGCCCGTCGAGATTCTGGACAGGAGTGAGAAAGTACTGCGAGGACAGACTATCCCCCTAGTTCGTGTCGCATGGAGGCATCATGCACCAGGCGAGTCGACCTGGGAACGCGAGGAGGACATTAGACAACGTTATCCATACCTCTTCGAAGGACTAGGTACGTTTCAGTATTTTTTCTTTAGTCTTTAGTTCTTACCCATACGTATGTTTAATTTCGAGGACGAAATGCTCTAAGGAGGGTAGATTGTAAACCCCCTCATCTTAAATGTAGGATTTAATTGATTATTTTAACTTGAAAATAACCACAACCCAAATCCCAAGTACCCAAATTAGGGTATCAGTCTACCCCAAACCTGTTATACCCCGACTCCTGTGTACCACTCAAAAATTTAGTTCCTAATGTTTTAAATACATTATGAATTACCTAGTTAAGTTGTTAGTTTAATTTTAATTAAGGCTAATTTCACCTCAAGCAAACACTTAAACCAGCCCACCTATACTCCTTCTCATTAGACCAGCCCATCTCAATGAGACCAGACAGGCCAAGCCGAGGCTAGCCCACAACTTCCTCATATATATATATATGAAGTCCCTCCCCGTGAAACCCCAAACCAACACCACCCACTCCAAACCCTAGCCGACCCCCATCCAAACTAATCTCCCTGCCGGCCGGCCGGACCCCCTATCCCGACTACCCCTCGCCGACTGCTCCGGACAGCCCGCTCCCGACCACCTCACCCGACCGACCCCCTACAGCCACCCGCGCCGACTGCTCCAGCCGCTCTAGCTTCCCCGATCGGCTGCTACACCACAGCCGCTCCCTGACCGGCTGTTCACCCCAGCCCCCAGCCGCTTCCCCGACCGACTGCTCCAGCCCCCAGCCGCTTCCCCGACCGGCTGCACACCCCCCTGCCGCTCCCCGATCGGTGCACCCCACAGCCCGACCGGAGTACTGCCGATCCCGACTGCCCTTCACCGCTGGACGAATCCCCCCACGCTGCCGGAGCCACCCTCGTCGAAGGAGAAGACGCCCCTCGTCCTATTGATCAGGTACTCATCCTCCAGCAGTTCCTTTCTTGTGTCCCAATCATACCCCCCCGTATCGTGTCCATGCATGATTGTTGTGTCTTAGTATCGAGAATCATAGTTGGAACACAACCCTTCTAACCCTAATTAATTAAATAATGGCTTAATGATTAACCAGATTAAGAAATTATTAAATAGAAAATTCCTTAACCACGATACCTGTCGTCAAGGACCTTAGTCATTTGAACGTCTGGACATAAACCACGTGCAATGAGCATAGAAACCAAAGACAGGTGTTCGTATAAAACAGAAATCATGGATAACCGTAACTGGATAATTATCGCCTCGAGACGCCTGTTAACCAAAGACAACACCCGTGTACACCCTAGCTAAGTGCGCACGTGATGCTGTACTCGAGCAACAGTGAACTCGCGACAAGTATTCAAGATTAACGTCTTAACAGTATGTAGATAATACGTAGTATCTGATGTTGTATTATTGTATGTCTAGGGTCTTTGGATCAGCCAGGAGGCACTACAGGAGCAGGCTTTTGGCATTCACCTCTTGAAGACTCAGGCAAGATACCTTGCTATATTTACTGTCTAATTTAAATTATGCAAATACTGTATTATATGTTTGTTGTTTGCTTTATACAACTGTGCGCGTCCGAGATTGTCTCGGGTGCATTCGACGGATACGTCGATGATTAGTATACATTGACTTAGTCATTAGCAGACTCACCCCATTGGATGATACCTTGTTATCTTCCAAGACCTGACATTTTTACACGTATTCATAGTGATAAATCTCATGTTGGGATGCGTGTTCGCGTGATCGACTAGCTATCGCCGCGTGTGACGTGCATCACGGTTAGCAAGAAATCTAGGACTACTTCAGGTTAGAGACGGCATTTAAATCAGGGATATGCGCGTCGATTATTTGACGGGTATATCTACATTGGGAGAGGAGGACGACTGGTAGGCATATGGGATACCCCACTCCTTTACACTGATATCGCACTCGACTGAGTGATACGGACGTATTTATATATTACTGATACCACGTTCTGTAGAGTGTGGGACGTTACTTGATGACTTTGCAGATACCACACTCTATAGAATGTTAGACGTTATTGTATTCCTGCGCCCGTGTTATAGGGGGCATGTGTGACATATACTAGCCGGTTGCCACGATTGGTGAATTACGTCAGCATATGTCTAGCCTACACCTTCTCATATACTCACAGTTGTCCTTACATTGCATTCACTTAGATGGTTAGCACACCTTTATTGCATTTATTTTATTCAGTATTTATATATGGCTTGTCTCTCTGTATCTTGTTACGTCCCTCTGAGGACCTGGTTCCCTTCCAGATTTAGACGAGGCTTTCTACCCGACAGTATACGGCCCCGGACAGGAGACGAGATTCGCTACAGCTGAGGAGTTAGAGGTGCAGCCGTCAGAGTTTCCGTGATCAGTTGGTAGGCCTTCAGCCTAGATTGGGTGCATCATTATCTAGAGCCGATGCCCTAGTCATTATCTTTTATATCTTATTTCAATACTTTATTTCGTCATAGCAGTGGGTTTGTTCCCACCAGACATCTTGGTTTGTACTATGATATTTCAGACTGGTGTTTATCTTCCAGCAGTTTATTTAGTACCTCTTGCTCTTTATATTGTGGATGAGATTAGATTACCTGTTATTGACTGATATTGTACCTGTTAGTATTTTAGGACAGCGTAGCACTCTTCGTGGATCCATTAAATTAGGATATCCTCGGAGACGTGTTATTTGGCTATTGCCATGTGGCCTGGTCCCGTGTACTTTTGGGACTGGGGCATGATATTTTGTCTCTGCCACCGCCTGGACCCCTGCTTTTACCCCTTCTGCAGCTCTCTGAAACAAGCACCTCTGAGTGGGATGTGGATGAAGTTCCCTGAGAACGTGTTCGTATCTCTTCATTCAGTACCCAGCTCTTGGCAAACTCAAGACTGACCACGCCTTCCAGAGCAGAAGCGATCATAGACACTCGTACGATCTCCCATGAGTTAGATAATGTACACAGTGGCCATAGTCCTTGAACCTCGTCGTCGAACTTAACTCCCATCGAGGATAGCTGGTCAACCACGCCTTGGAACTCACTTAAGTGATCCGTAATAGATGTCCTATCTTTGTACAGCAGACCAATCATCATCCGGATCAGGAACAATTTATTTATCCCGGTCTTCTTCGCATACAAAGATTCCAACTTATCCCACAGTGTCCTCGCGTGCTCAATACTAGCAATGTGGTTGTACACTTTCTCTTCAACGAACTGCCTGATGTACCCACACACATGTATATGCTCGAAATTTCAGTCATCTTCGAATTTGTCACTGGGTCTCTCGGAAGTAAATACCGGCAGATGCAGCTTCTTGACAAATAGCAGATCTTTCATCTTGCTCCTCCAGTAGTGATAGTTGGTACCGTTCAGGTTTACCATGCGCATTGGCTTTGCGTCCATCTCTTCTCCCTGGTTTGCCTGTCAACTTCTGACACCCTTTTGAAATTTCAGAACCTGGCTCTGATACCACTTTATTGGGAACAAAAGTGCGAAAATCGTTCCCCAAACCAGAGAGTACCTGCTAGAGAACCAAGCAAAACGCACAAACCAAAAAAGCCAAACACAAATTGCAGACACAGATATTTTTGACGTGGAAAATTCTTGCGAAAAACCACGGGATGATCGGAGACCAATCCTGAAAAGCCTCCACTAATGGAATAAGAAATACACCGACTCCTTACAAACTTCTCACCGATCCAAACGGATCACCACAACTCTTTTGGAACAGAAAATAGATTATAACCACGAAGAAGAAAGACAACGAGAAATACCCGAAACTGATCTCCTTCTTCGAAACGGCCTTCAATCCTTCTTTCTCCTCTCTAATGTTGCAATGGCACTCTTGTCTCATTTTCTCTTCTTGTTGCTATATTTTTTTTAGAGAGAGATATTTTAGGGCCAGGAGACACCTATATATATAGCCTCAAACCCACAACTAGCATTCTATTATAGATAGGAATATTCAATCCAAATCCAAATTCATTGACATATTCCTATTATACGTAGGAATATCCAATCCAAATCCATTGAGATATTCTTATTATATTTAGAAATATTCAATCCAAATAAATTGAGGTATTCCTATTATATGTAGAAATACTCAATCATACTCCGGAATATTTTTCACATTGGTTGGGAATCCCACCCACTCCAACAATATACTAATTTCTATATTTGTAACAACAACATTTGATAAAATATTCGTTTTCTTTAAACTTTAATGTTTTGAGTAAAAATGTCCGTTATTTCTTCTCCTTCAACCCATTGCCATTGCCTTATGGCCTCACCTTCACACCAATCATCACAGGCAAGGCAAAGGAATAGCTAGAATCATATGACATGGGCATTTTCAGATTCTTATATTATCTCTATATTTGGAAAATTTTCAGGAAGAAAGAACCGTTTGTTCTTCGTTCAAATGGATGTCCCTGGTGTTGCAATGATGGGTTTGACGGCCCTCACGTCTTTTGTGCCCATCAGGTGCGCATTTAGAGCAATAAAAATAGGAGCATAGCCTAAGTGTGAGAATACTATGATAAGTTCTAATACATCGGAAATATAAAATAGATAGAAATGAAAGCAAGTCTAAAAGAATAAAAGTAATTATATTTTTTTTATGAGGGTATAATTGGAGAAAAATAAAAAAACCTTTAAAATTCATCGATTTTGGGTGTTTATAAATACCCTCAAAATTACATTACAGATTTTGGAGGATTTTTGAGTTGACCAAAACCAATGCTTCAAAAAATTACCAAGCACGAATTTTTTAAACAATTCATAGACGTCAGGCTAAAATACATCTCATAACCGGTGAAAACACCATTGCTAAGCAAACCCTTAAGAATTGCAACTTTTCCAATGTATAACTTTGGTGTTAACACAAGGGTAGAGTACTATGTTGTACAGGGACATATTCAGGATGGAGTGGTGAGGGGGGGTATTCTCATAGAATTTAGATGGAGTACACTATATATTTCAGAAATTTGTAAATTTATACTGGAAATTTCAAACTTTTCAGAGTTTGGGGTGGGGGTGTGGTGTGTATGTGTGGGGTGGGGGGTGTATGTGTGTGTGTGTGGGTGGCATGATAAAAGTTTGGGTTGGAAAAATCAAGATTCAACGTATCAGATTATGTAGTTGCAGTCATTTCACGTATAAAACCTTTCAAAATATATAACAACAACAAAGGCTTTCTCCAAAAGTTTTGGGGTCGCTACATAAATCTAGTTCTTCCATTTGGCTCTATTTGCGGGTTGTCTACACATACAATTATGAAGTTATTATTATTGTAGGGACTTTCTTCCATTAATGCCTATGCTTTCCAAGATGCTACTTAGGATATTGAATTGTATGTATAATTTCTTTTATCCTTCATATATCCTGACCAACAATGTCGGTAGTGCTCCATGCTGTATCTTAGATTCTTACATTTCTTATGCAATTTCAGTGGTAAATTTATAAAGTCGTCACTCTTCCCTTGTCATTCTAATTTCATTTCATGTTTTAGCAACAGTTTGGATCATCCATTTTGATATTCAAGTTTTGGAGGAGAACATAACCAAGTTGGTTGTGTGTGTGCCTCTATTTTATGGATTATAGACACATGTTTTGTGAAGGACTAATTACTGCGGTAGAGGTTTATTGGCAGTTTAACTCGGCGCATAATTTGCCTATTTGCGAGGCTCAAAGTTTCAGAACCACTGCTATTGAGAATACTAATTAACCCAACTTTTAAAGATGTACTGGTCACAAGTGATTTAAGGATATAAGTGTTGGAGAACTTCTATACTTTGCTTAAAACTAGTTACGCGCCCGAAGCCGAAGAGGAAATCGGATTAATCGTAATGGCTGAATTAATATATATTCAGTTGTGTTCAGGTCCAGGTTCAGGTTCTGAACGTTTTGGACCGTTATATTAATTCTGAACGTTTTGGACCGTTACAATTTTTTCATGTCCAGGTTCATTCGTGTAATGGCTGAATTAATCGTAAATTAATTCTGACCGTTACACAAATGTTTTATATATTCAGTTGTGTTCTTTGTAAATCGTAGGAAAAAATCTTCTACTCAGGACCTCTCTCAACATTCTGTTCATTCCTCTTCATCTCCAAGCTCTGGGCAGAGCTAAGTCCTAGTCATTCTCTCCAAGTCGTGTGCGGCAACGAGATACCGGTAGTGCGGGGGTTTTACCACTAGGAGCTTCGGGTACGTCTGCACACAGATCCCGAATAAACTCTTAGGGCAGTGCTTCGTGCACGACTTCCCCAGAGGCCGGTAGCATCTGTTTAAATTTTATTTTTTGTATTCTGAAATTTTCAGTAAGTAAAGACAATAATTTTCTAACAATCTAAGAGTTTATTCTGTTAGAATTGATTATTATTTTTATTCTTCTAACTGTTGTTTTCTTCTACAAAGAAAAAAAAAAGTCTTCTACACTATACTGTCATTAGAAAACTGTCATTAGAGAATATTCTGTCTTTAGAGAACTTCTAGTTTTAATATACAATTGCTGGCAAACAATTGCTTACTAGTTTTAATATACCATATGCTTACAAAACTTCTACACTATACTGTCATTAGAGAACTTCTATACTTTGCTTAAAACTAGTAATTTGCAAATTTGCTGTCACTTAGTATATTGTCACTTAGTATACTGTGAGAACTTCTATACTGTCACTTAGTATATTGTCACTTAGTATACTGTGAGAACTTCTATATTGTCAATTATAATTGATTTCTAAACATACTGAAACAATTTATTTGTTATAATTTATTTCTATACTGTAGCAATTTGTATAGAAAATATTCTAAAATAGCTACTGTTACAATTTTAATATTCTAAATAGCTACTGTTACAATTTTAATATTCTAACTAGCTACTGTTACAATTTACTACTGCTTCAATAGTTATAAAGCCACTTTGAAAACTGTCTAAAATACAATTGTAACAATTTGATAACTGTCGAAAGCTATTAACAGTTATAATTTGTTCTAATTGATAGCTAATAAAATTGACAGTTACAATTTGATAGAATTGATAGCTAATAAAATTGACAGTTACAATTTGATAGAATTGATAGCTAATAAAATTGACAGTTACAATTTGATAGAATTGATAGCTAATAAAATTGAGTTACAATTTGATAGAATTGATAGCTAATAAAATTGAGTTACAATTTGATAGAATTGATAGCTAATAAAATTGACAGTTACAACTTGATTTACTAATAGTGACTGTTTGCTTACAATTGTCAATTATAATTGATTTCTTAGAATTGATTTTCACTATTAGCTTCTCACTATTTGCTTCTAATGGATAGCTAATAAAAATTTGATTCTCACTATTTGTTATAATTGATTTATTCTAAATAATTGATAATTACTGTAGCAAATTAATTTTCTACAAATTCAACAAGTTGATTTCGTAGCAAATACAAGTTGACTTCTAACAATTTTCTGTCACTGTAGCAATTTGTTTCAATTCCTCAATTCATTTATTCGTTTACTTGTCAAATTGCTTACTATATTGTCAAATTGTAAATTTGCTTAAAGTGTTTTAAATATTGTTAGTACATTTGATAATTTTGTCAATTGCAATTTTTAATCACTTAGTATTTTGAAAGCATTTTTGGACCAAAAGGAAAATAGTTTAGTAAAAGAAAATTGCAAATAAAATCTTCAAATCTAAAGTTCAAAGTAGAGACAAACTCGGGCACAAGCCGAAAGGGTCCTTCTGTCAACCGGGTGTAAATAACCCTAAGCGACACGGTATTTAAGAGTCTTCGGACCACCGCTAGCTGGGAACCGGCCCCTACAGCTAACCTGAGTTGATCAACACTTGAAAAACTAAAGATTTTAAGATTGTTTAGCAAAGACCACCTAAACTATTACCTTGTAGAAGGTCAAGAAAAGAAAGTCTGCAGACTAGTTAAATCCCTCTATGGTTTGAAACAAGCTCCCAAACAATGGCACAATAAATTTGACAAGTAATTTGTGAATATAATTTCTTGTCAAATGAGTATGACAAATGTATATACTCTAAAGGTACATGTAAAAGTTGTGTCATTTTATGCTTGTATGTAGATGACATCCTTATCCTAGGATCATCACTGGAATTGATAAATATTACAAAGAACTATTTATCTAGCCAGTTTGATATGAAAGACCTAGGAGAAGCCAACCTAATTTTAGGAATGCAAGTGACCAAAGGCAAAGAGGGTTATACTCTATCTTTAGCACATTCAATTGAAAAAATGCTAAAAAGGTTTGAGTTATTTGATAAGAAACCTGTCCTTACTCCTTATGACAGCAGTATTGTACTGAAAAAGAATGGAGGATCACCTTTGGAACAACATAAATATTCCCAGATGATAGGCTCCCTTATGTACATAACAAACAGGACAAGACCTGATATTGCATTTGCTATTGGGAGACTAAGCAGATATACCAGTAACCCAAATCAGTCACATTGGACTGCCTTGGATAGGGTATTTAGATATCTCAAGGGCACCCTAGATTACAAACTTCATTTTACTAGGCACCCTGATATCATAGAAGGTTATTCAGATGCAAACTGGGTAACCGACTCACATGATATAAAATCTACTTCTGGATATGTATTTACTCTAGGAGGATCTGCGATCTCCTGGAACTCTTGTAAGCAAACTATCATAACTAGGAGTACAATGGACTCTGAAATGATAGCTTTAGATACAACTTGCACAGAAGCTGAATGGCTTAAAAATCTTATTATGCATATACCTGTTTCTCTTAGTCCTGTTCCTGCAATTTCTATAAATTGTGATAATAAATCTGTTATTGAACTACTAAAGCATGATTCTGTGAATGCTAAGATGAACAGGCACCTGCAGCTGCGCTTCAAGTCAATCAAAAGCCTACTAGGCAAATATGTGGTTCTTGACTATATAAAGTCAGAAAAGAACCTTGCAGATCACTTGACGAAGGGTCTGTCTAGGACTTTGATCCTAGAATCATCGAGGGGGATAGGGTTAAGCCCATAAGTTAGTCACCAGCAGTGGCAACCCAACCGAGTCTGACTGGAGATCCCAAGAAGCCGGTTCAATGGGTAGAAACAAGCTGAACTTAGGTGACTTTATGGAACACTGACTCGAGATTAAAGTCTCATTAAAATAAAGCCCAAGAGGCTGTACATGTGTACAATGACTCCCCATCCCTATGGTGACAGTGTTCCTGTGTGATATGGTTAGGATGAGTTTAAACTCTTAATAGGTCCAAGCTGTAATGCTAGGTTGATTCATATCACCAACCATTAAGGACTTACCTATATGAGAGGTCGTGAAGGCCGCGACTATGGGACGGGGCGATCCCAGACAACTCTCATGAATGTGAAAAGTGCGCATGGCCATTTAAAAGTGCCACCCGATAGACCAAGGACCTCTAGCGTACTATGTGTGCTATTTTTCTAAATCTGGTTCAAGAAGTCTGATTCAAGGCATAGTCCATCAAGCACTTCTTCAGATTAAGGCAATAGTCACTACGTGAGATTCAAGGCTGTAGTCCATCTCATCTATGCATAGTATTTTACTGCCCAGATGCTCTCTCTCTCTATTTACTTCACTCTCTTATCTCTGTTTCGGAACTTGACCTTTTGGGGGGAGATTGTTGGTTTTGTTTTTGTTTGTTTCTTGCAAAAGCTCAATTCCTCTCCCTTTCTTTAGTCCCACATCGGATGCACCAAAACCTTCCTATGTACATATATTACTTTCTCTCCTTTGCTCTATTAAGTTGTTGTGTGGGGAACCCCTTGGACCACACGCGCGCGCCGCCGCCGCCGCCCGGCCCGGCTCGGCTCGGTTCGGTTCGGTTCGGTTCGGCGCGCGTAACGGGTGCGAGTACGTGCCCACATCTGCGGGCGCCGAATGCCGATCCGATTTCCTCTTCGGGTTCGGGCTGGGACCCTAAAAATCTTTTTGCTTCTCTTCTCTCTTTCATTTAATTTTTTCTTAACCGTTGAAATTTATTCTAAACGTTACAAAATTAATTCTGAACGTTTTGGACCGTTATAATTTTTTCATGTCCAGGTTCATTCGTGTAATGGCTGAATAATCGTAAATTAATTCTGACCGTTACACAAATGTTTTATATATTCAGTTGTGTTCTTTGTAAATCGTATGAAAAAATCTTCTACTCGGGACCTCTCTCAACATTCTGTTCATTCCTCTTCATCTCCAAGCTCTGGGCAGAGCTAAGTCCTAGTCATTCTCTCCAAGTCGTGTGCGGCAACGAGATACCGGTAGTGCGGGGGTTTTACCACTAGGAGCTTCGGGTACGTCTGCACACAGATCCCGAATAAACTCTTAGGGCAGTGCTTCGTGCACGACTTCCCCAGAGGCCGGTAACATCTGTTTAAATTTTATTTTTTGTATTCTGAAATTTTCAGTAAGTAAAGACAATAATTTTCTAACAATCTAAGAGTTTATTCTGTTAGAATTGATTATTATTTTTATTCTTCTAACTGTTGTTTTCTTCTACAAAGAAAAAAAAAAAGTCTTCTACACTATACTGTCATTAGAAAACTGTCATTAGAGAATATTCTGTCTTTAGAGAACTTCTAGTTTTAATATACAATTGCTGGCAAACAATTGCTTACTAGTTTTAATATACCATATGCTTACAAAACTTCTACACTATACTGTCATTAGAGAACTTCTATACTTTGCTTAAAACTAGTAATTTGCAAATTTGCTGTCACTTAGTATATTGTCACTTAGTATACTGTGAGAACTTCTATACTGTCACTTAGTATATTGTCACTTAGTATACTGTGAGAACTTCTATATTGTCAATTATAATTGATTTCTAAACATACTGAAACAATTTATTTGTTATAATTTATTTCTATACTGTAGCAATTTGTATAGAAAATATTCTAAAATAGCTACTGTTACAATTTTAATATTCTAAATAGCTACTGTTACAATTTTAATATTCTAACTAGCTACTGTTACAATTTACTACTGCTTCAATAGTTATAAAGCCACTTTGAAAACTGTCTAAAATACAATTGTAACAATTTGATAACTGTCGAAAGCTATTAACAGTTATAATTTGTTCTAATTGATAGCTAATAAAATTGACAGTTACAATTTGATAGAATTGATAGCTAATAAAATTAACAGTTACAATTTGATAGAATTGATAGCTAATAAAATTGACAGTTACAATTTGATAGAATTGATAGCTAATAAAATTGAGTTACAATTTGATAGAATTGATAGCTAATAAAATTGAGTTACAATTTGATAGAATTGATAGCTAATAAAATTGACAGTTACAATTTGATAGAATTGATAGCTAATAAAATTGACAGTTACAATTTGATAGAATTGATAGCTAATAAAATTGACAGTTACAATTTGATAGAATTGATAGCTAATAAAATTGACAGTTACAACTTGATTTACTAATAGTGACTGTTTGCTTACAATTGTCAATTATAATTGATTTCTTAGAATTGATTTTCACTATTAGCTTCTCACTATTTGCTTCTAATGGATAGCTAATAAAAATTTGATTCTCACTATTTGTTATAATTGATTTATTCTAAATAATTGATAATTACTGTAGCAAATTAATTTTCTACAAATTCAACAAGTTGATTTCGTAGCAAATACAAGTTGACTTCTAACAATTTTCTGTCACTGTAGCAATTTGTTTCAATTCCTCAATTCATTTATTCGTTTACTTGTCAAATTGCTTACTATATTGTCAAATTGTAAATTTGCTTAAAGTGTTTTAAATATTGTTAGTACATTTGATAATTTTGTCAATTGCAATTTTTAATCACTTAGTATTTTGAAAGCATTTTTGGACCAAAAGGAAAATAGTTTAGTAAAAGAAAATTGCAAATAAAATCTTCAAATCTAAAGTTCAAAGTAGAGACAAACTCGGGCACAAGCCGAAAGGGTCCTTCTGTCAACCGGGTGTAAATAACCCTAAGCGACACGGTATTTAAGAGTCTTCGGACCACCGCTAGCTGGGAACCGGCCCCTACAGCTAACCTGAGTTGATCAACACTTGAAAAACTAAAGATTTTAAGATTGTTTAGCAAAGACCACCTAAACTATTACCTTGTAGAAGGTCAAGAAAAGAAAGTCTGCAGACTAGTTAAATCCCTCTATGGTTTGAAACAAGCTCCCAAACAATGGCACAATAAATTTGACAAGTAATTTGTGAATATGGTTTCTTGTCAAATGAGTATGACAAATGTATATACTCTAAAGGTACATGTAAAAGTTGTGTCATTTTATGCTTGTATGTAGATGACATCCTTATCCTAGGATCATCACTGGAATTGATAAATATTACAAAGAACTATTTATCTAGCCAGTTTGATATGAAAGACCTAGGAGAAGCCAACCTAATTTTAGGAATGCAAGTGACCAAAGGCAAAGAGGGTTATACTCTATCTTTAGCACATTCAATTGAAAAAATGCTAAAAAAGTTTGAGTTATTTGATAAGAAACCTGTCCTTACTCCTTATGACAGCAGTATTGTACTGAAAAAGAATGGAGGATCACCTTTGGAACAACATAAATATTTCCAGATGATAGGCTCCCTTATGTACATAACAAACAGGACAAGACCTGATATTGCATTTGCTATTGGGAGACTAAGCAGATATACCAGTAACCCAAATCAGTCACATTGGACTGCCTTGGATAGGGTATTTAGATATCTCAAGGGCACCCTAGATTACAAACTTCATTTTACTAGGCACCCTGATATCATAGAAGGTTATTCAGATGCAAACTGGATAACCGACTCACATGATATAAAATCTACTTCTGGATATGTATTTACTCTAGGAGGATCTGCGATCTCCTGGAACTCTTGTAAGCAAACTATCATAACTAGGAGTACAATGGACTCTGAAATGATAGCTTTAGATACAACTTGCACAGAAGCTGAATGGCTTAAAAATCTTATTATGCATATACCTGTTTCTCTTAGTCCTGTTCCTGCAATTTCTATAAATTGTGATAATAAATCTGTTATTGAACTACTAAAGCATGATTCTGTGAATGCTAAGATGAACAGGCACCTGCAGCTGCGCTTCAAGTCAATCAAAAGCCTACTAGGCAAATATGTGGTTCTTGACTATATAAAGTCAGAAAAGAACCTTGCAGATCACTTGACGAAGGGTCTGTCTAGGACTTTGATCCTAGAATCATCGAGGGGGATGGGGTTAAGCCCATAAGTTAGTCACCAGCAGTGGCAACCCAACCGAGTCTGACTGGAGATCCCAAGAAGCCGGTTCAATGGGTAGAAACAAGCTGAACTTAGGTGACTTTATGGAACACTGACTCGAGATTAAAGTCTCATTAAAATAAAGCCCAAGAGGCTGTACATGTGTACAATGACTCCCCATCCCTATGGTGACAGTGTTCCTGTGTGATATGGTTAGGATGAGTTTAAACTCTTAATAGGTCCAAGCTGTAATGCTAGGTTGATTCATATCACCAACCATTAAGGACTTACCTATATGAGAGGTCGTGAAGGCCGCGACTATGGGACAGGGCGATCCCAGACAACTCTCATGAATGTGAAAAGTGCGCATGGCCATTTAAAAGCGCCACCCGATAGACCAAGGACCTCTAGCGTACTATGTGTGCTATTTTTCTAAATCTGGTTCAAGAAGTCTGATTCAAGGCATAGTCCATCAAGCACTTCTTCAGATTAAGGCAATAGTCACTACGTGAGATTCAAGGCTGTAGTCCATCTCATCTATGTATAGTATTTTACTGCCCAGATGCTCTCTCTCTCTATTTACTTCACTCTCTTATCTCTGTTTCGGAACTTGACTTTTTGGGGGGGGGATTGTTGGTTTTGTTTTTGTTTGTTTCTTGCAAAAGCTCAATTCCTCTCCCTTTCTTTAGTCCCACATCGGATGCACCAAAATCTTCCTATGTACATATATTACTTTCTCTCCTTTGCTCTATTAAGTTGTTGTGTGGGGAACCCCTTGGACCACACGCGCGCGCCGCCGCCGCCGCCCGGCCCGGCTCGGCTCGGTTCGGTTCGGTTCGGCGCGCGTAACGGGTGCGGGTACGTGCCCACATCTGCGGGCGCCGAATGCCGATCCGATTTCCTCTTCGGGTTCGGGCTGGGACCCTAAAAATCTTTTTGCTTCTCTTCTCTCTTTCATTTAATTTTTTCTTAACTGTTGAAATTTATTCTAAACGTTACAAAATTAATTCTGAACGTTTTGGACCGTTACAATTTTTTCATGTCCAGGTTCATTCGTGTAATGGCTGAATTAATCGTAAATTAATTCTGACCGTTACACAAATGTTTTATATATTCAGTTGTGTTCTTTGTAAATCGTATGAAAAAATCTTCTACTCAGGTCCTCTCTCAACATTCTGTTCATTCCTCTTCATCTCCAAGCTCTGGGCAGAGCTAAGTCCTAGTCATTCTCTCCAAGTCGTGTGCGGCAACGAGATACCGGTAGTGCGGGGGTTTTACCACTAGGAGCTTCAGGTACGTCTGCACACAGATCCCGAATAAACTCTTAGGGCAGTGCTTCGTGCACGATTTCCCCAGAGGCCGGTAACATCTGTTTAAATTTTATTTTTTGTATTCTGAAATTTTCAGTAAGTAAAGACAATAATTTTCTAACAATAAGTTTATATTGTTTCCATGGTATCATAAATAAAACATAATAGTGAAGGATTGTGATTATAATTGTTGTAGTCTAGGGATTCCTTGCTGTATAATGCAAGTTAATTCTAACTCACTATACCATATCCTCTGATTTGTGTTCCATGAGCTAAACTACTTGATACCTTCAATGTATGTGATTTGAACAGCCCAACCTCTGTCGTTGTCAAGAAATAGTATGAAGCTTCGTATCAATTTTCGAAAATGTGCACAGAATAGTATTTTTTGGGTCTCTCTAATTAAATACTTGAGCATTTCATGTACTTGGTTTTCAAATCCACAATGATTCAGTCATCACACAGATGAGCAAAAGTCTGCCATTTCCTTGTAATCTGCTCTTCATTGTTTCTCATTTCGACTTTGTAGGATATCAGCATGGTCCTCTTTTGTCATTTACATAAATAAATAAAAAGCAAAATATGATGTTCTAACCTTTTTTTTTTCTTTTATACACGCCATCAACAATCTCAAGGGGGCAAATCTACTATTCCCTTCTTATTCTGTCCAATCATGTTTCATCTCTATTATATGTGAATTCGGACAGAATTTGAAAGTAGATATAAAAATGGAACAAATATGTTTTATGGAACCGGCGAAATAATTGTCATTTTCAAATCGGAAGAAACTATCGAGGATCGAAGAATTGCAAAACCCAACCACAGTACCAAATTCACACAAAACCAACACACCACAAACACAAGCAATTTTTATATGGAAATTTCTAACGGAAAAAATCACGGAACGATCAGAGTCTGTGAAGAAATAGTAGGAGAGAATAATCTAGGTCTTTCATTCATCATGATATTATACATCCACATATCAACTTTGGCCTAAGCCACATGGGCCAATCACCATATATACAATTTAATTCCAATAGAGTCCAATCAGAAATGCCTCAACTAAGGATTAAAGAAATAAACTGACTCTTTTACAGACTTCTTCATCGATTCAACACGGATCACCACAACTCTTCAAATACAATAGAAATAGATTACAAAGCAAATAAAGAGTTACAGTACGACGAAAAGAACCAATGTAGATTTCTCCTTGTCGATCTCTTTTCAAAACCATCCCTAAAACTTTAAATCTCCACTTCTTCTTTGGTTGAAAGTTGAAAAGCTTGAGAAGTCTCTCTTTTTGTTAATTGCATACTAGTGTTAGGTTAGGAAACCCCTATTTAAGTCACCCCAACCCTCAAACAATCTTGGTTGTTGATACCAGATCCAGTAGTATATAAAAATATCCGATTTGGATCTTAAGCTCCCGAAACAGTATATTGTTTTTAGGTTCTGGATACTTGATGCAAAAATAATATTCTGGCGTTATACTGTCTAGTCTGATAATTCTCTGACAACCTTCGATACTAGTTTGCTTCCTTCACCTTCCCGAGCTTCTCCGACACACGGATGACGTTTGTTGCACTATGGGATGTTCTCCATATAGGTTAAAAATGCCACCCAACACCAACAGTTTTCTGTCTTCAAAAGTATTTTCTAAAGAGTATCATAGCAATGCATAGAACAGAACCTTATATAAATTGTTGGCAGTTGAAAATTGTGTGCGAAGAGTCTCAAAGCAACATGGAATATCACTTTAAGTTGTTAAAATCTTGAGTTGTTGTCCCATAGAAATTTCTGAGAAGCTTCTCTTGGTGGAAATGGATCGCTCTCTAATATACTCTTTGTTCAGATAGGCCACATCCCACATGAATGCCATTTTTTCCATTTCAATCATTCTTCTTCAGAAGCTTAAAAGTGTGAGGAAAAGTGTGTGCATAAATACAGGTTCAAACTTGTTTGCTTACAATTAATGTCTTCAGAAGTATGTGTACATATACATACATACATACATACATACATACATGTTCAAAGTTCAAACTTGTTGAGCGTAACAATAACTAATAACTCTCAAGTTTGATGGAAGTTGTTCAAAGTGTTACAGACACCATAAACATCTGTCATGGTTTAGTTTTATTTTCGTTTGCACAATTTAACAGGATTAGGTTTGAGCTTGAACACTGATAGTAGTTTGAGTCAATTCCAATATAACTCTGAAGCTTGAGGGCCAGTTGGGTCATAATTTTCAAAGTCCATATTGCTAAGTAAAGCTGTAAAGTAAAATTTCAAGGTTGCTGATGTTGTATTGTATCTCGTTTTCGGATGAGTGTTCAAAAAGTGGTGACAATGGAGTTAATAGTTTAGTTCAACATTTGGTAGGAAGTGGGATCATGAGATATAGATAATTGGAATTGATTCAAACTTTACATGAGAATTCCCTTTTAAGGCATATGGGCTCAGTCCAATATTGCACCACATGGGCCAAATCCGGTTCGGGTCATACCATGTTTCCAACAAGTGGTATCAGAGTCCAAGGGTACGAGACTGGTTTGGACGGCTCTAATTGGTTCGACACAGATTATGTTGAACATGCATGCGTATAATCGGACCGATTATACATGCTCTTCTCAAGAAGGAGTAGGAGCATCCTGTATAAGGTGGTCTGAAGGCGGATCAGACCTAAGGTTAGAGGCAACTACACGAATTGACTTCAAATGTGGGTCTGGTACGTCCAAGATGGAGCAAAACGTTGTGGTTGGAGCATCCTCTATAAGGTGGTCTGAAGGCTAATCAGACCAAAGGTTAGAGACAACTACACGAATTGACTTCAAATGTGGGTCCGGTGTATCCAAGGTGGAGCAAGACGTTGTGGTTGGCACACAATGATGGTGTGGATGAATGGTTTGGTTCTGTGGTCGAACGGATCGAGATGACAATATATTAGATCGATCTCCTTGGTGCTCGGCTGACGGTAACGAACAAGGTAGCCGGGATGTGCTTGGTTGCTTGGTTGTTCGGTCAGCGAAAACGAGCTAAGGTGGAGATTGTTGGATTGTCCGTTTCCGGTTGAACACTCAAAGTGTGGTGACAATGGAGTTGATAGTTTAGTCCCCACATCGGATAGTATAGATAATTGAGATTGGTTCCAGTTTTACATGAAAATTCTATTTTAAGGAATATGACGCAGTCCAATATTGCACCTCATAGGCCAACTCCAGTTTGGGTCACACCGAACATGGCCTTGAATCTTCCACCCAATGTTAATCTCCTGGAGTTAAAATATGAATATGTGTTGCCTGCTGGGCCGGCCCAGAGGGTGGACGAGTTGGGCGACCGCCCCAGGCCTCTCAATAGGCGAGACCTCCAAACATGACCTAAGATTACTTACTAGCACAACCAGCCATTATGATATGAAAAGAAATGGAAAGGCCTATACAGGCTCTAGACCCACTTAAGTAGTACTATGTAGTAATAACTTAATTAGGAAGGCAGCCCAAAAGGGCCTATGCACACTTGTATATAGTAAGCTTTAGTAACCAAAATAAAAATAACAAGGTATTTCGTTACAAAAAAATACAAGTTTTGCTAACTCGATTTTGTATATTGAAAACAAAGAATCCTTAAACAAAAAATCTAATTACACTTTAAAATTCTTGGGAGTGTGACGATGGAGACCGAGTACTGCAGCTGACTCCTTTACTCCGTTGACGATCTGACGGCGAAGGAACTTGCTAAATCTCTGACTCACTGGCACGAAAGACAACAACTGGGCTCCTGAGTGTGCTTTCTCTATGTCTCACTATACGTATATGTCCCTGTCCGTCTGTGTGTGTGGAAATGCATCCCTGCTATTTATGTAGCGCCCCGTTCCCCCGGTGCGGGGAGCGCGGCTAAGAAACACAGACGGTATCGTTCGATCGGGATAGATTGAAACAAGAACTCATTCTCGTTATGGATTTGTTTCTTCGGAATTGATTTCCATATTCAGTGGACCGCGCCCCAAGGATCGGCTTAGCGGCAGAGTCAGGAGGGACCTCTCCGCTGCTATCTTTTATTGCCTCGGTTTTCGATGTCGCTTGTTGCTTTCGTGCTTTGAGTTGGTTTTGGGATTTGCTTGTTTTCCTTGAACAGTTTTGATGGTTTTCATTGTTTTCGTTCATTGAACTGCACTTCAATTCCGAGATTGGAAAAGAGGAAGAGGTATTGATCGAGCTGTTCGTGTGCAGGTGAACGAGCAGTAGGTGGCTTACGAGCGGAGTCGTGAAGTGCCTCTTTCCTTCTCCCTTCCAACCATCTAAGTGAGTGGCTACCAACCCGATTAGCTAGCCCTGCTTTCAGTCTTCACACCTAAAACTCTTGCATTTCTGTTGCCCCGATCAAACGATACCAAGAAATAATAAAAGATACCAAGATAAAAAGGGAATAGACTTGAATTATACTGCTTGTCAATTAAACTTGTGAACGGTTATTGTAAACCCCCTGATTTTTCAGGATTTTTAAAATGGATTTTTCGTAAATTTTTCTGGAATTTTTGGTAATTTTTCGGTAATTAAAAACAAGGTATTTTCAGCATTAAATAAAATTAAATATTTTTAAACAATATTAAAATATTATGAAAATAATATTTTTGTGTGTAAAATAAAATATTAGACTTAGGGTAATTTTCCTAGAATTTATTGGACCCCGAAAATATTTTTTTAAAGCCTCAAAACCCTATTTTTAATTAAACCTAAATAAACCGGGTTGAACCGGGCTCAAACCGGGCTGAACCGGGCTGAACCCGGTCCAACCAAACCGGACCGAACCTTCCTGACCCTAACGGGTCGGATCCGGCCAACCCGACCCGACCCTAGTCCAACCCGCACCCCACGACCTGAACCCCCCCGCGTCTTTCGGCAGCCCCCGCGCCCCGCTCGGCCATGCGTCGTCCCGCCCGCGTCTTCCGGCCCCGCCCGCGTCGCCCGGCGCACGTCGCCTCCCCCTCCGCCTCACGCAGCACCCGGCCCCCTCGCTCCGCCCTATTTAAAACCCTAAACCCCTCCCCTCCGCCGCAAATCTCCCTGCCACCACCTCGAACCCCCTCCAGACCTCGCCGCCCTCGCCGCCTCGACGCCCTCGCCGCCTCGCCTCCCTCGCCCCCGCCTCCTCCGGCCAGCAGCGGCCGTCGCCCTCTCCTCCTCCTTCCTCTCCAGCAGCAGCCGGCTCCGGCGAGCCCCCGCCCGCCCCAGCGCTCCGCCGCTACGGCACTGCCAGCCACCTCCGCGAGCCCTCAGCCAGTGCCGCCTCCGCCTCCCTCCGGCCGCTGCAGCTCCGGCTAGCCTGGAAACTCTAAACCCTAGCTCCGTGTCGCATTGTATCGTGTCGCCTCGCAGACACGGAAAATTTGATTTCCACGGAGCCCTGTTCAGGTAGCATTTTCTCTCTCCTCGTTGCTCCGTTTTTGGTTCTGTCTGTTGCAACACGAACCCTACGTGACCCTCTCGATGCCCGTACAACCCGCTCGGTGTGTCGCGTCCTGTGGCGATCGCAAACCACGATCCAAAAACAGGAAAAATAACGCCCTATTTCACCCCGGAACTGAGTACGTCCCGCCAAACGGGACGACTTGGTCGCGGGCGGTCTTCAACGAAACGTGCGCGCCGTTGATACGGACGTGCATGATTTTGCAGAAGTTGATTTGGATGTGCGTGCACACCGAAATCAATGCGTATCCGCCGACAACGTCCCGTATCCGCCCGTTCTGAATCTCATTATAACTTCGTGTACGTACGTCGGATCGAAACGAAACTTGCGCCATCGGACTCATAGCGATACACTGGTCCTGTGACCCAAGTTTGGTTCAATTCTGAGAACGCTGACAAAATCGCGTATCGTGGGCCCCACAGGCTCCACTTGACGGACGATTTTGTGATCGGCTCATCGGAATCCAATTCTGGAAGTTTCGTTGGGTTCATATCATCGTTATAGACCTGTCGACACTAAGTTTGACGAATTTGAAGAACTTTATCCCTGACACATTTTTTGGTGCGAAGCGGGCCACATGTGGACCCCGCTTTCACCCAAAAATTGTCATTTTTGCCCTTGACTCCAAATTGGACTCAAGGACAGGCATTTCTAGCTATTTGATATCTTCTGAGCATGATGGTAATGTTTGTTTCAGCATCCGGAGATATTTTTGGAGATTTTACTAGTACCAGAACAGCAGTTGGAAACCAAACACCAGGCAAGTGTACCTTGCCGACTTGTAGTGATTCTCGTTATAGTATTTGCTTGAGTTCTTTGTACATACATATGTAATCTTGATATAAATGTTCAACCCAGGACCGTGTGACTTTACTTAGCGTCTGACTAATAGTCGGGTGCCAACCCCGTACGCGGAGTTGTGTAACGTCACATAGAGATGGATATCGAGACCCTATGTATTCTCGTGCTTGTTTTATCAAGTGCGTCATACCCAGGACACCTGACACTATTCATGAGACAGAATCTTTCTGAGACATTCATGGTGATTTTGTATAGGCTACAGGACTTGTGACATATATATTATATTCATAGCTATCATATGACTTGCTGCATTAGACTTGATCCTGCGTGGCATGGACATGAGACGTTATGGACATGAGACGTATTATTACATTGGGTGGGGAGAAACACACAGGCTACAGGTTGATTATATTATACCGGCGTCTTTGTCTCTCTCCGAGCTAGACAACCACATGATATCACTGCTACCGGCTCCCCGACACAGAGCTTGTAGTAGTTTCAGCCTGAGTTCTAGTGATGCTCTCATCTTGCATATCACTTAGCTGGTTATATAGTATGACCCTATTGTTTCATTTATTTGCTGCACTGTATTTATTTTGGCTTGATTATTCTTGTACCTTGCTATGTCCCCTGAGGACCTGGATCCGAATTATGTCCCCAGGTATAGCAGACGAGATCGATCCTGAGGTATACAGGACATGAGCATTAGCACGAGAAGGAGCAGAAGCAGGCACTGGAGCAGTACCAGATCCAGTAGACGAGTGACCTCTGCTGGTATCTTCTGAGTATTTACTTTGTCCATACTCAGTATTGTTGTTAATATCTTTATTCTTGTATCTTGACAGTGTATCAAACTTGTTCTCGGATTATTTCCCGAGACACTTTTATTGAGACATGTTAGATTATATTTATTTGCATTTATTCTGGCTTTTGATCTATGATTATCTATTGTGGATGAGATTAGAATAGAATATGACTTGTATCATTGGACCTATTTATTGATATACTACAGCTTAAGTACGCCCCGATGGATCCATTAAATTGGGTTGTCCATCGGTGTGTGCTGCTGGCCATTGCCACGTGTCTAGTCTCTCAGTATTTTGGGACTGGGGCGTGACATAGTTTTTGTGTTGGCCCATGCAGGTCTACGACTAAATTGTTCGATTTCAACTTAGGGACCGAGCAAGCCTGCAATAAGAATAGGATAAGTTTTTAGGATCTCATCCACTTGCTTGAAACGTTCTTGATATCCATATTGAATTCGAATTAATTTCTTGACTTGCATTATGCCTTGATTCCTGTGCGCCTCTTATTGTTTATTTTGGTTGCAGAGTTATGGATTCATGAGCTAACGACGAGACTCCTGCAAAATTACCATGAGACGCTGTGGTAACCAACGAAGATGAAGTAATACTAGTGGATGAAGGTCAATCAGCTCAACAACGTAGTCAAGTGAATCAGCATGCCTCGAGAATCCAGCAAGATGACATTCCACCATCAATACAATTTACTCCACCAATGCCCGTATTCCCACATGGGCAGGCTATGGACGGGCAGCAAATGTTTCAAATGATCTATGCAATAATGCAAGCTCAATAAGAGGCTTTGAGTCGCAGCCTAGCAATCGCACTGGAACAGGCGAATCTACCAGCACGACGGCCAACAACGGGCTCTATCACCGATTTTCGCCAGCTGAAGCCCCGCACCTTTTCAGGCAAGGAGGAGCCAACTGAAGTTCATGAGTGGCTCACCAACACTCAACATCAATTAGAAGCAGCTGAGCTTCCAAGGAAACGTTGGATGACTGCCGTCAGAATGCAGTTGACGGACAATGCACATCACTGGTGGCTATCTGAGGAGACACGGCTCGGACCAGACCGAGTCACTTGGGAAGAGTTCTCTAGACTCTTCTAGGAGATGTACATTCCAGCTATCGCTCGATCAGAACTTCGGGACAAGTTTAATCACCTCACTCAAGACAATATGATAGTAGAAGAGTACAACGCAGAATTCATACGTCTGAGTCGCTTCGCCCCAACCTTGATTCCGACAGAAGAAGAGAATGCTGAAAAGTTTTTCGACGGACTAAACTTTGAGCTACAGAAACTAATTGGATCCGTTGCACCTACATCTTACCCGGATGTCCTTGCTGCAGCCCGACGCATGGAGCGCGTCACCAGGAGATAGACTAGTCTGAAACGGACTTCCACATCAGTACCACAGGAAAAAGTTGCAAAAAGACCTCACATACACCAGCCATCTGGAGCATCTCCACAGTCACTACCTGTCTGTCAATATTGTCGCAAGTGAGGCCATATTGAGAACGAGTGCAGACGAAAGAGGAGATTATGTTTAGCTTGTGGATCCAGTCAGCATTCAGTGAGGGAATGCCCTGAGCGTCAAGAAGGAGCACCAATGGTTAACCAACAAGCGGTACTAGTACTGAGGCCAGCCTATCCAGTATTGGGAGCACCGCAAACGGGAGTTGAAGGAGTCATACCACCAGCTCCAGGAGGGTATCAGCCAAGGCCACCTTTGATATCCCAGGCACTACTCTTTCAGCAGGCTCAGCAGCAGCAGAGGAATCGACCGTAAGGACGCGAACAAGCTTTCGCGATGACCTTGGAGAACGCTCAGACTCGTAGAGTAGCTAATACGCGTAAGTGATTCGTAGCTATCGATTCTAGTATTGTTTTAGCTCGTGCCTATTGGTTCGTGCCCTTAGCCTTAACCTTAGTAATTTGAAACTTGTTAATAATAACCTAGTTTTTCTAAAAGCTGTAGTTTTCTTGCTTTAACTAGATTTTCTTCACTCTGGAAAGTGCATAACTTTTATTCTTAGGGAAACAATATTTTTCCTAGGTGTCTTGTGATGTGTTCGAACAATGCTTGCAACCGTGTCATCTCTGTTGACCGGTTATTCTTTGATTGCGAGGACGCAATCCTCTTAAGGGGGTAGATTGTAAACCTCCTGATTTTTTAGGATTTTTAAAATGGATTTTTCCTAAATTTTTCGGGAATTTTCGATAAATTTTCGGCAATTAAAATCAAGGTATTTTCGACATTAAATAAAATTAAATGTTTTTAAACAATATTAAAATATTATAAAAATAATATTTTTGGGTGTAAAATAAAATATTGGACTTAGGGTAATTTTTCTGAAATTTATTGGACCCCGAAAATATTTTTTTAAAGCCACAAAACCCTATTTTTAATTAAACCTAAATAAACCGGGTTGAACCGGGCTCAAACCGGGCTGAACCGGGCTGAACCCGGTCCAACCAAACCGGACCGAACCGCCCTGACCCTAACGGGTCGGATCCGGCCAACCCGACCCGACCCTAGTCCAACCCGCACCCCACGACCTGAACCCCCCCCCCCCGCGTCTTCCGGCAGCCCCTGCGCCCCGCTCGGCCACGCGTCGCCCCGCCCGCGTCTTCCGGCCCCGCCCGCGTCGCCCGGCGCACGTCGCCTCCCCCTCCGCCTCACGCGGCACCCGGCCCCCTCGTTCCGCCCTATTTAAAACCCTAAACCCCTCCCCTCAAACGCAAATCTTCCCGCCACCACCTCGAACCCCCTCCAGACCTCGCCGCCCTCACCCCTGCCTCCTCCGGCCAACAGCGGCCGCTACCCTCTCCTCCTCCTTCCTCTCCAGCAGCAGCCGCAGCAGCAGCAGCCGGCTCCGGCGAGCCCCGCCCGCCCCGGCGCTCCGCCGCTCCGGCTCCGCCAGCCACCTCCGCGAGCCCTCAGCCAGTGCCGCCTCCGCCTCCCTCCGGCCGCTGCAGCTCCGGCCAGCCTGGAAACTCTAAACCCTAGCTCCGTGTCGCATTGTATCGTGTCGCCTCGTGGACACGGGAAATTTGATTTCCAATAAGCTCTATTCAGGTAGCATTTTCTCTCTCCTCGTTGCTCCGTTTTCGGTTTCGTCTGTTGCAACGCGAACCCTGTGTGACCCTCTTGATGCCCGTGCAACCCGCTCGGTGTATCGCGTCCTGTGGCGATCGCAAACCGCAATCCAAAAACAGAAAAAATAATACCCTGTTTTACCCCGGAACTGAGTACGCCCAGCCAAACGGGACGACTTGGTCGCGCGCGGTCTTCACCGAAACGTGCACGCCATTGATACGGACGTGCGGGATTTCGCAGAATTTGATTTGGATGTGCGTGCACACCGAAATTAATGCGTATCCGCCGACAAAGTCCCGTATCCGCTCATTCTGAATTTTGTTGTAACTTCGTGTACACACGTCGGATCGAAATAAAACTTGTGCCATCGGACTCGTAGCGATACGCTGGTCCTATGACCCAAGTTTGGTTCAATTCTGAGAACGCTGACAAAATCGCGTATCGTGGGCCCCACAGGCTCCACTTGACGGGCGATTTTGTGATCGGCTCATCAGAATCCAATTCTGGAAGTTCCGTTGGGTTCGTATCATCGTTCTGGACCTGTCGACACTAAGTTTGACAAATTTGGAGAACTTTGTCCCTGATACGTTTTTCGGTGCGAACCGGACCACATGTGGACCCCGCTTTGATCCAAAAATTGTTATTTTTGCCCTTGACTCCAAATTGGACTCAAGGACAAGCGTTTCTAACTATTTGATATCTTCTGAGCATGATGGTAATGTTTGTTTCAGCATCCGAAGATATTTCTGGAGATTTCACTAGTACCAGAACAGCAGTTGGAAACCAAACACCAGGCAAGTGTACCTTGCCGACTTGCAGTGATTCTGGTTATAATATTTGCTTGAGTTCTTTGTACATACATATGTAATCTTGATATAAATGTTCAACCCAGGATCGTGTGACTTACTTAGCGTCTGACTAATAGTCGGGTGCCAACCCTGTACGCGGAGTTGTGTAACGTCACATAGAGATGGATATCGAGACCTTATGTATTCTCGTGCTTGTTTTATCAAGTGTGTCATATCCAGGACACCTGATACTATTTATGAGACAGAATCTTCCTGAGACATTCATGGTGATTTTGTATAGGCTACAGGACTTCTGACATAGATATTATATTCATAGCTATCATATGACTTGCTGCATTAGACTTGATCCTGCGTGGCATGGACATGAGATATTGTGGACATGAGACGTATGATTACATTGGGTGGGGAGAGACACACAGGCTACAGGTTGATTATATTATGCCGGCGTCTTAGTCTCTCTCCGAGCTAGACAACCACATGATATCACTGCTACCGGCTCCCCGACATAGAGCTTGTAGTAGTTTCAGCCTGAGTTCTAATGATGCTCTCATCTTGTATATCACTTAGCTGGTTATATAGTATTACCCTATTGTTTCATTTATTTGCTGCACTGTATTTATTTTGGCTTGATTATTCTTGTACCTTGCTATGTCCCCTGAGGACCTTGATCCGGATTATGTCCCCAGGTATAGCAGACGAGATCGATCCCGAGGTATACAGGACAGGAGCATTAGCACGAGAAGGAGCAGAAGCAGGCACTAGAGCAGTACCAGATCCAGTAGACGAGTGACCTCTGTGGGTATCTTCTGAGTATTTACTTTGTCCATACTCAGTATTGTTGTTGATATCTTTATTCTTGTATCTTGACAGTGTATCAGACTTGTTCTCGGATTGTTCCCCGAGACACTTTTATTGAGACATGTTAGATTATATTTATTTGCATTTATTCTGGCTTTTGATCTGTGATTATCTATTGTGGATGAGATTAGAATAGAATATGACTTGTATCATTGGACCTATTTATTGATGTACTACAGCTTAAGTATGCCCCGATGGATCCATTAAATTGGGTTGTCCATCGGTGTGTGTTGCTGGCCATTGCCACGTATCTAGTCCCTCGGTATTTTGGGACTGGGGCGTGACAGTTATATCTTTGCATGCTTGTTCGTTCTGAATGTTTATCATATGCATAGATGCAAGTTTGAATGTACAAAGTTATATCTTGAATGCATAAATTGAACGTAGATGCAATATAAATGAATCATGCAATACTGGTTGTCTTGTACTCATGTAGCCTCAGGGCGAATCACGTAGCCTCCTGGCGAATGCTTTTTAACGTAGCCTCCGGGCGAATGATTGTTAATGTGCGATCACGGACAACTTGTGCACAAGGTATAGTTCCTGCGGGCGGCTGCTGGGGCACTGGCACCGTTCCGGCTCCGGACGGAACTAACGTTTAGTCTCACGTACTTGGACAGGATGGTATGTGGTGCCTCACGTTCTTGCACATAGCAAACCATCTTCGTCATAGACTAGTGTCCATTATGACAATCAAGCCAGTGATCATCTTGTATATTTAAACCTGTTGCAAACTAACTTGTGTCTTCGTGGCAGGGAAGGCATGGTAAGTATTGTGCAGGTTATTCAGACGGACAGGTAAAATCCACCGAACGGTGGCACGTTCATTTCAGTAAATTCTATATGCTGCTTGCTTGTAAATGAACTAAGGCAAGATAGAAACCCACAAAATTTGCATGCTTCATTAAAACAACGTGTTGATTGGTATAGTCAGGTTAGCTCGCCTTCACCAGTATGTTTCGACATGCTGACCCTCATTGAAACAGGTTCTCCGTACCAAGGCGAACCGAGTGAGGAGCCGAAGTCGTCTTTCCCGATCCAGTCCAGCTGTAGGCGCATCCTCTGATCGCGTCGCTTTTGATGTACTGAAGAAGAAGCTTGCAACTTTCCATACACAATGCAGCTTCGTGGCAAAGCCGTCCTCCAGCCTGGAGGTCCTTATCATTTTGAGTTTATAAAGGGATGTAATGTACAGGACTGCTATCTCATTTTGAGTCAACACTTTTGTAAGCCCATGCGACAAATTAGCTGACTCGTTCAGGAGTTTGTAATAGTTGTTCATTATCAATAAAGAGAACTTTTCCATGTTTCAAATCTGTGTTTCAATTTATCTGCATACTCTGAATATGTGCTTGCTATATAAATCATTAAAGCCTTGTGCGGGCGCAACCCCAGGCCCGCACGGCGGTCACGATTCGGGGGACGCCTCAAACGATTCTACGAAATCGGGTCGTAACCATTTATAGCCATCTACACCGGATGGCTTATGCGCACGCATATGCTATGTGCGCATGTCCAGTTGTCATATGGTCATCCTCAACATGACACAGTTCTAACCGCGAGAGAATGTCACGGTCAGGCTGTCACATAGCATTAGTTAAGATACCCTGTTGCTGAGATCTTGGCCTGTAACCCAGGTCATTTTCACCCGTTGCATGAGAGACTCGGTCAACTTGACACGTGGTCAGCATTGGTGGTGACAAGAAGCACTACTAGAAAAAGCGGGATTAGCGACGCATTTTAGCGACTCGATTTAAAAATATCGCTAAATTAGCGACTCCGTAAAATACGTCGCTAGACGTCGCTGAATGGCGACATTTAGCGACGTTTAGCGACTTTTATTAAGATTTAAAAATATTAGTCGCTATAAGTTTGATTAAGGTCGCTAAACGTCGCTAATATGTATAATTTAGCGACGTTTAGCGTCGTAATTAGCGACGTATATATTAAAAATATTTAGCAACGTATTTAGCGACGTGTATGACGTCGCTAAATTTTTATTTAGCGACATTTTTTTACGTCTCTAAACGTCGCTAATTTTTGGTTAATTAGGGCTCAGTTTTCTTTTCCCCCATCTGCGAAAATTTTGAAAGCTTTCAAAACCTTTCGAATTCCCCCACCCCCCCTCTCCGGCGACCGGCGACCGGCTCTCCACGGCTCTCCATGGCTGCGGCTACTCCGGCATCCCCCTCCTCCTCCTCGAGCTCTAGGTAAACCCTAACTCTCTCTCTCTCTCTCTCTCTCTCTCTCTCTCTCTCTCTCACATGTGACACTGACACACACTTGACAGACACGACACACACACACAGACACTGACAGACACACACGACACACACACACAGACGTAGACACACACACACACACACACACACACACACTGACAGACACACACGGCACCTAGGGTTAGGGTTAGGTTTTTTGACCTGGGGTTAGGGTTAGGGTTAGGTTTAGGGTTTTTGATCAGGGGTTAGGGTTAGGGTTAGGTTTTTTGATCAGGGGTTAGGGTTAGGGTTAGGTTTAGGGTTATCAATTTTTACTGTTCAATATCAGAGCTCAAATTCTAGGCCGATATAAAATTCATGATGTAAAATCTAATTAGCCCTAAAAATTAAGAGACAGTTGTTTACTCTTTTCAAGTAATAAAAAAAAATTGTTGTTTATTCTTTCCAAGTTCATATATTTTGCTTTACGATAGGTATAGTGTAATTTATCTTAGAAAGAATTCGATATTTCATAGTCGATTCAAGTATATTGTAACTCGGTATCATTAGATACGAGATTTGTTTCAGACGAACGACACAATGCTTAAGAATGTTCATACACAATGGAGCAGATATGCTCACAAAGAGAAAATTTTGAGTATCGCAGTATGATCATCGGAACGACGAGCTCCTCCACCTAGTTGTAAAGGGAGAGATGTTGGTATTGTGTGGAATTTTCAACATATGTGGAGAACATTCAGGAGTGCGACGAGCGTCATTCGTGTGTCGGAGAAACTTGGGGAGTCGAAGGCGACAAATAAGACAAATTTCAGCATGTGTCAGAACTATCAAATATTGTAAAATAGCAGCCATCACTGATATACCATCATCGGTATACCATCAATATGCCGAAAATGATAAAAGATAACTCTTCTGACTCGCAAACATCATTTTTTCGGTATACCGCAATATACCGACGGTATACCGATGTAGGGGGCTAAAATCCCAAAAAAATATTTATTTACACGTTGGGTCTAATCAGCGATCCATATTGCTGCAAAATATAAAGGACTTTAAATAGTTCTTTTCTAACCATGATCCTCTATCACATATACCATAGAGAGGGATCAAAAGGGAGAGAGTACTCAAGTTTACAACATTCTAAGGTATTGAGGGTTGATTTGATATGTGTCTGAGAGGGCACTGCAAATGTGAGTGCAGGTGTCCATGTATTGTGTGAGTTCAGGTGTGTGTAAGTGAATGAGGATAGTACTAGAGAGGTAAGTAACAGTTAAGTATTGAGTGCCAAGGTAGATAGGTAATTGGTTAAGATAGGTTAGATAGTAAGATATTGGTTAAGAGAAGTTGATATCAGTTAGAATAGCAATGTGGAGTAGTGTTATAAGTTGGGCTAATATAATAGAAGACTTGAAAAAACCCTAATAATCATCATCATTCGTATTATCATCTCCATCATCAACACTACCAATAGATTTGTATCCGTTGGTTGACTAGATACATCTTATAGTGTTTTTATTGTTAGGACAAAATGTTGAGCAATAAATATTATGGTATCATTATTATACTGCAACAAACAGCTAATTCTTTGTGAGTCATCTAATTCTTCCATTCCACATTATTAAGGATATGTCTTAAGTAATATCTGTTATCAATTATATTCTTTGTTTTTATCTATCTTACCAGATGGCACCCAAGAGAGCGACACCTCCTACTGTTAAGGAGGAAGTGATGCCTCCTACTGTTAAGGAGGAAGAGATACCACCTGATGTATCTCAAACGGGGAGTTCTAGTCACCCAGCACCTATAGCGGCTGTATCTCAGACGGGGAGTTCTAGTCACCCAGCACCCATAGCGGAGATTGATAACATAAATGCTGTTTATGCGCAGTATTTGAGGGACTGGTATCTGCCCCAGCGTATTGGATATCCTCGAGATTGATACTGTGATATTTCATATACTTATATATTATGCATTTTGTGTGACTGTGATAATATACATTTTGTGACGCTATTTATGCCCTGTAATACTGTGATAATTATATATTATGTATTGTGTGACTGTGATATTTGTGTGTATTAATTGTATGACTGTGATATTTGTGTGTATTAATTGTATGACTGTGATACTTTTATTCATATTAAATGTTGTTAATCCGGTGTTGAGTGTTCCACCGAGGGGGTCGGCGAACCCAGAGAATTCAACGGAGGGTTGCTCCGGGTCTATTTTTAATTAGAAATTTATAAATTGTAGTTTGGAACAATTCAGTTTTATTTTTTATTTTTTTTGTAAATTTAGCGACGTATTTAGCGACATTTAGCGACGCCTAGCGATATTTTTTATACGTCGGTAAACAAGTCGCTACGTAGCGACGTCAAAAGCTGTCGCTAATTACGTCGCTAAACGTCGCTAAATACATCGCTGTACGTCGCAAAATGCTGACATGGCAGTACTTTCAGGTCATTAAAGACGTCGTTGTTGTAATGCCCCGTTCCCCCTATTCGGGGGAACGCGGCCAAGGAATACTTACGACCGTCCGAACGGGACAGATTGAATTAAGATCCTTTCCTCGTTATGGATTGGTTTCTTCGGAATCAGGTCCCATATACAATGGATTGTGCCTCGAGGATGGACTCGGCGGCAGAGTCGAGAGGGGCCTTTCCGTTGCGTTGGTTTCTTGTCCGTTTTCGTGTCGCTTGGATGCTTTCTTGTTGGTTTTATGACTTGCGTTTTCTTGAACGGTTTCAATGGATTTCATTGCTTTCGTTCTTAGGATTTCGCATTTCGTATCGAGCCTTGGAGACCAACAGGAGGTATTGATCGTCTGTTGGTGCGTGCAGGTGATCGTGTAGACAACGCGCGAGCGGAGTCTTAGGCGTCTTTCCTTCTTCTTCCTATTCAACAAACTTGTGAGTGGCTCTATTTCGATAAGCACCTTCTTTCCAAGGGCTCCGTTCATAATAAAACTGACTCAGTTGGACATTCAATCAAAACGATACCAATTAAGTAACAAGTTGGATAACAAGATAAGATAAGAAGTAGGCTTGGAACACCCATTGCTTGTCATACAAACCTTGCATAAATTTATTGATGCATGCATGTTCGTTGGGTGTTTAATGGGTCGGTATCTATTGATAGTTCAAAGTGTTCTTCTATAAACTGCTGCATGTTATTTCATATAACTGTTGGTTGATTATGATAGTACAGTAAAGCAGTTTCATGCATGATGTTCTTTAAATGGCTAGTAAGTAAATCTATGAGGTAGAGTCATAGAAATGGTCATGGGAATTCTTGTGCACAAGGGATCCAGGTTCCTGCGAGCGGTACCGGGGCACCGGGCCGTCTCGACCCGGGCGGAATCTACTTTCTTAGTCCTGGGAGCGGGGAATTGTAGCGGGGCTAGCTACCCGCGCTGCAAGCGTCGCCGCCAGCCCAGACTAAACCCATGATGGCTCCTAAACATCAAGAGAAAGATGTTGTGTATATTTAAACTGTGCAGACTAACTATGTCTTCGTGACAGGGAAGGCTATGGTAAGTTGTACAGGTGGTTCAGACGGGACAGGTAAAGTCACCGAACGGTGGCATGGGAAGTTATGTTATTTTGTTCTTGCATACCTGCTAAATGAAATCTGATCTAGGCAAGAATAGAAACCCACCTAAGCAAATAATTGTAGCATACTCATTAGATCATATCTCTTGAGCTTGGTAAAGTTGAGCAGCTAGCCTTCACCAGTACTTTCCGAAGTACTGACCCTCGTTGTAGCAGGTTCCCCGGCACAAGGCGACGCGGCGAGGAGCTGAAACTCTCTTAGAACTTTTGGGGATCCTTGGCGGTACGTGGCCAAGACTTTTGGAGGCTCGAGCTAGAAGCCTTTCACTCTCTCCAGTTGCTGAATATCGCTAAGGCGATGGTGCTTACTCGCACCCAAGGTGGATTTTGTGTTTTTTGAATCTATGTAAAGGGACATAATGTATGGATCGGCTATCTCATTTTGCGTCCAAGTTTGTAAGCCCGTGGACATTTTATACTTTTGAGTCAAGCAATGTAAAAAGATGTTCATTATGAATAAAAGAGAAACTTTTCTATGCCTCAACCTTGTGTTATCTTATATGTCCACTCTGTTGCATTGTTCTAAAGAATATCCTTATGCCTAAGGCCTTGTGCACGCGCGCCCTACGCGTGCACGGCATCACGCCCGGGGGACGATTATCGAATAGCCGAAATCGGGGCGTGACATATTGGTATCAGAGCCTGCTTCAGATCCTTTGATCTCACAAAGAAAGTTTCTAAAGAGGACCTTGTTCCTTTCGAGTAGACCCTTGAATTCGCTTGGCCAAAATGAGATACGTTCCATACAGTGAGTCCATAATATACCTTGAGACTAATACAAGTTACTTTCCTTTCAAGGAACGACTTCCGAGCCGGGTGCACAAGCGCAGATGGTGGCGCAAGTGCAAGCGAGTAGTTCAGGCACCTCAGGCAGCTCTGGGAGTCCAGCTGCCGCACCCTCTGCCGATCCGTTCGAGCGAATGATGCGTCTGATGGAGACGCAGCAGAAACAAGCTGAACTACGGCAGAGTCAGTTCGAGTCACGGATTGAAGCTCAATTCGTGGCGCAGCGACTTCAGGTGGATACACAGCAGAAGCAGATGAATAGTCTGCAAACAATGGTGACGAATATGGTCGCCAACAATCATTCTGCATCCGCCCCCGCAACCGTGCCTATAGTTGCCGAAGCCACCGGACCGCAAAATTCTCAGGGTACCTTACCCTCAGGCGAGAATGGGTCGATCGTGTCGATATCAGAATTCAAGAAGATGTGCCGTGCTACGTTTAAAGGCACCGAGGACCCTTCCTTAGCGATGAACTGGCTGGTCGAGCTGGAGGACCACTTCGAAGCGCTGTGCCTAGACGAGACCAAGAAGGTGGCGTGTGCCCAGCTTCAGCTCCGACAAAATGCACATGATTGGTGGGATGTGCACAAGCAAGCTATTTTGAGCGAAGGTGGCACAACGGCTATCTCTTGGTCCGTGTTTCGCAAGGCCTTCGTGGAGGAATATCTTCCACCCGCCGTCCGTCGCGAAAAAGAAGACGAGTTTGCACTACTGAAGCAGGGGGACATGACGGTGCGTCAATACGCTTCAGAGTTCAACCGACTTGCAAAGTTTGCCAAGTCTCAGCTCGCCGATGCCGAAAGTCGTGCAAGAAAGTTCGAGCTCGGACTACGACCTTCTATCCGTGCTCACGTCGTAGTGACTCAATATCGTACCATGCGGGAGTCCTTGAATCATGCACTGTCCCTAGAGTCGCAGTATCCTCCAATTCGCACCGACGCTGTACAAAATAACAATCACAAGCGCCCTGCCAACACGGGAGGAAACAACGCGCATAAGCGCCACAATAATAACGGCGGCTCCCAAGACTCGAATCAGGGAAAGAAGCAAGGACAAAAGTGTGCCTACTGCCGCAAGCCAGGACACCACGTCAGCGAATGTCGCGCGAGCAAGGGAGGATGTTTCAGTTGTGGCAAGATGGGCCACATTGCTCGTAATTGTCCAACCCGTTCCAACGATCCATCTTTGCACCGTCCGCAGCAGAATAATGACTCAGCTCAGGGTCAGGGGCAAACTCAACGAGCAAACCAGGCACCGCAAAACGCTCAGGGCCGAGTCTATGCCTTGACTCAGGATGAGGCACTTGCAACGAATACGACGGTGTCAGGTATATTACTTTTTAATAATGTACCCGCTCGGGTATTGTTTGATTCTGGTGCAACACATAGCTTCATTTCGGCAGATTTTGCCGCCGAACACACATTCCCTATGACACCGCTAGGCTTAAACCTAAGTGTTAGCACTCCTTCGGGAGTAGATCTATCGGCTCGCTTAGTCTGTCGTGAAGGTAACATTTGCATCGGGGGACGGAGATTGTCATTAGATGCGATAGTTCTAGACATAAGGGACTACGATCTTATTCTGGGGATGGATTGGCTCGGCGCTTGTTCAGCTACAATCGACTGTGCGAAAAAGGAAGTCGTATTTTGTTTGCCCGGCGAGATCGAGTTTTGCTTCACGTGCAGTCCTGAGTCGAAAGCGTCGAATGCCTGCATGGTGATCTCAGCAATGTCTGCTCGACGGATGATTCACTCCGGCTGCGAAGGGTACTTAGCGTCCGTTCGAGACACTCGGCAAGATTGCGCAAACGTTGAGTCTATCCCCGTTGTGGCGGATTTTCCTGATGTGTTCCCCGACGAGTTGCCAGGCATGCCGCCCGATCGAGAGATAGAGTTCACTATAGACACGTTCTCAGAAACTCGACCAATTTCCAAGACACCGTATCGAATGGCCCCGGCAGAATTGAAAGAGCTTAAAGTACAGTTGCAAGACTTGCTAGATCGAGGATACATTCGACCTAGTGTATCTCCGTGGGGTGCCCCAGTACTATTCGTGAAGAAAAAGGATGGCTCGTTGCGGCTCTGCATCGACTATCGAGAATTGAATAAAGCAACCATTCGTAACCAGTATCCTCTTCCAAGAATAGACGATCTTTTCGATCAGTTGCAGGCTGCCACGGTATTCTCTAAAATTGATCTCCGTTCGGGCTATCACCAACTAAAGATCAAGCAAGACGATGTACCAAAGTCAGCTTTTCGAACTCGCTATGACCATTATGAGTTCCTGGTGATGCCGTTCGGACTAACTAATGCCCCCGCTGCCTTTATGAGTTTGATGAACCTTGTGTTCCGGCCCTATCTCGATAAGTTTGTAGTAGTATTCATCGATGATATCTTGGTGTATTCGAAGAGTGAAGAAGAACATGCAGAGCACTTGCGGACCGTGCTACAAACTCTTCGGGACAACCAGCTATATGCTAAGCTGAGTAAGTGCGAATTCTGGCTAAGTAGTGTATCTTTCCTCGGGCACATCATTTCTGCGGGAGGCATCTCGGTCGATCCGAAGAAGGTGGAGGCCATTGTCGAGTGGAAGCGACCTGCATCCGTTAGCGAGATTCGAAGCTTCCTCGGGTTAGCGGGCTACTACAGACGGTTCGTGAAGGATTTTTCCAAACTTGCACTACCTCTGACTCGCCTCACACAAAAGGGAGTCGCATTTGAGTGGTCCGCCGACTGCGAAGCTTCGTTTAAAGAGTTAAAGCATCGCCTCACCTCTGCCCCGTTACTTGCACTACCAGACGAGATCTCGGGATTTCAGATATTTAGCGACGCGTCGGGGCAAGGTTTGGGGTGTGTACTTATGCAGCGAGATCGAGTGATAGCCTATGCCTCCAGGCAACTGAAGAAGCACGAGAAAAATTATCCTACACACGACCTGGAGTTAGCGGCAATTGTATTTGCCCTGAAATTGTGGCGACACTACCTTTATGGAGTGCCTTGCCGAATTTATACTGATCACAAGAGCTTGAAGTACCTATTCACCCAGACGGACCTCAACCTTCGTCAGCGCCGTTGGCTAGAATTGATAAAAGATTACGACTTGACGATAGACTACACACCGGGAAAAGGGAACGTTGTAGCGGATGCTCTGAGTCGGGTCTTCGTTGGATCTCTGTCAGTCGATCGCAGGTTACGAAGGGACTTAGAAGAGATGGGCATCGAACTCCGAATTCGATATCGTGGCGCGCGGGTCGCTCAGATGCGATTCGTACCCAACCTAATAGAGCGGGTCACATCTACTCAGAAAGACGACCCTTTCCTAAAGAAGATGCACGAGCAGATTCTAGCGGGGAAGGCGAAGGACTTTGAAGTAGATGAAAATGGGGCGTTGCGGGTAAAAGGAAGGCTATGCGTCTCCGATGATTCAGAACTTAGAAAGGAGATCCTTGCGGAAGCTCATTACGCAGCCTATATGATCCATCCCGGGAGCACGAAGATGTATAAAAACCTCCGAACGACCTTCTGGTGGCAAGGCATGAAGAAAGATGTTGCACTCTTTGTGTCCCAATGCATAACCTGTCAAAGGGTAAAAGCAGAGCATCAGAGGCCGGGCGGAGAGATGCAAAATCTTGCTATCCCGGAATGGAAGTGGGAGCACATCTGCATGGATTTCATTGTTGGCCTGCCAAGGACGCAACGGGAGAACGACGCAATCTGGGTCATCGTCGACCGGTTAACCAAGTCTGCACACTTCATTGCCATCAAAAGTACTTGGAGCGCCGATCGCCTCGCCCAGACCTACCTTGACGAGATAGTCCGGCTTCATGGAGTGCCAGTTTCTATAGTATCAGATCGAGACGGGCGATTCATCTCGCGTTTCTGGGAGAGCCTTCAGCTGGCGATGGGGACCAAGTTGAAGTTCAGCTCAGCCTATCATCCACAAACCGATGGTCAGACGGAACGAGTGAATCAGATACTAGAAGACATGTTGCGCCTCTGCGTGATCGATTCGAAGTCAAGTTGGGACGTCTACCTGCCGCTGGCCGAATTTGCATACAATAATAGTTATCAGTCCAGCATCGAGATGGCTCCGTACGAGGCTTTGTATGGGCGGAAGTGTAGGTCACCAATCTGCTGGGACGAAGTCGGAGAACGGCAAATCCTAGGGCCGGAGCTGGTTGAACAAACCGTACAAAAAGTTCGGTTGATTCGTGAACGGTTGAAGACAGCACAAAGCCGACAAAAAAGTTATGCCGATGCTCGACGTCGCCCCCTTGAATTCTTTGAAGGGGACCATGTGTTCTTGAAAGTCTCGCCTATGCGCGGAGTCATGCGATTCGGAGTAAAAGGAAAGCTAAGTCCGAGATTTGTTGGGCCGTTTGAAATTCTCAAACGGGTTACTCCGGTCGCCTATCAAGTTGCTTTGCCGCCTGCCCTATCAGAAGTACACAATATTTTTCATGTTTCACAGCTGAGAAAGTTTGTACACGACCCGAACCACATAGTCGACTTGGGGCAGTTGAATCTGCAAGCGGACTTGTCGTACGCGGCAGAGCCTGTCCAAGTTTTGGACCGTAAAGAGAAGCAGTTGCGGAACCGAACCGTCTCGCTAGTGCGCGTCCTGTGGCGGAACCACTCGGTCGAGGAGTCGACCTGGGAACTTGAAGCTGATATGAGGGAAAGGTTCCCCTCATTATTCCTTAGGGGTAGGTTCTATTCCTAAGTTTCGGGACGAAACTTTCTTTTGGATGGTTATGATGTAATGCCCCGTTCCCCCTATTCGGGGGAACGCGGCCAAGGAATACTTACGACCGTCCGAACGGGACAGATTGAATTAAGATCCTTTCCTCGTTATGGATTGGTTTCTTCGGAATCAGGTCCCATATACAATGGATTGTGCCTCGAGGATGGACTCGGCGGCAGAGTCGAGAGGGGCCTTTCCGTTGCGTTGGTTTCTTGTCCGTTTTCGTGCCGCTTGGATGCTTTCTTGTTGGTTTTATGACTTGCGTTTTCTTGAACGGTTTCAATGGATTTCATTGCTTTCGTTCTTAGGATTTCGCATTTCGTATCGAGCCTTGGAGACCAACAGGAGGTATTGATCGTCTGTTGGTGCGTGCAGGTGATCGTGTAGACAACGCGCGAGCGGAGTCTTAGGCGTCTTTCCTTCTTCTTCCTATTCAACAAACTTGTGAGTGGCTCTATTTCGATAAGCACCTTCTTTCCAAGGGCTCCGTTCATAATAAAACTGACTCAGTTGGACATTCAATCAAAACGATACCAATTAAGTAACAAGTTGGATAACAAGATAAGATAAGAAGTAGGCTTGGAACACCCATTGCTTGTCATACAAACCTTGCATAAATTTATTGATGCATGCATGTTCGTTGGGTGTTTAATGGGTCGGTATCTATTGATAGTTCAAAGTGTTCTTCTATAAACTGCTGCATGTTATTTTATATAACTGTTGGTTGATTATGATAGTACAGTAAAGCAGTTTCATGCATGATGTTCTTTAAATGGCTAGTAAGTAAATCTATGAGGTAGAGTCATAGAAATGGTCATGGGAATTCTTGTGCACAAGGGATCCAGGTTCCTGCGAGCGGTACCGGGGCACCGGGCCGTCTCGACCCGGGCGGAATCTACTTTCTTAGTCCTGGGAGCGGGGAATTATAGCGGGGCTAGCTACCCGCGCTGCAAGCGTCGCCGCCAGCCCAGACTAAACCCATGATGGCTCCTAAACATCAAGAGAAAGATGTTGTGTATATTTAAACTGTGCAGACTAACTATGTCTTCGTGACAGGGAAGGCTATGGTAAGTTGTACAGGTGGTTCAGACGGGACAGGTAAAGTCACCGAACGGTGGCATGGGAAGTTATGTTATTTTGTTCTTGCATACCTGCTAAATGAAATCTGATCTAGGCAAGAATAGAAACCCACCTAAGCAAATAATTGTAGCATACTCATTAGATCATATCTCTTGAGCTTGGTAAAGTTGAGCAGCTAGCCTTCACCAGTACTTTCCGAAGTACTGACCCTCGTTGTAGCAGGTTCCCCGGCGCAAGGCGACGCGGCGAGGAGCTGAAACTCTCTTAGAACTTTTGGGGATCCTTGGCGGTACGTGGCCAAGACTTTTGGAGGCTCGAGCTAGAAGCCTTTCACTCTCTCCAGTTGCTGAATATCGCTAAGGCGATGGTGCTTACTCGCACCCAAGGTGGATTTTGTGTTTTTTGAATCTATGTAAAGGGACATAATGTATGGATCGGCTATCTCATTTTGCGTCCAAGTTTGTAAGCCCGTGGGCATTTTATACTTTTGAGTCAAGCAATGTAAAAAGATGTTCATTATGAATAAAAGAGAAACTTTTCTATGCCTCAACCTTGTGTTATCTTATATGTCCACTCTGTTGCATTGTTCTAAAGAATATCCTTATGCCTAAGGCCTTGTGCACGCGCGCCCTACGCGTGCACGGCATCACGCCCGGGGGACGATTATCGAATAGCCGAAATCGGGGCGTGACAGCTGTTACGTCGCTATATAAGTCGCTAATTAGCGACGTTTAGCGACTTTAATAAACGTCGCTATTTAGTGACGCGGCGTCGCTAAACGTCGCTAAATTTAGCGACACATTAAAGTCGCTAAAAAACGTCGGTATAGCGACGTTTAGCGACGTTTTTTGTTTTAGCGACCTGGTTTTTTCCGACTGCTTTAAAATGTCACTAATTACGTCGCTAAATGTGTTTAGCGACATTTTTTTGTCATTTAGCGACGTTTTTGGGCGTCGCTAATTTGACTTTTTCTGGTAGTGAAGATTCGGTCGCATGGAGCCGTATGAAAACAGAAGCGCATAGGAGCTAGGCCTCACAGGGACTGAGCCGCATAATGGCTGGGTCGCCTAGGTGCTAGGCCGCATGGAGACGAGGCCACATGCGAGCTTTGTTGTGCACACGTGGCAGTGCACGTCTGCCAAGTGTCATTATTATGCTGACGTGATTTTCTGTCGCTCAGTGTGCCAACTTTTCTCACAGTTTTTGAAACGCCCGGGACAATTAATGCCATGTCAGAACTTTATGGAAGGTCATTAATGCCATGTCAGGGCATTATGCGGCTGATGCTTCCATTGATGTCTGGGCCGCATAGACGCCTCTTGAGGACTTGGTTCTGCCCAAGTCCCTAGGTCGCATAGTTGCTTTTGATTTATTGCGGTCTGACTTCACTGAGTCTGACTTTGAGTACGTAGCTTCTAGGCGCATGGCTTTAGATTTTTTCTATGCTTCTACACAAGGTTTGAACCATATATCAAGAAATGTATTGAGAGAGCCATTACCACGAGACCAACTAATCTACTTATTATTATTTTCAAATATCTTTTACTATTCTAATAGTTACTTTGTTATTTTGCTTCCAAATGATCTTGTTTTTATTTGTCTTGTTTGATTGTTAAAAAAAGTCAGCAAGGTTATTCAACTAGTTAATTTTTTAGGACTATTTGATATTACCCTCCTCTTAGATTAGGTATATTGATATTACCCCATTTAGATTAAAAGTTGATAATACCCTCCTAAAAGTGTCGTTAAAAACTCTTTAACGACACTTTCAAAACTCATTAACGACACTTTCAGGAGGATATTTTTAACTTTTAATCTAACATGGGGTAATATCAATATACATAATCTAAGAGGAGGATAATATTAAATAGCCCAATTTTTTATCATCTTTTTTATTTGTTAATATTTTTTGAGAATATTTTATTTGTTAAATTGATTGATAAAATTGATATCCAAGAAATTTTTTTTTTCCATAAAATTCGTGTTGATATGGTATGTTGGGTGTCATATTTAAGTATAGTATAAGCACATGGGAATATCCTGAGGACATATTTGGGATGCCAGAATATGTCACAGGATATTCCATTATGAGATTATTGTCATAATGATTGAGATCATTGTATTAATGACTGTGAGGCTATATAATGCCAATGAGACAATCAATAAAATAATCAACTAATTTCAACATGGTATCAGAGCCAAGTTTCCACAAACCCTAGCCGTCACCAAGCTTCCACAAACCCACAGGAGGATTTCCTAGATCTCCTCCACCGAACTCTTCCACGCCCCCCCTCTTCCCTTCTCCGCCCTTCGCAGGCCGCCCTTCGCTGTTGCTGCCCCGTCCCGCTATTGCTGCGACTACTACTGCTGCTGCGGCTACTGCTGCTGCTGCTGCTGCGGCTACTGCTGCTGCTGCTGCTGTAACGGCGGTTGTGACATGTGTGCTGCCGCATTCTCCGCACCAGCACGAGACAGCGCCTAATAGGGATGCCTAGATCTGAAAAAAGGGGAGACATGTTCGGATCTAGGAGCGGACGACGAGGACGAGCGTGAGTCGTGGAGCGAACGTGACGTGATTAGATAGACGATGCATCGATGGAGAAGATCATCAAGAAGCTAGATTCTGCAGAGGTGGCGACGTTGATGAAGTTGTTGACGATGTCGGCTGGTGAGAACACAACACGAACGTCGCCGGAGTTGAAGCTTCCCTCCATCGATATGAAATTAGATGGACCAGCCCCCTATCTGAGTTGGTCACGGCGGATGAGAAGAACCCTCGCAGGAAAAAACATGGAGGGGTTCCTGACGGGCGAGACGACAGAGCCGGACGAGGGCTCGACAGGACGCGATGAGTGGAAGTCCACTCATATGGTGATCTACATCTGGCTTCTCCACTCCTTAGTCTAGTATATTGCCGCCATAGTAGACGGTATTGAGATGGTAAAAGATGTGTGGAAGAAGTTGAGAAGGACCTATGATGGTGTGGGAAACAACGTACGGGTCTTCCAGATAAAGGGAGAGATTGATGACATCGTACAGGGAGAGAAGACGGTGCTGGAGTATGCCACGGAGTTGGATCGTCTGTGGTTGGATTATGATCACTCCTCAGATCGGGCGAGCTGCGGGGACCCTAAGTATAAGGAGAGATAGGTGTGTCTGCAGGAGAGGACGATGAAGTTCCTCAAAGGGCTGACTGCAGCTTTCGCACAGAGGACGGCCCTACTTCTAGCCCAACCAAAGATCCCTAGCCTTGAGGAGGCTATCTCAGCCATGATCCAGGAGGAGACATGCATCAGGCTGCAAGCCGGGACAGGTGGTCCCCCCGAAGCAAAGTCAGCACTAGCGATCACCAGCTCAGGTAACACAGGATCTAAGGGAGAGCCCTGGCAGCATAACCGGCAGTGCTACAACTGTGGGGAGATGGGTCATCATCGGTATGCTTGTACCAAACCACCTAGGGAGGGAGATTCAGGTGGTGGACGAGGACCATTCAGCGGACGAGGATATAATGGAGGACGTGGTCGTGGTCGAGGGGGTAGATGAGGCGGCCGAGGAGGTTATCGGGCGAACCTCCTGATATCAGAAGGGAACGGAGAAGCTGATGGCACCTTTACCGTGGAGGACCAGGCACTGGAAGACATGAGGAGTAGAGCAGAGGAGGCGTCCACCTCATTCTTTGTTAGGGGCAACGCTGCCATGTATGTCCATCCATCAGAAGGTACTGACGAATCACTTGCCCTTGCGTCTATCTCTTCCCTTAAATTATCAGACTGGATTATCGACTCGGGAGCATCTCGACATGTGACGGAGAATGCTAGTGAGTTTTCTTCCTACACTCACTTAGCATCAGCAGACAGCATTCAGACAGCTGATGGAACTTTCCAGCCAGTGGTCGGTAAGGGTACTGTTAATTGTACAGGTTCAGTAAGATTATCCAATATTTTACATGCTCCATCCTTTCCAGTCAGTCTCTTGTCCATTAGTTCCATAATCCTCCAACTTAAATGCATTATTTCTTTTGATATTCCTAAGGTGACCTTCCAGGAGAAAGGGACAGGACGAAGACTTGGGACTGGCACTTGGCATGAGGGACTATGGTACCTAGATCGAGAAGGACTGGACTCAGTATTGGTATCTATGGCAGAGAAGGCTGGCATGGAATGACTGCAGCAGAGGACTGAGGATACCTTGATACTCCATCATCGGAGGATGGGACATTCTTCCTTTGATACTCTAAGTAAGTTGTATCCAGAGATTTATACAAAAATAAATAATAAAAAATTAGTATGTGATGCGTGCGAGTTAGAAAAACTTACTAGGAGCTCATATGCTAGCACGGGTCATAGGAGCACTTCTGCTTTTGAGGTAGTACATTCTGATGTCTGGGGTCCATGTGCTACTAACACTATGAATGGTTATAAGTACTTTGTTTCTTTCATTGAGTGTGCCTCTCGTATTACCTGGTTATATTTGATGAAAAATAAGAATGATGTACCTGCTTGTTTTCGGGATTTCCATAAGCATGTCCAGACTCAGTACAAAGCAGTTGTAAAGGTACTGAGGTCTGACAATGGAACAGAGTATACCAACAGGACGCTTGCAGAATACTTGTCAGCACAAGGAATACAGCATCAGACCACCTGCGCATACACACCAGCACAAAATGGAGTTGCAGAAAGAAAAAACAGACACCTTCTGGAGGTCGCAAGAAGTATGATGATCGACATGAATGTCCCACAGAGTCTGTGGGGGCATGCAATATTGACAGCAGCTCAACTCATCAACAGGATGCTCTCGAAGGTCCTCGGATGGAAGTCCCCATGTGAGGTATTGCAAGGCAATAATAGTGGGATACTCCCACTGAAGGTGTTTGGGTGTGTGTGTTTTGTGAAGGACAACAGGCCATCAGTTGGAAAACTTGACCCTAGAGCGGTCAAATGCATCTTCGTAGGCTATTCGGCGACCCAGAAGGGGTATGTGTGCTGGAGTCCAGTAGAGAAGAAGAAGTTTGTCAGTATGGATGTCCACTTTCGGGAGCATGAGCCATACTACCGCCAGGACGGAACTTCACACAACACGCCTAATACTGCCAGTATTAGGCGAGAGGGGGAGATGGAGAACTTGGTGGTAACCGATTTAGAAGTTTGGCATGGAGGCACGGAGAAGGGACAAGAAGGTGAAGGTGTTAGGCCTACGGCTCAGGGAGAGTTACTTACCTACAGCAGGAGAGAGAAGCAAACTGCAGGACCAGTACCGACAGTGCCAGTGCCAAGTCCCTTGTCTGCGTTCGTCCCAACTCCTGAGGCACCGACACTAACCCCCCTTCAGGTGATACCCCCTCCTTCACAAGATATCATTCCTCCAACTTCTACTCCTCCCATACCACTATCTATACGGAGGACCACTCGCAGCAATGCAGAAAATCCTCCAAACAGATATGGTTGGAATATTGTTCAGTTTGTTTCTTATGACCATATTCCTTCTTCTCATGGAGCATTTATAGCATCTTTAGATAGTATTACTGTACCTAACAATTGGCAGGTTGCCAAGAACGATCCAAAGTGGAAAGCGACAATGCACGAGGAGTTGGGAGCTCTGGAGAAGAACCACACTTGGGAGCTTGTGAGACTGCCAGAGGGGAAGAGAGCAGTTGGATGCAAGTAGGTCTTTACCGTAAAGCAGAACCCAGATGGGCAGGTTGAGCGCTACAAAGCTCGACTAGTAGCCAAAGGATACAGTCAGACGTACGGCATCGACTATGACGAGACCTTTGCACCAGTTGCAAAGATGAGCACTGTCAGGACTCTGATTTCTTTGGCAGCGAATGGTGGATGGAAACTACACCAACTTGATGTGAAGAATGCATTTCTTCACAGAGATCTAGTGGAGGAGGTGTACATGGAGATACCACCAGGATTTGGCACCAATCAGACAGTAGACAAGGTCTGCAGGTTGAAGAAGTCCCTCTATGGACTGAAGCAGTCTCCTCGAGCGTGGTTTGACAGATTCAGAAGGGCGATGATAGGGATGGGATATCAGCAGATCAATGCTTATCATACTGTGTTCTTCCGTCGGAGTGGAGGCCACATCACCATGCTTGCGGTGTATGTGGACGATATGATTATCAGAGGAGATGATGAGCAGGAGATCGCCCAACTCAAAGGAAAGCTTGGCAAGAAATTCGAGGTGAAGGATCTCGGCCTTCTTCGATACTTTCTTGGGATTGAGATTGTTCGAGAAGCAGAGGGGATTGTTCTCTCTCAAAGGAAGTATGCACTGGACCTTCTCACAGAAACTGGGATGTTGGGGTGCAAACCTGCAGCGACACCAATAGATCAGAGGTTCAAGATTGATGCTGAGGTTGGAGAACCAGTTGATCGGGACAGATACCAGAGACTGGTTGGCAAGTTGATCTATTTGAGCCACACACGTCCTGATATCTGCTTTGCAGTAAGTGTGGTGAGCCGCTACATGCATGACCCACGGAAGGGTCATATGGATGCAGTGTACCAGATTCTGAGGTACTTGAAAGGTGCTCCCGGGAAGGGACTAATATTCAGGAAAAACAATCACGTGAGCATCGAGGGCTACTGTGATTCTGACTGGGCTAGTTGTGCTGATGACAGGAGATCTACCTCGGGATATTGCATATTTGTAGGAGGTAACTTGGTCTCCTGGAGGAGTAAGAAGCCGTCTGTGGTAGCTAAATCGACAGCTGAAGCAGAGTACAGAGCTATGGCCTTGGGAGTTGCAGAGCTGCTATGGTTGAAGAATATGCTGGTGGAGCTGAAGCTGGATCAAGGAGCCAAGATAAAGCTGTGGTGTGACAATCAGTCAGCTATTAGTATCGCCAACAATCCAGTACAGCATGACAGGACCAAACACATCGAGATTAATAGATTTTCATCAAAGAGAAGTTGAATAGTGAATTACTGGAGCTTGGCCATGTTCCAACCAGGGATCAAGTAGCAGATGGACTAACCAAGGGACTCGTCTCAGTGAGCATGATTAGAGGATGTGACAAGATGGACTTAGTGAATATCTTTCACCCATCTTGAGGGGAGAGTGTTGATATGGTATGTTGGGTGTCATATTTAAGTATAGTATAAGCACATGGGAATATCCTGAGGACATATTTGGGATGCCAGAATATGTCACAGGATATTCCATTATGAGATTATTGTCATAATGATTGAGATCATTGTGTCATAATGATTGAGATCATTGTATTAATGACTGTAAGGCTATATAATGCCAATGAGACAATCAATAAAATAATCAACTAATTTCAACAATTCGTTTAGAAAAACCAAATGTTTTCTATTTACTCATTCAAGGTGACTTACTTTCAAACCCCGTCCTAGCTTTCGAGAATTCTCGGACCTATCCGGCCCTGCTACATGCATCAGGAAACCACCTTTTCTCAAGCTTTATTTTGAAGTGCACATCAATTATTATCAACACTGACCGTAAATTGTCACTAACTTCTATCAGAGTAAATATCGATGATACCTAGTTCAATATTTCTCTCCAGGCTTTTTCTCTACATCTGACTCGTGTAGTTGACATAATCATGTGTTTATGCAATGAAAAATGCTTTTACATCTTTCCTCGAATTGCAAGCAGGAAGGGTTTTTTTTGTTGAGATTTCTGCCTATTACTTGTTCCGGTTTTCTGTGGGGAGTATAAATAGTTAGTACTGGTTTTTCCTAATTAGAGTTTCCATCGTACAAAAAAAAAATGTCTCTCATCTGGGTTTGTTTTTCTGTTTTATCTGCTGAGTGCAAACTGATGATCACAAGTCACAAATGCTTTCACTAAGGGGGTTAGGTTTCACTCAGGGCCAAGTCCGACAAGATTTCGGACTTGGACAACCCCTCCATAGAACGTATGTCGGTATTTTTATCGGTTTCCTTAGGGTCTACTTGGTAACGGTATTTTTATCGGTTTTGGGATGTTTTTGAACCGACCGTTTATGAAAACCTCTGCTTGATAATTTTTATGAGGCACTGGTTTTGGTCGCCTCAAAAATTCCTCAAAATCGGTACAATATAATTTTGTGTGGCTTTATAGACACCCCAAATCGGTGGGTTTTGAACGATTTTATTAATTTTATTTCATTTATTCTTGTAAAAGCCTTTCAAAACCTCTCGTTACCAAGCATGGATTGGATTGATTTAAAAACCGCTACTTAAAATCACTGAAAATCGGACCTCTCATAACCGGCACTCTAAAAATACCTCATAACCGCTACTCCCATAATTGCCGAGCAGACCCTTAGCTAAGAAATGCTTTAATGGTTTAAACTTATGCAAAAGTTCATGCTATTTTTATATCTCTAAGCTAAGCCAGTTTATGTTAGGTCCTGATACCTTATATGAAGTGTGCTTGTTTATATGTTTACTTTCTATTCCATCAGATAATTTTACTTGATAAAGTTTCAAAGGTTAGGATAACTTTGGGTATAACGAACCTACTAGTTCGAATAATTAAGTTTGGTTGCAACCACTGAAATTTAGTGGAAATTCCTGGATAAATGAAAATATTAGTTTCATTTCATCCAGTCTGGTGAGCAGATTGCCAGATCTTGATTCATTCTAGTGCTGATTTCAAGCTACATTCAGCAATTTGGGCATCTTTGTTCAAACTGGTAGTGATCAAGAATGAGTTATTCTTAAGGTTTTCGAGTCGAATGGCACAGTGCCAGATGTGTTGATAACCCATGAAAGATTGTAGAGAACCAAAGTAAGATGAGAGGAGGAAGACAAAGCTCTTTGAAATTTTTAACAGAAAATTGCGTATACGACATCCAAGTTTGTTGAAATGGCACGGAGGGGAATGAAGTTTCAAAAAGCAATGAAACGTCCATTACATATGCTTTTTAAATGTTTGGGCCATAAAAATGGACGTTTTAAATGTTAGGTCATATTTTAAATATTTGCTACCCTCATTATTACTTAATCTGTTGGCTGCCCTAATCCATTACCCCTCAATAATATTCCCTCCCCCCTAACCCTCATTAATATTCCCTATTAATGGGAATTTATAGGCTTTTATTTAATTTAAACTTAAAGAGAGCTCTTTACCCTCTTTACCGGTTAATAAGTGTGTTAATAGGTTAATACGTGTGTTAATAAGCGGGCTAATTAAAAGTTAAGTGGGATGAAGTGACAGAAGCCAAGAAACGTCTTTTAATAGGGCGTTTGTGCAAAAACGTTCATTTAATGGACGTTTCATTGCTCTCCATGGAAGTTTTGAAACTTCATTGCCCCTTGCACAATGTCAATGCTGTATATGCAAATTTCTGAATTTTTTATGTCCCGTACATATATGATGTGTCGGATTTATTTTGCCAGGTATAGACTATAGATATGTATATTTATTATTAAATAGATAGATACATATAAATTCGAATAGATTCTCATGTGCTTATATTTAAACGGATAGGTATTGATATCGGCATAAATATTTGTTATGTCGAGTTTGTCTAACATGGACTGAAGTTTCAGTCCAGTTAGCCCTTTTGCTAATACATTCCCTAATTGTTGAGTAGTTGAAACGAAGATCAAAGCCTAACTCTTTTGGATCTATCTTCTCCCTTTGTGAAATGTCACTAAACCTCAATATGTTTTGTCATGCTAAATTGGATCACTAGCGATAGATATGGCGGTTCGTTTATCGTAGTAGAGTCGAATGGAAAGATCGGGAGTCATTCCCTTGTCAAGCACAACTCTTTTGAATCTATCTTCTCCAGTATGAAATGTTAATCAACCTCGATATGTTTTGTTTTGTCCAAGGTTCAAAAACTCGGTATCGATATCGGTATCGGACAGTTTGTATGAGTATCCGTATCGGTAGTATCGGCAGTATCGACGGTATCGGATCGGAGTATCGGATTTTTTGGTATCGACTGTATCGGCAATATTTAAATAATTATTAATAAATTAGTAAAAAAAATAGAAAAATAATTTACATATTTATGCATTATTTAAGTGTTTTTTATTTTATTTTTATTATAATTGAATAAAACAATAGTCATCATGTGTATGTCTGTAGAATAATTTGCATCTATTTATAGTTTTTTTTTTGTCTACTATTTTGGTTCTTTATTATTGTTCTCTGTTAGATTTGATATGTCTGGAATCAATTTCTACTTTTTTTTTTAGCTTTTTGTAGAACATCTACTTTGTTAAAGTTCCTGTGATGATCTGATTTTTATCCGTATCGGCCAGTATCGGCCCGTATCGGCCAATATCGGCCCATCGGTCCCGTATCGATTTCGTATCGGTCGATACAGATCGATACGATAATTTTATGTACCAGTATCGGCCGATCTCGATTTTTTTGGCCGGTATCGGATCGGCCAAGGCCAGATCCGATCCGATACGGCCGATACGTATCGGTATCGGCCGATACTTTAAACCTTGGTTTTGTCATGCTGAACTCGATCACTAGCAACTAATATGGCGGCTTGATTATCGTGGTAGAGTCGAATGGGAAGATTACGAGTCATTTCCATACCGTGAAGAAGTCTCCTAAGCCACAATTCTTATGTAACTCCTTGAGCAAGTGCTCGGCACTTTGCCAATGCGCTCGAACTTGCAACAACTGATTGTTTCTTACTCCTCCAAGTCACTAGATTGCCTCCAATATAGGTGAAATAGCCTGTAATCGACGAACGATCATCAATGCACCACGTCCAATTTGCATCCGAAAATACCTTTTATGGGAAGGTGATTGAGTACTTCTTTTAAACAACAATCATTTTCTAGGATGTCTTCAATTACATGAGTATCTTTTCTACTACTTGGAGATGAATAGTAGTTTGAGCATGCATGACCTGACTTACAAGACTTACAAATGGCCATCCAAGTTTGACTAGTATAGAAGCTTCCTAACTAGTAGTGTTGATACTGAGTTACAGCTTCCAATGGCTTCCCTCTGGAAATACTCAAATGGTATACATGATCTATTGGTGTATGAGAAGGTTTGCAGCCGCTCTCATTTAGGTATATTTTCTTTGACAAATGAATATCCATGATCGGACAACCTCAATTCTAAAAAAATATTTTAATGTACAGAGATTCTTAATATCAAATTCAGAAGCTAGGAAAGTCTTCCATCTCGTTAATTCTTGACTATTATTTATTGTAATCACCGTATCATCAACATATACTATGAGCATCCTAATTTTTTCCTCATCTCTCTTTGTAAAGAGAGTGGTCGGCATTACTTTGTAGCCAAATTTGATCATATATTTGGTTAATCTTGCAAATAAATGTTCGTGGCGACTGTTTCAGACCATACAACGTCTTGCATATGAAGCATACAACGTCTTGCATACAACGTCTTGCATATGAAGCATACAACGTCTTGCATATGAAGCATACCTTCCCTCTTCTATTAATTCATGGCTGCAGACTCGTATAAACTTTTTCTTCCAAATCTCCATTAAGCGATGCATTCTTTACATTTAGTTGATGGAAATGGACACGAGAAGTTTGCGGCAAGGGAAAGAAGTATCTTGATAGTGTTTAACTTTTCTATGTACCAGCACATCTATATAGTATACTCTCCGGAACGAATCCAGAAACTGTAGCTGGAAAGGGCTACACCGGATTCGGATGAGCTAGAGATGGACTAATCTATATAAAAAAAAAATCAAAAAAAATATATATATATATAAGAAAAAAAAAAGAATGAAAGTCTTTGTTTGAGGTGCGTTGGAGCCCACACCATCTCTATGCTGGATCCGCCTCTGTTACTCCAAATGTTTGTGTAAATTATTTTGCTACCAGTCTGGTCTTGTACCTCTGAATACTCTCATAGGCCTTGTATTTAATGGTGTATACTTACTCGCACCCAACTGGATTCTTTCTGTTCGGCAGTCTACAAGTTCCCAATTATCATTCTTTTTAGGGCCTTCATCTCCTCATCTATATACTTTTCTGGGTCATGTATCTCATCATTGAACCTGGAAGAAATGTTAAGTAGAAGACAAGACAGACAAGTACGTACTATATTGAGGAGAGATACTAGCATATGAAAGATAGTTCGATATTGGATGAAAAGTATGTTCCTAATCAGACATCAGAGCCAGATGTTCTAATATCAGTTGCTGGGAACGGACACGTCCTACAAGCACTTCAACATCGTGTCTGAAACAGATCACAGCGAAAACATAGGCCAATCCACCTAAAATAACAAACCTCCGTCGGTGACTACGTCTGGACAAATTTTAATTTATATAAGTCAGGTAAAATTACAAGATTAACAAAACCAATGTTGAACCCTTTGTCAGGTTCAACTCCCTCACCACACTCAAGAAGAAAAGACATATATTACAATAAAATCACTCATCATGTCCGTAGCGATCTCCCTGAACGAATACGACTACTTCTCGATCAGATCTCCTATTCCTTCTGTCTTGGATGACAAGCTCTAAGAGCAAAATATGGACTTTCTCTTAAGTATATTGTGGACAAGTATCCTGAATCTCCACATTGTGTTCTATTTTTGTGCCTCGACCATATTTGGACTCCAAAATTTACTGCTACCAAATTCAGACTTGACCCAACAAAGTACTCGTATGTGCAATACAATTGGAAAACCAAGATTTGGAGGGACATTCTCAAGAGAAGTTACTCGTGTTAAGTTCCCGCATTGAAGCATCTACATCAGGAATGTTATGTGCAATTGGTGGTTCTGTCACGCCCCAGTCCCAAAATACCGTGGGACCGGACGCGTGATAATGGCCAGCAGCATGCACCGATGGACAAACCCAATTTAATGGATCCATCGGGCATACTTAAGTTGTATTACATCAGTTAGGGTTTTACTATTCTCATCCACAGATATAAGATAGCAACATCAGCAAAAAAAAATAATAACAACAACTAGTCAAAGTAAATAAAATCGGGGAACAACCCGATATTTAGTCTGATACAATTTGTTCTTTTAAACAAGAAAGAGAGAAAATAACATCACTGACTGGGTATGGAATAGCATATACTCAGAGAAATCCATGGCAATCACCTAGTCCTTGGTTCCTGGTTCTGCTTCAGTGCCTGCTCCTGAACCTGTTTCTGCTCCTGCTAAAGCACATGTCCTGTAAACCTCATCGTGGATCTCCTCTGCTAATCCTAGGGACATAATCCATTCCAGGTCCTCAGGGGACATAGCAAGGTACAAATAATACAAGCCAAAATAATGCAGTGAATAGTAAATAAAATAAGCAGGATAACTACATAACCATCTATGTGAAAATGCAACTGAGAGCATCACTAGTACTCAGGCTGAGACTGCTACAAGCTCTGTGTCGGGAAGCCGGTAGCAGTAAATAACTAGTAGTGGGTCAAGCTCGGGTTTAGAGTCTTCAGCACCGCAATAATAGGGTTTTATATATATGATCAGCCTGTAGCCTGTGTGTCTCTCCCCACCCAATGTAATCGCACGTCTCATGTTCATAACGTCTTATGTCCATGTCACGTGAGATCAGAGCTAATGCATCAAGTCATAATATAATGTCTATGTCCATCCTGTATCCTACACAGAATCACCTTGAATATCTCAGGAAGATTCTGTTCGAATGTATAGTGTCAAGTGTCCTGGGTATACGTACTTGATAATGCAAGTACGGGAATCAAAAGGGTTTCGGTATCCATTTCTATTTAACTTTACACAACCCGCGTACGGTGTTGGCACCCGACTATAATCGGACGCTAAGTAAGTCACACGGTCCTAGGTCAAGCATGCATAAATATATAAAAATAAGCCAAAGAATATGTAACAAAGACTGCAAGTTGGCAAGGTACACTTGCCTGAGTTTCCAGCTCCAATTGTAGCTCTGTCAGTAGCAGAACTTGCAAGCAGTACTCCGGTTGCTGAAATAAATATCACTATCAGATTCAAAAAATATTAATCAGCTAGGATCGCCTGTCCTTGAGTCCAATTTGGAGACAAGGGCAAAAACGTCATTTTCGGTCAATGCGGGGTCCAAATGTGAGCCGCTTTGCACCAAAAAATGCGTCAGGGTCAAAGGTCTCCAAATAAGTCCAACTTAGTGTCAACAGGTCAGGAACGATGATATGAACCCAACGGAACTTCCAGAATTGGATTCCGATGAGCCGTTCTCAAAATCGCCCGTCGAGTGGAGCTTGTGGGGCCCACGGCACGCGATTTTGTCAACGTTTTCAGAATCGAACCAAACTTGGCTCACAGGATCAGCGTATTGCTATGAGTCCGATGGCGCAAGTTTCGTCTCGATCCGACGTGTGTACACTAAGTTACAGCGAGAAACAGAAAAGTCAGATACGGGGCGTTGTCCGCGGATACGCATTGATTCCGGTGTGCACGCACATCCGAATCAGCTTCTGCGAAATCCCGCACGTCCGTATCAACGACGCACACGTATCTGTGAAGACCGCACGCGACCAAGTCGTCCCGTTTGGCGGGGCGTACTCAGTTCCGGGGTGAATCGGGGCGTTGGTTTTTCTGTTTTTGGATCGCGGTGTGCGATCACCACAGGACGCGATGCCCCGAGCGGTTTGTCCGGGCACCGAGAGGGTCATACAGGCTACGCGATACAATTTACGGAATCGAAATCCGAGCTACGAGCAAGAAGTTATGAATACCTGAACTGGGTTCCACAAACCGAATCCTTCGTGTCCTCGAGTTGTGTCCTGACCGTGTCCGACACGTGTCAGGGTACTGTGTCTGCAACCGAAGCTAGGGTTAGGGTGCTGGGGCGGAGACAGCGGCTTGGGCGGCCGTGCTGAGGCGGAGGGGACCGGGGCAGCGGGGCACGCGGCGGCGCTGGAGGCGGCGGAGGCGGCGCGGGGAGTCGGCGTGGCGGCGCAGAGGCGGAGCACGGCCGGAGGGAGCTGCGGGGTTGGGGACTCGGCTGCTGCTGCTGCCTCTGGCCGGAGAAGAGGAGGGGAGGAAGGAGGAGGAAGGAGGAGAGGGCTGTGCGGCTGGGTGGCTCTCGGCGGCGAGGTGCGGCGGCGTGGCTGGGCTCGGATCTCCGGCGAGGTCGAGGGGAGCGGGAAGGGGCGGAGGAGAGGATTTATAGGGGAACCGAGGGAGAGGCGGACGGTGAGGGCTGGCGGGGACGCGAAGGGGTCGTCGGTTGCGGGGAAGCCAAGCGGCAGGCGGCGGTTACAGGAGCCGGAACGGCGCAGCTGCCGGTGGCGGAAGGTGGGGAGTCGTCGGTTGGGGGAGAGGAGAAGAGAGCGGGTTGCGGGCGGCCGGGTCGGGTCGGGTCAGGCGGATCCGACCCGATCCGCTAGGATAGGGCACGGGTCGGGTTCGGGTTATTGGGTCGGGTCTGGATTGAACCCGGATCCGACCCAACAAGGAATTTGGTTTAAATATAAACCCGGTCCGGTTTAAATTGGTTTGGTTTATTTAATAAAAACCTGGTTTATTTTGGGTTTAATAATTTAATTAGTATTTAGGGCTTTTAAAATCCATCTGGGTTCCAATAAATTCTCGGAAAATTACCCTATGTCTGGTTTTCTATTTTACACCATAAAATATTATTTTTATAATATTTTAATATTATTTAACCTTAATTAAAAATCATTTAAATTTTAAAACACCTTAGTTTAATTAGAGAAAAATTCCAAAAAATACAGAAAATTGGGAAAAATTCCAAATTAAAAAATCCTTGAAAATCAGGGGGTTTACAGGTTCTTCTCCCCCTTGGTTAGGTTCTGTAATCTCGTTATCACTAAACTCATCCTAGATATGGTAACTTTCAACTGATGGAACTCATCCTCTTTTGAGTATGGGAGTATCCAAGAAACATCTCTGGCAATTGTAGGGATAGGGATTATGAGATATTTTTAGATTATCGGTTATGAGGGATCCGATTTTTGATGGTTTTAAGTAGCGATTTTTAAACCAGTCCAACACATACTTGGTAATTTTTTAACGAACGATTTTAAAAAAATTTATACGAATAAAATTACCTATATGTCCATATATAAATAAAATAACAGAAACACACGAAATAATAGAAACATCTGGATGAAAGTGAGAGAAATTTGGATATTTTATCAAAATAATCGAAACTCATAAAATAATAGAAACGTCTGGATGAAAATATGAGGGAGATTTTAAGAACCTATCCGAAAAAGTAGCTGTAGTATGGAAGAAATAGAAGAAAAACACAGATGAAAAAGAAAAAAATAGGATAAAGTATTAGTAGTTATAATTTTTTTTTTTTTGAGGATATAAATGTAATAAAATAATAAAACCGTTCAAAACCAGTCGATTTAGGGTGTTTACAAAGACACTCGAAATTACATTACACCGATTTTAAGAGGTTTTTGAGCCGACCAAAACCAATGCCTGAAAAAAAAAATATATATATCGATTTTTAAAACACTTCATAAACCATCGGCTCAAAAATATTCCAAAACCGATGAAAATACTATTACCAAGCAGATCCAAATAGATTTTGGATCAATTTGACCATTTTGGATCTTTGACATGAATGAAACTGACGCAACAAAAAATACTCGGAATCAAGAAAAAAAATTTATCACTTGGCTGGAGAACTGACACTGGAATGGAACCCTCATAATTTGTAAGACTCTTGACGGCTTTACCATCACAGTTCTTGGAACTTCATCTCGACTCTTCATGAGATACATGACTGGTCAATGAAAGTGAGAAATATCTATGCCCATGAGAAGAAACGTGTGAAGAACCCAAGACATCAGAATGAGCAATATCAAATGGAGAAATAACCTTTACTTGTTGCTTCACAATAAAGATACTCTTGTTTGTTTAGCAAGCTCACAAACATGACAATCTCGTCTTTTAGAAGATACTGACTCAGAAGAAATTATGAATTAAGACTCTCAAAGTCTTAACAAAGATGTGACAAAGTATAGCATTACAAAGCACAAATTTGGATATAGACTATTAATGGTAAGACTGACTCTGAAGAAAAAATCTTTGGCGATCAGAGAACTAATAAATAGAAGGTTAATGGATAATTTTGGAAGAAGAAGAACAAATTTCAAACTCAGGTTATTTACTTGGATATTTTCCGTTTCCGGGCCCATAGCTCAATTCAAATGAAGAATATAATTGAGAGTTGTTGGTCATGTGATCGTTTGGTTCCTGAATCTATGATCCATGAGGAAGTGCAAGAGCTAAGAAAAGATGTACCATAGTAGGTAATGGCAATCAGTGCGTCTATACAGACCGTAAAACAGATTAAAAAAGAAATCGTAGCCACGTGACGTACGCAGATTGGCCGAATTTTTTTTCGGCCTACGTAAACAGGGAGGCTGTGATCATTTTTTTTTTCGACCAATCACGAGCTGCCACGTGGCAGCTCGATTTTTTTTTTTCCAAAGACAATTGATGAAGAAGAATTTGAGGTATGACTCACCCTTTGAATAAATTGTCATATCACCTCCAGATATATGTTGAAGTTATATTTAACCTCTATAAACCTCTATCTTTAACTTCTACTTCATATCTTCTTCTTCGATCTATCTATGAGCTCAGAAAATCCTAATCCAAAAAATCAATATAATGACCAACCAATGTGAAGAGGCGAGAATGTAAAGAGGAAAAAGGATAGGGGAACTTTTATCCATAGTCACGTGCACGTGGTATGTATCCTAAAAATGGTTCCTCCTCTGATATTGTTGAAAAATAATTTAAGTTAAAATTTACTATAAATATGCGTAGGTAGTTACATTATTAATTAAAATTTATTTTATTTTTATTTTAATTACGTGAGAATATACACATTTTTATTGAGCCATTTTTTTTTTTTGAATTTTCGACATAACGTTCATGGTCCGACGTAACGTTCTGGACTTTGTGCATAGTGCATTGCATATCTTTTGGGCTCACTGTCCTCCAACTTCCACCATTTATAAATGGAAGGAATAATACGCTATCGCGGTTCAATCCACTGATCTTCTGCCACCCAGCCAAGATCTTGTACCTCTCATCAGTAACCACAAGATCGGTATTGAGCCGTTTTAAAACATTTATAATGTGACATGTGAGCAACTTGGGATTCCTCGTAGGCTCCCAAAACCTCTTTATAACGTGGCATGTGAGCACCACGTGAGCAACTTGGGGTTCCTTGTGGGCTCCTTCTAATTTAAACTCAAGACTTGATATGGCTGAAAGTTAGGCAGACTACCAAAGGAACAAGTTTGGTGAGAAAGACCATCACAGACCAATGTGAAAAAAATAAAATAAGATGAAGATTATAGAGATCCCTTTCTGACTGTTCTCTAAAAAAAAAAAAAAATTCTTTTTCCTTTGGTAGTTCCCATGCTCCATGCTGCCAACAAGCAGAAAATATAATCTTATTGTCAAGATACAAGAATCTTACTCAACCATTTAGAAGAGCTGAACAAATAGTTCACTCCAAGAGAAACAATTACATAGATGCTGGCTGACACTCTCCAACCACTTATGGGGAGAGCTAGTTGTACATATAAAGTGGAAAGAAAGAGAAAAAGAAGAAAATCTCTAAGCAAGAGAAGAAGCCATTCACATGTCACTAAAATTCCTAGTAGAGTAAAAAAAAAAAAGAGAGCTATGTTTTATACTTGGAATTTGGAGCCTACTGTCAATTGGGGTGGAAAACATTTTCTTTTTTTCCTTTTGTAATTCCCATGCTGCCACAACAAGCAGAAAATCTAATCTAATCTAATCTATCTACTGTCAACATTCAAGAATCTTACTCATCCATTTAAAAGAGCTGAACAAATAGTTCACTCCATGAGAAACAATTACATAGATGCTGGGCTGACACTCTCCAACCACTTATGGGGAGAGCTATGGGGAGAGCTAGTAGTACATAAAAAGTGGAAAGAAAGAAAGAAAAAATAAAAAAACTAGAAAAGAAGAAAATCTCTAAGCAAGAGAAGAAGCCATTCACATGTCACTAAAATTCCTAGTAGAGGAGGAAAAAAGAGAGAGAGAGAGCTATGTATTAGACTTGATGGAAGGAATTTGGAGGCCTACTGGCAACTGGGGTTCTTGCCAGGACCACCATAGTAGAAGAAGCTGCCCCAATCCCCATTGTTGCCATTCTGCACATCGTAGCAGTTGGATTGCTCTGTGAAGGTGCCAACCCCTTTGGGTGCCCTCAAGTTGTTGGACTCATCCACCACCTGGATGTTCCTGAAGTAGCTCGACTTGCTGAACCCTTCATCGGGGAAGTGCCCGCTCCCCATCTGGGTGGCGGTGTGCTCCCCGTCCGGCTCCGAGTTCACGACCTCACCTCCCCACTCTATCATCGAGGCACTGTCCGCCAGGTAGGAGAAGAGGAAGGACGGCCAGTAGCCCAGCACGTAGTCGTTCCCGAACTGCATCCACCAGTTCCCTTCCTTTGGATCCTGATCCATGGCATTACGGAACCATTGTCATCATTTCAAGTTAAAGAGAAAAATGGTGTCCGTATCCATATCGTGTCCATACATATATCCGTGTCCGTGCAACATAGACTACAAAGAACAGATATTAAGTAACCATCATATATCATTTCAAGTTACCAGGAAAATGGTCTGTATGGGCGTATAGTCTTTGTGTCCATGCAGCATAAGCTAACAAAGTTAGATTGGTTGGTATGCAAAAGAAAAGAAGACTAGGAGGGGGGAAAGCTGTGTCAGAGATTCTCTAGCCTTTTACTGAAATTTTTTTTTTCCTTCTTTCAAATTAGGGCATGTGAGCTTTGTTGGTTCTCACCTTCCAGACAAGAATACTGATATCATATTGGGAGCCACCATAGCCAGAGATGGGGTAGATGCTGGCTCCCATGGCTATATCACTGTTGATTTGAATGAATCCTGAGCAAAGCAGGTTGTAACATCCTGTTGCTTGGTAAGCATCACTCTGTAAAAATGAATTACCAGGCCAACTTCATTATAGAAGAAGAATGTAGAAAATAGAAAACAGCATCCTATATAAACAATTCAAGAATGTCTGCACTTAATTAATAATCTAAACATAGGTTATAGAATACAAGAACCAATAATGAACCCAAGCAGAATATTGAACAAACTTACAGTCCAGTAAGTGAACAATCTTGTATTGCTGTCTCCATAAAGATCTGGACTGACCTATTTCCCATAGCAAAAGGAACAGAGATGAAGAACTTGATGATACACAATTAATCAATTCACCCTTGAATGCAAACTTATGTTTGAGCAGTACTAGAAAGAGATGTAACCAACCAACCAACCTGCCAGCCAGCTTCAATGCTGTTGAGGTCCTGCCCAAAAGAGCCCCCAAGAATCCAGAGCTGGGAGAGGCTGAACTCATTGGACTGCTGAATCTTGGGTTCCCACACATTGATGGTTGCCTTTGCCCCATAGTACTTATCCCCCTCCACATAAGCTATTGCATGCTTCACTCACAAAAACAACCCACAAGCAAAATTATAAGAACAAATGGCAACTAAAGAGACAAAAACCTTATTGAACTAAAAGCATTCCTAGGAGCTGTTTGGTCGTGATAAACCGATATATCGTGCTTAAATTTCCTCCTTGTAAACGATGTTGCAGGATTTACAAAAGTTGGGATACTTGATCCCAACTTCTCTTGCAGTAATTGGGCACTACTTGAAAAAACCCAAATACAAAATTATAAGACAAGTGGCGACTAAAGAAGCAAAAACCTTATCGAACTAAAAGCATTCCTAGGAGCTGTTTGGTCGCGATAAACCAATATATCTATCGTGCTAAATTATACTCGTCATAAATGATGTTGCAGGATTTACAAAAGTTGGGCTACTCGATCCCAACTTCTCTTGCAGTAATTGGCACTACCTGAAACAACCCAAACGCAAAATTATAATACAAATGGCAACTAAAGAAGGAAAAACGTTGTTGAACTAACAGCATTCCTAGGAGCTGTTTGGTGGCAATAAACCGATATATCGTGCTAAATTCTCCTCGTTATAAATTATGTTGCGGGATTTACAAAAGTTGGGATACTTGATCCCAACATCTCTTGCATTAATTGGCACTACTTGAAATAACCCAAACGCGACCAACCAAACAAATAAACAAACAAGCTCATTGCAAGTGTAAGTTGTAGTTTTCACCTGGTGGCCACTCTGGTTGATGAGGTCAGGGTCAGCGGACTGCGGGTGGGGGATGGTCCTGTGCTTCTTCCTCCCGAACCTCTTCACCGAGCTGGCCCTAAGGACATCGTCCTTCTTGGTCCTTCTTATCGGTATGGTGTCGTCCGGGCACCTCCCATTTACATGCCACATTTGCGAAATTCTTTCGCTTCGGCCCTTCGACGCCACTTTGCTGTCATCAAACAAGCCTTCGGGATGAAAAGAAGGCCTCAACTACATAGAACAACAACAGCAGTAAGTTTTAAAAAGAAGAGAAAGTGAGAAAGAAGAAGAAAGCACCTGGCTTTACTTACTTGGACTGTGTGGTTTTTGAGGAACGGGTGATCAAAGGCTGGCTGGTGGGAGACATGGACACAGTCTATGATATCCCCATCTGGACTCTGCAATAAGAAGAAGAAGAGGGGGGGAAATTGCTTCTTTTTCGTAGAATTAAGCAAAATCACAAACTTTGCTTCCATAAAAATGCTCCCAACGAGAAAAATTAAACTTTATGGAGGTCTAAATGAAAAAAAAAAAACAGAGAAAAAAAATGGTTCTTTTTTGAAATAACACAGAACTGAATCAATAAAAAATGTCCCCAGCAAGAAAAAAAATGAACTTTTATGGAAGGCTATATGAAAATAGGAAACAAATTGGTTCTTTTTGAAAAACTGAAATAGTACAGAAATTGCTTAAGAAATATGACACCTCTACACAACCTGCTCCAATAAAACCCCCAAAAAAAATGCTCCCAACAGAAGTGTACAGTGGCGGAATGCAAATTAAACATTTTAGGTAGGGACTGGAGTGGGAAAAAAAGAGAGGAAATTCTTTTACATTGATGGTTTTGATGGCTGGTTTGTTGAGGCGCTTGAGGTGGGCCCTCACGTCCAGCCGCTGCTTCAGAGTGCCGGCGGCGGCCTCCCCGGCGGAGGCGGCGCACGATAAGCAAAGCAGCACGAGCATTGACGCTGAGAGCGCGCCATGGCTCACGCTAACGTGCGGCGCCATGGCCTCTTCCGGAGAAACTAACAGTAACTACACACACTTTCTATAGAATGGCTAGCGAATGCTGCTGCTTGCTAACGTGCGCCTCCTCTTTTCTTCTTCTTCTTCTTCTTCTTCAATTATTAATGGCATTACTTCCCTTTCTTTTTTGCTGCTTCTATGTATATGTCCGTTGGAGGGGCAGAATCGGAATGGTGGACAATTGTGGCCTTTGGGCTGTCGTTTCCCGCCGGTGTGGGGCCCACGTGAGCGACTGGATTATGAGCGATGGCAGGGGTGGAATGACGCAGGTGCCCATATACGTGGCACGTGTGGAGGGGGATGGTGGCACGTGGGAGAGAAGCCTTGGATTCGAAAATCTCTCCTCCTTCCCAGTTAACCACTCGCTCACACCGTTCACACGTGACTGTACAGTATTTTCTTATCTGACTTGATTGACTGTGGGTAATGGATCAAGTACATCGACCCGCTAACCCGTTCTAAAAGGGCGCCGGAAATGAGAGAGCAAATTCATGGATGTTTATTTGGGACAGTCAGAACGTCAACACTGAAACTCCAAATTTTCGTCTGAGAAATTTTGAGTTGTATTTCATTTTTTTTTTTTTAATCCAAATTCAGGCTTTACTCTACCGAATTACCATAATATAAAATAAAATTTTACTTTTGCAAAATTTATCTTCCCCTAAAAGTCAATTCATTTGACTAAATTTTTTTGAACTAAAATATTTTTGTATTCTGTTTTGCACTTGCCCCCTCCTTCGTTGTCCCCGGTCCCCGTCGTGCGCCACCTCACCTCCCACTATCGTGGGCAGCCGGAGACCCCTCCCCTCTCTCCTCCCCCCCCCCCTTTCTCCGACGTCGGCGGGGGCGAGCGGCAGGAGCAGCAGCAACAACAGCCTATCGGCGGCTGGAATGCGCGATAGAGAGGGGGGCAGCCGACAGGGACGAGCGGCGGCAATGGCAGCAGCAGCTTGTCGGCGGCTGGAAACGCATGGTGGGGATGCAGGGGGACACGAAAAAGAAGACAATGAGAGTATTTTGATATAAAAAAATTGGACAAAGGAGCTGACTTCTAGTGGAAGACATTTTTTGTCAAAATTGAAAAGTTTCTTGCATTATTGTAATTCAGTGTAGTGTATCTTGAATTTAGATAATAAAAATAGAGGGCAACTCAAAATTTCTCTTTTTATTTTTCTTTTTGACAAAATATAGAAAATAGTAGAAACAAGATGGAAAGTGAGTATTATGGAAAGTGAGTATCCACTTCAAAACGGGTTCCACTTCTAGCTCATCTCCCTACAAAAAATAGTTTCAAGTATTTTTATGATTTAGAACTCCTAATATCAATATCTATAAAGCCATGCAAACAAGAGAATCTGTTTGAGAAAAAATTTATGTCTCCGACATTTTCTTGATAAATTGTTTGATATCTTAGTTCAGATTAGATCTTTAAAATATTTAATTTTTCGCGAGATTTTGATCTAATCTGAACCGTAAAAAATAATAATCCAACGACTGACATTTCGAAAATCATACGAGATTGCTAAAGTACGAAAATTCTGATCCTTTTTTCATATATTTTACGGTGGTACTATTTTAGATGATATATACACTTAAAGATCACGATTAAATTAATCGTGAGACTTCTTCTTTTGTCATGAATATATATATATTTTTTTAATCATGGTCATTTTTTATTATCATATCTTTTACCCCTTAAAAGACTCAAATTTGTTATATAAATATTGAGATAATTAAGGAAAATACGTTCCCCACGAAATTGCACTAGCAATCATGTTCCTATCTAACACACTGACATGTGAGCTGACAAACTGACCAGCAATATGAAAAGTAGTTCTCTTGGCCCATTATTGTAGGAGTAAAAAAAAAAAAAGTTTGGAAGTGCAAATGGGAAAATATTTTTCCCCACAAATCCCACACAGTAGAAACAAATGGCAGGCCAAACATGTCTCCTTGTCAAATGTCTACAAAGACTTAAATGAGGATGGCCAATTTTAGTCTCATTCATGTAATAGTTTACTCACCATTGTTATTGATGTCACACCCATATCTTGAAGAAAGACTTGTTAGATTTATACTAGAAAACCTTGACCAAACTATAAGTTTGATCTGAACTTTGTCTTTCTTCTTGGTATCTCTTTCTTTAGAGAACATATTCAATATGTTTGACTGCAATGTGGTTGATATCCTAATTAAGTGCCTCATTATTCAGCTTCCAACCAATTTTTAGGCCTACCAAACTTTCCTGATGTCAACTTTAAGTTGACTGTCCGAAGGAAACCGGAATAAACACCGGCTAAATTGTTAGTCCCGAAACTTAATCAAAGATGGAAGAACGCGTGGTCGTAATAAGAGGTTCACACAAATTTTTTTACTCTGACTATTTTCGATTTCCACGAAGAACTATAAAATGATTCTGATTATAACTTGCTCTCAAGATTACAAAAGAATCAGAATTAACCAAACTTCTCGTTCTTTCTTGCAATCGCAGTTGCAGACGGATAGAACAGAGTTACAATAAAACGAAAACTACATTCATTCTTTCTTGCAAAACGCAGTTGCAATCAGATAGAACGAACCAAGAAGAAAAAGGAGAAGAAGGCAGAATAAAAAATTATTCTTGCTGGGGCGGTGAAGACCATCGTTGCTCAAAGCAAGATTCGTCCTCTTTCGACGATCTGTTCCCAGGAGCCAGCAAGTTCACAAGAGAACTTCTTGAACGCTCGTAGTCAACTCTTTGTGTGACTCGAACGGACTCCTTTGGACCATCTTTCTCAACTTTTGGTCTGTCTCAAAAGTAGGCTAGAAGGCTCTTTATATAGGGAATGATGGGAGCTCATCCTCCTCTTCTTTCCGATGTGGGACTAAAAAGCCAATATACAAAATTGATATCCCACAATCGCCCCACAATCATAGTCCGCTCAGTGCCCGTTTAGCACCCGCTCAGTGCCCGCTCATGCAACACGCGCATGCAACCCGAGCATAATACTCGCGCATAAAACGAGCGCACGAGCGCAACAACAGCGCACAAGCGCCTTGCGACAATGCTGACGTGCTAAGTGCGCCAACAAAGCGTCACTTTGCGCCCTTGAGTCCGAGTTCAAGTCGTTAAGCCCCTTTGGGGCTTAGCTCCTATGAAAATAATTTCAAGAGCATGACAAAAAATATAAATATTTTTATGAGGAGTTAATCATTTTTTCTCCTAGAAAAATACCCCCACATGACACCCATGTGCCCCACCACTCCTCATGTGCACACCTCAACTCATACACGTTATTATATTGAGATACCCACTTGGTGGTATAGCCAATGTGGGACTATCTTTACTAGTCCAAAGGCAAAAACACCAACAATCTTCCACATATCTTAATATATATGGGTTGAGCGTTCCCCACGGTGACTTCCCATCATGTATTAGGATAGATGTCCCTTCGACTTGAATCTTCTCACATGGATCGAACAACAGTATGATACAAGAATGGACTAAGCCTTGAATTCTGCACCACAGCTGCAATTATTTTCACTTACACAATGACATCAGCTGTACTTCCGGTTGCACATTAAAGGCTCTGTGCATGCCTGGTTTTGGTGTATGTATTTTGGGCGTCTATAAGTTTTCCCTCAAGAGACGGCATATATCTCTTTCCATACACTCTAGGTGAGTTCTTTTACAAAGTCCTTGGCATGAAGCCTCGAGCTTCCTTGCGGTGCTACTCCGCTATGACATGGCCCAGAGCCGAGGCTAAACCTCATCGTGGTATTATGTCACTGTAGCATGAGGTCCCAGTCTTTTTGTAGTGTCAAACTATCCAGCATGAAGCCTTGTGCTTCCTTGCTGTGTTACGTCATTGTGACATGGCTCGCGTAGCCGAGGATTTATATCTTTTACCTCTGTGGTGTCACACCACTGTAACATGAGGACACTGGCCTTTTGTAGTGCTGCCTACACTCTTCATTCTACAGCATTTGACTACCTGCCTATATGCGGTGCTAAGCCGTTGTGACATGTCTTGCGAAGCCGAGGCATTACCCTTACCGAGGAACCTCTTGGTGGTGTCACCCACTGTAGAATGGAGACCTTACGCTCCTTTTTAGTGCTGCGCTATCGGGCTTCCTGTTAAGCACACCTGATATTCAAAATGCCTGAGAACTCATTAAGGCATCTAAGTCATCCTCCCACAGGACTTGTTCTACACAAAAGAATAATTAGTAGACAACAGTGGTTCTGGGTCCGTAATCCCTCAATATCTCAAAGGACTACCCATTGTTCCTGATATTCTTCCATTCAATGGTCCTTCCTTGAACCAATAGCTAGATTCCTAGTAGATTTCTCTTTGAACTAATAACATAAAACTAAATGGTAGGATTGCAAAGGCACAATATCAGAGGTCCTCCAAGTCCATATATGTTGTCATTCACTATATGCGGTATTACGCGCTGTGACATGACCCAAAGCCGAGGTTCACTCCCTCGTGTGGTATCACGCTATTGTAACATGGAGTACTACTCTCCTTTATAGTTCTTGGGATCAGCTGGCGCTGGAGGCCTTACATAAATAGATCTCCCAAACTCTCATGGCTCCGATCATCAAATACTGTAATGATCTACGCTAGCTGCACTCATTCAGTGTCCTGTATTGGCCCTTGAGGCCTATAATGAATGTATCCGCCAGATTTACTTGACTCTGATCAATAAAGCACTGTAATGATCCACGCAATCTGCACTCATACAGTATCCTGCGTTCTATCCACATAGTTCTCTTCAAACCATTGAAGAGATGAACATATGCCACTGTTGCAGCTTCCTGGTTTTCACAGTATGTCGGTATCACCCAAATCTCTGTACTAACCATTGAAAGATCATCTAAGAGCTTCCAGGGCCATTCTGCTTTATATGTTGCAGCTTGATAGTATAAAGAACTCTGAGAGTAAAGACTGTTGCTTCGACTTCCACGATATAGCAATATCACCCCTAGAGAAGTCACGTCCTCCTGTGGATCTTTCACTCTTCTTTCCCGAGCACCAACTGGCATCACCGAAGCCATCATTCATATCTGGATAACTGCTGTAGCACAAAATATACTACTAAGTTCTCCTGAGAATTCTGACGACTCTCTTCATAGCTTTCAGTATTCAACACATATACTTCTTGTGAACTGACTCAGCATCCCTACAGCAAAATATATGTCAGGCCTGCTGGTACACGCAGCTTGAATCATTCACCTGATGATGCTTGAGTCACCAACTGTCTGACGCTTTCTCTTGGATTTGGCTTCATATTCATGTCACACATGAGGAGTATCGTCCCTGATACCCAAAGTGTGTGATCAATATTTCATGCTGAGAGCTTGTGAATAACAAGCCCACCTGGCATCTGAATTATCTTATATCCTTAGGATGACATCCACAATCCCATGTCCTGAGTTTGGACAAAAATGACATATTTGTTCTAGTGACACTTCTATGTCCACAACTGGGACTAGCAAGTCGTCCACATAGATACAAACGGTGACTCATCCATTATTAGCGAACATCGTGTACACACACTTGTCCATCGCGCTAATCATGCGACAACTTTGACTATATGACTTGTCAAACTCCTGCTGCCACATCCTAGGAATTGTTTCAGGCCATATCGAGATATCTCCAACTTGTAGACTATCTTCAAACCTGAATGACAATAATTTTGACTGTTGTCCGTGAATCTCTCATATCTATCTTCATCCAAGACTTGATGTCTTTCCATCATCTGATAAATAATCAGTTTGTGAATAGCAGCTACGACAATCATCATCCTGATCTATGACACCCTCATCGAGGTGCCAAAGAACTCAATCCCCTATTGTCTGAGAAAACCCCTAGGCATATAGCCCTGTCTTGAACTCAAATGTTCTGTCTGCTTTCATCTTCATCGACTTGAACATCTGATAAGCATCTGATTGGTTTAGCTCCTTTAGGATGACCAACATCCAAGTGTTGTTGGAGGTTATTGAGTCATACTCATTATTTATAGCCTCCCTCTAGAAGACAGCATCTTTGGTCTTCATCGCCTCATCATAGGTAAGCGGATCTGCTTCCACATGATAGGTGGCAAAATCTTATTCGAAGTCCTCCACACTCCTCACTCGCTTAGACATCGGCTCTGCGAGTTCTGGTTCGATCGTTGTCGTTGGGATGATAACTTCTTCTTGGACTACATCTTCGTTGGAAGCTTCAGCCTCCTATGCACCCACACTATTTTTCGAAATATTTTGATAACAATGTTCTTGTGCCTTGTAAATTTATCTTCGAGGAGTTCTGCATTGCGAGATTCGATGATATAATTTAATTCGATATCAAGAAATCTTTGAGCATTACTCTTCTCAGCATCACCCTGAAAGATTGTCTTTATAGTCCTCGATTCCAGCTTCTGAATCTTTAATTCCAGAAGATTCATAGACACCAAATACCCCCACACTCGAATAACGTTCAAGTTGGGTCTGACTCTAAATCAGAGTTCCTGAGGAGTGACATTTGAAGTTGTGTATGGCACTCTGTTCAGAATGAACGTAGCCGTCAGCATAGCTTCTCCCCATAAGTAGTTTGGAAGACCCGTAGTCAACAGTATTGAGTTCATCATCTCTGTCAATGTCCTGTTCTTCCTTTCAGACACCCCCACACTCAGATGACGTTCAAGTTGAGTCTGACTCTGAACCAGAGTTCCTGAGGAGTGACATCGAAAGTTGCTTATGGTACTCTGTTCAGAATGAACGTAGCCATCAGCACAGCTTTTCCCCAGAAGTAGTTTGGTAGACCCATAGTCAACAGTATTAAGTTCATCAACTCTGTCAATATCTTGTTCTTCCTTTTAGCTACTACATTTGATTGAGAAAAATACGGAGCAGTTGTCTCATTGACAATTCTATTTTCTTTGTAGAACAATACGAATTCAATAGTCCTATACTCTCCGCCTAGATCACTTCCGAGTCTCTTGAGTTGTTGCCCCATTTGAAGTTCAGCCTCAACCCTGAACTTCTTAAACTTCTCAAATGCTTCATCTTTTAACTATAGCAGATAGACGAATGCGTACTTCGAGTAGTCGTCGATGAAAGTAATGAAGTACTTCCTTTTAGCCTTTGTGGAGAACTGCTTGAAGTCACATATATCTGAGTGAACCAACTCCCGAAGATTTGTACTTCGGTTTACCCGTTTGAACTATTTTCTTATGATCTTTGTCTACGTACAGACCTTACACTTATTCACCTCCTTACCCACACATTTAGAGATAAACCCTAGATTAGAATCTAGCAGTACAAAGTACATGTCCTAGTTTAGGGTCCCACAACTCTTACAATGAGACTTCAGTCACAAGTTGAAGCTCGAACATCCATTTAAAACTGAATGCTAAGCTTATTTCAAAGTATGTCTCCTGCCAAGATATCACCATTTGGCAAACATGGATGTTCACCCTCAAGTCTGTAACAAACTTCCTGAGATCAGGTCCTTGGTAATGGCTGGTATGTTGCTACACACACTCCTTTGATTGTAACTTCTCAAAATTCAAAACCGTTGTCACAATCCTCAGATCCTCTGCTTGATCCTTGATTGCCATCAAGATCTTCACCACTGAAAGGTTCAACCTTCATCAATAGCTCTTCCTAAAGAACATGTGGCTAGATGCACCAGTTTTCATCCACTAGTCAGCAACCATACCATAGGACTTAACCTGTGCAATCATAGCAACCAAGTTAAGTAATCAAAGAAACCAAGTTTAGTTATACCTTGCTATATTGGTTCTACTTCCAAGTTTCAATTTCAACCATGCGTCTAGTCCGGTATAGTGTAGTTACCTTCATGAGCATATGCCACCATGCACCAATCCATACGCATAAGCCACCATGCGCTAATCCATGCGCATAAGCCTTCATGCGCGTCTTGCATGCGCAGATACCATCATACGCATTGAGATACTATGCGCCCAGCTCTGTCATGCGCCAAGACGCCAACACTTTCAATGCGCTGCAATGCGCCAAGTCTTGCTATATGCTAAGGTCTACCATGAGCCAAGGTCTGCCCCTTGTGCTCATACTCTACAATCCCTGCTCATCTTGTAATCTACCTTCCAACTGGAATGCGCGTCTTTCAGACGCTATCTTCTCCATCCTCGGGAATGGTAGGTACCGACAATTCACTTTTAATATTTGACAAAGTACTCCTTCCCTCATCCAAATGTTCGAAGTGAATTCGATCAATCTTCTCAAGTTTGTGAAAACTTGTGTTCAGAAGACTTGAACGAATGTTCCCTATCTTTATTCGGATCTTGCTTCGAGATTGTTAGTCCCGATGCTTAACCAAAGATGGAAGAACGCATGGTCGAGATCAGAGGTTCACACAAAATGTTCCACTCAGACTATTCTCGATTTCCGTGAAGAACTATAAAAGGATTCTGATTACAACTTGCTCTCAAGATTACAAAAGAATCAAAATTAACCAAACTTATCGTTCTTTCTTGCAATCGCAGTTGTAGACGGACATAACAGAGTCACAATAAAATGAAAACTTCCTTTGTTCTTCCTTGTAAAATGCAGTTGCAATCAGATAGAACGAACTAAGAAAAAAAATGAGAAGAAGACAAAATAAAAATTTATTCTTACTGGCGCGGTGAAGATCATCGTTGCTCAAAGCAAGATTCGTCCTCTATCGACAATCTTCTTCCAGGAGCCAACAAGTTCACAAGAGAAATTCTGGAACGCTCGTAGTCACCTCTTCGTGTGACTCGAACAGACTCCTTTGGACTCATCTTTCTCAACTTTTGGTCTGTCTCAAAAGAAGGCTAGAGGGCTCTTTATATAGGGAATGATGGAAGCCCATCCTCCTCTTCTTTCCGATGTGGGACTAAAAAGCCAATATACAAAGTTGATATCCCACAATCGTAGCGCAATGCATAGACCGCTCAGTGCTAAGTGCAAAGTGTAAGGTGCGCCAACAAAGTGCCACTTTGCGCCCTTGAGCCTGAGCCCAAGCCCGAGTCCGAGTCCAAGTCGCTAAGCCCCTTTGGGGCTTAGCTACTATAAAAATAATTTCAAGAGCATGACAAAAAGCATAAATGCTTTCATGAGGAGTTAATCATTTTTTCTCCTAGAAAAATATCTCCACATGGCACCCATGTGCCCCACCACACTCCATGTGCATGTCTCAACTCATACAAAGTATTATATTGAGATACCCACTTGGTGGTGTAGCCAATGTGGTACTATCTTTACTAGTCCAAAGGCAAAAATACCAACAGACTAAATAGTTAAAATTTGAGTTCTAGATGTTGAATAGTTTAAATACGGGCCTTGATAAAGGCACTACAAAATAACTTGGAGCTAATCTAGTATTGGTTCTAGTTCAGTTACAATTTTTTTTTACTCAAGCTACTATAAATTTTACTAGGGATGTCCACATCTCCTCCTCCCTCCTCCCGCCCTCCTCCACCCCCACCCCTCCGGCCTCCGCGTCCGTGTCCCAACTACCGGACGCGCGCCAGCACAGCACGGTCGTCGCAGCTGCTCTTGCCGCCGCCGCTTCTGCTGCTCAAGGAGGAGGAGGAGGAAGATGACGATGGGAGGGAGAAGGAGGCGGAGTTGCTCGAGGAGGAGGAGGAGGAGGAAGACGACGACGAGGAGGGAGAAGGAGGCGGAGCTGCTCGAGGAGGAGGAGGAGGAGGAGGAGGAAGACGACGAGGAGGAGGGAGAAGGAGGCGGAGCTGCTCGAGGAGGAGGAGGAGGAGGAGGAAGACGACGAGGTGGAGGAGGGCGACGACCGCCGCCGTCGCTGCTCTTGCCTCCTCCTCCTCCTCCGCTTCCCTCCTCCTCCTGCTCCTCCTCCTCATCCTCCATTGTCTCATCTCGCACAGACACCCTCCCCCTCCGGACTGTCAAAATTTTGACATTCTACCAATTTGAATGACTGTCAAAATTTTGAGAGTCATTCCAATTGGTAGGATTGTTAAAATTTTGAGAGTCATTCATATTGTTGGGGCTGTCAAAATTTTGACAGTCCTGAAAAAAAAAATTAGGCTTCCCTGATCAAGTTTGGAGAGTGGTAAACTTGTAATTATCTAAAAAAATTGAGATGTTCTGAGTCTTTTTTGTAGTGCATTTATCAAGGGCCTTTAAATACCCATGAAACATCTGGCACTAGTTAGCGTTTTGGATATTAAACCTAGTTTGGTTCGCAAAAAAGAAAAGGAAGAAAATCAATTCTTTACTATTTTTTTCTTTAAAAAATTGTAATTATTATTAAGTGTTTGGAAAGGCTCGGCAAATTAAAAGGTAAAGTGAATAATTGGGGGTGGAAAAGTGAATCCATGGGGTGAGTGGAATATATATATATTTTTTTGAATCAATTTCTTTCCTGCTCATTTTCTTTGGCATCCAAACACAGGAAAATGAATGACTTTTCTTTTCCAAGGTTCAGATTTCGCGAATCAAATGTGGCATTTGTTGTCGGTTTTGGAGGGTGAAGTGCTCTAAATTTGGATTTGTGCCCACTTCACGTACTTCACGTGTTTAATGGGAGGATTTGCAGATAAGATTTACTGTAAAGTGACATGAACAATAAAACTTGTCTGTCACTAAATTCTTATTTTGACATCAAAATTTTATTCTCCGAAGTGGAGCGCAGAAGTGAGACATCCTCGTTATTGTGAGGATAGGGATCCAGCGCCAAGGCATGCAAGCGTAGCTTCCCTTTTGTCCAATCCCTCAGTTTCTGGTCTTAGCGCCTCATGTACTTTTCCACTCAGAAAAGCATTCCCCACATCTCACTGGAATGAATGCTACTTTCTCACCGTGGCAACTGTAATCAGAGCCCGTACAAAAGTCACCTTTGCCAGTGAGGCAAAAGTCTTCTCAGAATCGACGGCGTCAGTGGTGCTTGAACCAGGGGCCCCTTTCTCGCAGACATGGCTTTTTAAACAATCAATGACCAAAGAAAGAGATGATAAAGGACCAACGACGATCTTTGAGGATAAGGATAAGGAGTAGGAGGAGCTTTCATTGAAGTAGAGGCACCACTTCGCATGTTTGGTTGGAGGACCATTTCATATCAACTTTAACAATTTTAAAATCATAAGACTACAGAAAGTTACACTTTCTAACTCACTTAAACAATCATCGAAACACCAAACTTAATTTTTTTTATTATTTTTTTTACTTCTTCAAAGCACACAAATGAAGGTATTGGAAAAACATGGAATTATTTGTATTTAACCCCTCCCCCTTCTTCCATTGCTAATCCCTAACTCTGTTCTCTCTTTCGATTATTAATTTAATTACTACTACCGTCCATTTCTCTGGAGTTATATATTATTAATGTGAAGGTAAATACAAATAACACGTGCGAAAGAGAGAAAATGTGACCAGTAGTAACAAATGTGCGTATGCAATTCATAAAAAAAATGTCAATTTCCAAAAATTTTACTTGACGAACTTCGCAGAACCAATTCACAGTAATAATCTGTACTCCTGTCAAAGTATCTTACATGAGTACAATTCACTATTGCTGTTAACTGTGGCCCCAATGCAACATATCAATTCATTTTAAAGATTGTCAAGATGACAGAAACATAATGTTTAACATTTCTCCCTTCAATTTGGTACCAGTCCTTATCATGCATTATTATGTCCAGCATTTGCATGCTAATTCTAGCAACATGGGCTGTGTACCAAACATCCACATCTGACTCAGATTTTCCCTTGGGTCCATTTGAACAGGGAGCAAATCAATGCATCATCACATGCTTGGTTAGTCCGATCCAATTATCGATTATTATTATTTTTGCCCATATTTACCACACAATTAATTACCCTCCCTTCGAACATTGAATCAATAACATCATCGAAAATAAAAATTCCTGTCAGTGGCTTTAGTTAGCGTGGGATCCTCCTCCTCCTCATCTACGTACTTCATGAATCATGGGATATCGAACAGTGGTCCTCCTAGCATCCAAAGAAGATTGAATGGGATTGAATCGATCACCACAGAATAATTAGGAGTTCACTTCTTGTTCCTGGATTCACATTTGCTTGGTTGCTCATCAAGCACCAACTATATGCAGGGCTGGCCCAAGATAAACTGACATGCCATCGGACTTGAACAACTCTTCTGATTATGACAACCCTTAGTCCCTAAGTCCCCACATTTCTGTCGACATAGCCTCCGCGGTCCACCCCAACCCTCCCATGTATAATTTTGAACTTTTTGGTCATATATAATTTTTTTTGAGGTTCCAGAACAAACAGTTGAAGAACCCGCTCCAGTTCTGCCTCTCCTTCCTTCCTCCCACCCTCCCCCACCGCCGCGGCCTGATCCTCGGGGCCGCCGCCACCGACATTATCACAAAAGGCAGCAGCGACGCCGCGCAAAGAGCCACCGACCCGTACCCTACGATCGTCAGCCCCATGTAGTTCACCAGCGACAGGACTAGGTTCGCGAGCACGAGCGCGAGCGCCTCGCCAGCCGGAGGTGATGGAGGAGAACCCGCGAGAGAGGTAGTCGGCGCAGAGGACCGGGAAGGCTGCGTTGTTGATGAAGCTCGAGAGGAGCTTCCAGCTGTTGATGTTTTTGCCTTTGGATTATGAAAGATAGTCCCACATTGGCTACACCACCAAGTGGGTATCTCAATATAATGATTTGCTTGTGTTGAAGTATACACATGGGGTGTGGTAATACACATGGGTGCTATGTGGGAGTATTTTATTAGGATGAAGAAGGATTAACTCCTTAATGGAAGCATTTATGCTTTTTGTCATTCTCTTAAAATTTATTCCATAGGAGCTAAGTCCCAAAGGGACATAGCGTCTCGGACTCGGATTTAGGCTCGGGTTCGGACTAAAGGGCGCAAAGTGGCACTTTGTTGACGCACTTAGCACGCCAGCATCGGCGTAGGCCGCATGCGTTGCGGTTTGCGTTGCCGCATGCGCAGCTACTGTTTCGGATATATTTGAATGGTTATGGAAAGATACGGTATGTTATTCAGATCTATTTTTTGAGAGATTTGAAATTAATACGTGTCTATCTTTTAGGGATTCGTAATTTATCTGTTCCTATCTTTCCATAACTGTTGGACGGCTATGGTTTTCACCCTCTCTCTATAAATACTCTCTTCGTGTCTCTTTGAGAACTTATTTCGAAATTATGAGACGAAGAGAGTTGCTGCTGTCGCCACCATTGGAGTCCAGGGAGTTCGTGCGAGTCCAGAAAGATGTGACAGCGAGCGTTCCAGAAGTTCTATGTGAACTTGCTGGTTCCTGGGAGCAGATCGTGTGGGACGAATCTTGCTTTGAGCAACGGTAATTTTTATCACCCCAGCAAGCAAAGTCTCTTCTTCTTCTTCTTCTTTCTCCTCCTCTCTCTTCTATGAGTTGTAACTCTGTTCTGTCCGTTTGTAACTGCGATTGCAAGAAAGAACGAGAAGATAGTTTTCTCTGATTCTTTTATTATCATGTTTCAAGTTATAATCAGATCCTATATATTATCTTCTTATTGGATCGAGAGATATCAGGAAGGGAACTCTTGTGTGAACTCCTGATCTCGACTTCAACTTCTGGTTCTACCATCTTTGATTAAGTCTCGGGACTAACAATCTCAAAGCAAGATTCGAGTAAGATGGAGAACCGATCAAACCTTATCGATACTAGCTTTCACAAGCTTGAGAAGTTTGATGGCGAATACTACAATATTTGGAAGAGGAGGATCTCTCTGAATCTTCATCTTGTCAAAGTTGCTTATGTGTTGGTTGATCCAGAACCTACCATCCCTGAAGATGGAGGAGAACTTAAAGTTGGTGTGGCGTAGGACACACACAACAAGTGGAAATAAGACAACGACCTTTGTAGGCTATTGATCATCAATGCAATGGAGGACTCGATGGCAAAGTCTTACAATAAGAAAGATAAGGCGAAGGACGTCTGGGAAGCTCTTGAGAATCATTACAAAATTAATGAAAAGATGTCAAAAATCTATCTCGTTGAAAAGTTTTTTACTTTAAAATTTGAAGACGAGAAGGTAATGCTGCCGCAAGTCAAGGAACTTCTGAAGATGCAGCAGAAGCTGGAGGAAGAGGACATGAAGCAGGAAGATAAGTTCATGGTGGGGGATATCGTCACCAAGATTCCTCCAGGATGGATCAAGTTCAAGACGGACATGTACCGTAAGAAGATGGAGATCCAGCTCGAAGATCTTCTTCACTGGATTCACATTGAAGATGAGGCCAGGGTGTAGTGCCCCGCTCCGCGTAGGCACTATGTACAAGAGATATCGCTTTGCTGGATCGAGCGAAAGCCTTCTCGAAGTATTCTCCAATCGAAACACAAGATGATTGATCTAAGTGAGTGGGCAAAACTTCATTCTCTGATTCTTGCACGCCTTAATAATGAATATGAGTTTTGAATGCTTGTTCTAAGAAGATAGTTTCATAAGAAGAATGATAGAACCTGACTCTGCATACTTAATAAGAGAACTCGTATAGCTTGTCATTGAAATAAATTTCTTGCCTAACTATAGAACTTGAATGCTTGTATAAAAGAGATAGAACCATTGTCATGCTAAGAAAAGATAAAAATATTGCATGCTTAGTTACACGGACACTGCTATCGAACAAACCGCTGCCATGCTAATAAATAAGAGTAAAAGAATGTTCATATGTTTTCATCGAATGCTAAACAAGAATAGAACTGCATACTTAGCTAAAAGAGATAGAAGAATCGTGCCACATTTTGCTTGTCATTAATGCTTGAAAGATAGAACTGCTTGAATAACTTGTATAGTATGCTATTGAATATATTGATTGATTGAAAGAAAGAAGATTGAACCTATCGAATGATCGAACCTATTGAATTGATCGAATGTATCGAACCAATCGACTTGATTGAAGTAAGAGTATTGAGAGCTCTAACTCTATAGCTTGGTTGATATGCTTGCTTGCTTGTTCTGGATCATATGCATCTTATAGTATTTATCTGATAGAATTGTATGCATCACATCGGTCTTTGAACAACTTGTGCAGAAGGTTTATCTCTCGAATGATTCTGGGGCACTGGGAATCGTTAGTCCTGGGAGAAAAATCGAAACACCCTGAGGCTTGTAGTCCTCGCGATTAGGGGGTGTCCTGTCTAATAGTTAGCTTGGGCTTGTAGTCCCAGTAGCTGTTATTCATGAGAAAGTAGACTCATGAACCATCATGTAGTTAGGGTGCATGCTAGGCTAGCCTTATTGCATACCTAACTGTTTAATGCAGAGATGGACAGAAAAAGGGAACATCATTTATATATATGCATACGTTGCTAACTTGTATGTCTGCTGCAGGGATAACCGTTCGGCCATGGGTAAGGATCACTGAATAAGTTATCACTTGTATTTTCTTATGTTCCTAGTCATAAATGCTAAATATAATACATTTGTTTTACATTGAATATGTTGCTGCCCCTATTGCATCAAATTGAATAGTCTACTCGATGCACTTATTTTGATTCGAGATAATCAGTCCACTAGAGATAACTTTTGTTCCTAAGAGATCGAATATGGCTCATAATACATGTTGCGCACTACACGATAGAGCACTCCTATAGCTCGCTTGAATGTTTGAATATGCAAACTGGTTTCAAAGATATATTTTTGAAAAGATGTAATCTAACTATAATCCTGTGTTGCATGAAATAAACCTAGGTAAAAGTAGCAAGATCACTAGTAATATAATATTTTGTCACATGCTTACTTAGTGTTGGTTATATGAAGTATTGCTTTTGTTCTTTGATTTTAGACTCACCAGTACTTTCTCCAAAGTGCTGAACTACCAAGAGTTTGCTTGTTCTCAGGTGCTGGATCGTCCGAGGAAGCGATAGCCGTACCTCATCCCCAGGACCCAAAAATCTAGAGTCGATACATTGAGCCGTATCGAGATTAGCTTTGAGTTGCTTTTGTATAAAGGGATGTAATGCATGGAACGATATCATTATATTCAAGAGAAAGAGAGCTTGAGAAAATTGTAATCTCGGCCAAGCGTCGCTTGTAACACATCTTGATTATCAATAAAGAGCTCATTTTCTTATGCCATTGTATTCTTTACTTTTCTGCAATATTATGCCGCTGCTCCCGTCTTGAATAGCTTACTTGCCCTTGTTCAAGCTTTGGCCTTGTGCAAGCACAGGTTAGGCTTGCACCGTATCACGCCCACGCGAGAACGATCGATCCCGCCAGGACCCAACCGAGGTTTTACGGTGCCCTATGGGATCGGAGCATGACATAATGGTATCAGAGCGACTCGACCCTATGGTCATTCCGCTGCTTAGCTTTAACTTAAGATGTTCTTTGCCACTTGATATCGTTGCCTCAATGAGCGTTCCATACAATAAGTCCATAGATATTCTCAAAGTTGCTGGCAAATGTTTTCTGGATTTGTTTTATTGCTTGAGATATGATTTATGATTTCTGATGGCTTGAGTTTGATTGAGTTCTGTTTGCTCGAGTTTTCGATTGAGGATGGTGAGGGATGAGGACTATCGCTGCTCGGGATATCGAAAGTTTCTCCTTGAGTTTCGAGGACGAAACTCTCTTGGTAGGTAAGTATATAGTGCCCCACTCCGCGTAGACATTATGTACAAGAGATATCACTTTGCTGGCTCGAACGGAAGCCTTCTCGAAGTATTCTCCAATCGAAACACAAGATGATTGATCTAAGTGAGTGGACAGAACTTCATTCTCTGATTCTTGTATGCCTTAATAATGAATCTTAGTTTTGAATGCTTGTTTTAAGAAGATAGTTTCATAAAAAGAATAATAGAACCTGACTCTGCATGCTTAATAAGAAAACTCATATAGCTTGTCATTAAAATGAATTTGCTTGCCTAACTAGAGAACTTGAATGCTTGTCTAAAAGAGATAGAATTATTGCCATGCTAAGAAAAGATAGAAATATTGCATGCTTAGTTACACGAACACCGCTATCGAATGAACTGTTGCCATGCTAATAAACAAGAGTAAAAAAATGTACATATATTTCCATCGAATGCTAAACAAGAATAGAACTGCATGCTTAGCTAAAAGAGATAAAAGAATTGTGCCATATTTTTCTTGTCATTGATGCTTGAAAGATAGAATTACTTGAATAACTTGTATAGTATGCTATTGAACATATCGATTGATTGAAAGAAAAAAGACTGAACCTATCGAATGATCGAACCTATCGAATTGATCGAACGTATCGAACCTATCGACTTGATTGAAGTAAGAGTATTGAGAGCTCTATCTCTATAGCTTGATTGATATGCTTGCTTGCTTGTTCTGGATCATATGCATCTTATAGTATTTATCTGATAGAATTGCATGCATCACATCGGTCTTTGGACAACTTATGCACAAGGTTTATCTCTTGAACGATTTCTGAGGCACTGGGAATCGTTCGTCCTGGGGGAGAATCAAAATACCCCGAGGCTTGTAGTCCTCACGATTAGGGGGCATAGGCTTGTAGTTCCAGTAGCTGCTATTCATGAGGAAGTAGACCCATGGATCATCATGTAGTTAGGGCGCATGCTAGGCTAGCCTTCTTGCATACCTAATTGTTTGATGTAGAGACGGACAGGAAAAGAGAACCTTGTTTATATATATGCATATGTTGCTAACTTGTATATCTGCTGCAGGGATAACCGTTCGGCCATGGGTAAGGATCACTGAATAAGTGATCACTTGTATTTCCTTATGTTCCTAGTCATAAATGCTAAATATGATACATCTATTTTACATTGAATATGATGCTGCCCCTATTGTATCGAATTGAATAGTCCACTCGATGCACTTATTTTGATTTGAGATAATCAATCCACTAGTGATAACTTTTGTTCCTAAGAGATCGAATATGGCTCACAATATATGTTGCACACTGTACGATAGAGCACTGTCCCTATAACTCGCTTGAATGTTTGAATATGCAAACTGGTTTCAACGACATATTTTTGAAAAGATATAATCTGACTATAATCCTGTGCTGTATGAAATAAACCTAGGTAAAAGTAGCAAGATCACTAGTAATATAATATTTTGCCACATTCTTACTTAGTGTTGGTTTCATAAAGTGTTGCTTCTGTTCGTTGATTTTAGACTCACCAGTACTCTCCAAAGTGCTGACCCACCAACAGTTTGCTTGTTCTCACGTGCTGGATCGTCCGAGAAAGCGATAGCCGTACCTCATCCCCAGGACCCAAAAATCTAGAGTCGATGCCTTGAGTCGTATCGAGATTAGCTTTGAGTTGCTTTTGTATAAAGGGATGTAATGCATGGAACGATGTAATTGTATTCAAGAGAAAGAGAGCTGGAGCGAATTATAATCTCGGCCAAATGCCGCTTGTAACACATCTTGATTATCAACAAATAGCTTATTTTCTTATGATATTGTGTTCTTTACTTTTCTGCAATATTGTGCCGTTGCTCCCGTCTTGAATAGCTTACTTGCTCTTGTTCAAGCTTTGGCCTTGTGCAAACGCAGCTTAGGCTTGCACGATATCATACCCACGCGAGGACGATCGATCCTGCAAGGACCCAAGCGAGGATGAACGGCGCCCTACAGGATCAGAACGTGACATAGGGGACAACTGAAGTTAGATTCCCTATCCAAACAGTTGGCAAAAGCCAACTTGGTGCATGTTGGCGATTCCAAGCGAAAGCAGAAGGCTTCTCACAACAAAAAAAAGAATGACTTCAACCATCTGAAGGTGAATTTGACTTCGTTCAAACCGAAGCCAAAGCCCAAGTCCAAAGTGACTTGCTTCAATTGTGGCAAGATGGGTCATTACCAGAGTGAATACAGATCTAAGCCCAAACATACAGAGCAAGGTGAGCCTAACAAGGTTTCTATGATTGTGCAGGTTGTCACAACTGGTGTCAACTCTAACTGGTGGGTGGACACTGGCACATCCTGCCATATTTGCTCAAATATGGAGTTATTCACTACCTACAAGCCTACATCTGAGAAGGTTATGGTGGCAAACCAGACACAAGATGAAGTACTCGGGACCGGAATGGTGGTACTGAACCTGACTTCGAGTAAGTCGCTGATACTTCAAGATGTGAAGCATGTACCAATGATAGCCAAGAATCTGGTCTCAAAAAGTCCGCTCTACAACGCAGGCTTGAGGATGGACATTAATGTTGGACAAATGGTGATGTCTTTCAAAGGAACATACTTCGAAAAACCTTTCTGTAAAGAAGTGATATTAAAACTTTAACTTGTAACTCCTGCTACAATGATAAATACAGTCGCTTCTTCTGGTTATTCTCTTGAGTTATAGCATAATAGACTAGGACATGTTCATTATAAAAGAATAAACAAGATGTCTAGTCTAGGGCTTATCTCCAAATATAGGGGTAAGGAGGTGGAGAAGTGTGAGGTCTGTGTGCAGACAAAGATCACCATAAAGTCATTTAAACGGGTTAACCGAAACACATATCTTCTAGAGTTGGTGCCCTCAGATATCTGTGACTTCAAACAGTTCTTCACAATGGCCAAGATAAAGTATTTTATTATATTCATCGACGACTACTCAAAGTATGCGTTCATCTATCTGCTCAAGTCAAAGGACGAAGCATTTGAGAAGTTTAAGGAGTTTATGGCTGAAGCTGAACGTCAGACAGGACAACAACTCAAGAGAGTTAGAAGAGATCGAGGCGGAGAGTATATATTTATTGAATTCACATTGTTCTGCAAAGAACATGGAATTGTCAATGAGACAACTGCTCCGTATTCTCTTCAATCAAATAGAGTATCTGAGAAAAAGAACAGGACGTTGACAGAAATGATGAACACAATGCTATTAACTGCAGGTTTTCCAAACTGCTTCTGCGAAGAAGCTGCATTGACGACTACGTTCATCCTGAACAGAGTGTCATACACAATATCCGATATCACTCCTCATGAACTCTGGTTCAAAGTCAGATCTAACTTGAATATCATTAGAGTGTGGGGGTGTCTGGCATATGTGAAGCTCCCAGACTTGAAGATTCAGAAATTGTGTACGAGGACAACGAAGACCATCTTCTTGGGTTATGCTGAGAAGAGTGATGCTCAGAGGTTTCTTGATATAGAATAAAATTATATCGTTGAATCTCGCGAAGTAGAATAATTTGAAGATAAATTTGTAAAGCACAAGAACATTATTATCGCGGATGTTTTGGAGAATAGTGTGGGCGCACAGAAGGCTAAAGCTTCCAAAGAAGATTTAGTACATAAAAAAGTTGTCATTCTAGAGACAACGTTCGAACCAGAGCTCGCAGAACAGAGAATTAAGCGGGTGAGAAGACATAAGGACTTCGGAGAAGATTTTGCCACCTATCATGTAGAAGCAGATCCGCTAACCTATGATGAGGCGGTGAAGACCAGAGATGCTGTCTTCTGGAAGGAGTCTATCAATGATGAGTATGACTCAATAACCTCCAATAATACTTGGGTGTTGGTCGATCTACCAGAAGGAGCAAAACCAATCGGGTGCAAGTGGATCTTCAAGAAGAAGATAAAGGCCGATGAAACTGTTGACAAGTTCAAGGCAAGACTGGTTGCCAAGGGATTTTCTCAGAAGCAAGAGATTGACTACTTCGATACATATGCTCCAGCAGCACGGATGACGACCATCAGGATTGTGATTACTCTAAGTGCATACACAAGCTAGTCATTCATCAGATGGATGTTACGGCAACATTCCTGAATGGAGAATTGACCGAAGAGATTTACATGCAACAACCAGAAGAATTTGTCATCAAAGGGCTCAAAGAAAAAGTCTGCAAGTTGGTGAAATCATTATACGGTCTGAAGCAAGCTCCCAAGATATGGCACAAAAAGTTTGATAAAGTCATAAGATCAAACAGCTACAGGGTCAATGAAATGGACAAGTGCGTTTATACTAAGTTCGCTGACAGAAGAGGAGTCATTGTTTGTCTATACGTGGATGACATGCTAATCCTGAGTACAGATCTAGCACGTGTCATTGAGACAAAAAAGTCTCTCTCATCTAAGTTCAGTATGAAGGACTTAGGAAAAGCTGATATTATCCTAGGAATAAAGATCATCCGGACAGACCCTAGAGTGGCATTGTAACAGTCTTATTATATCGAGAAGATGCTCACACGCTATGGATATCAGGATCTTCCAGGGATTAATATTCTGTACATGTATGACAAGAAGCTGAAGCCAAATTCTAGGAAAAGCGTCAGGTAGTTGGAGTATTCAAGCGACATTGGGACTTTGATATATGCAACAACTATCACAAGACCTGACATAGATTTTGTCGTGGGGATGCTGAGTTAATTCACGAGCAATCCAGGTGTGGAGCACTGGAAGGCTGTGAAGAGAGTGGTGAGATATCTCAGGAGGACTCAGAAGTATGCACTGCACTTCAACGGATATTTGACAGTAGTGGAAGGCTTCAGTGATGCAAGTCAGTGTTCAGAAGTATAGAGCAAAAGGTCCACAGAAGGATATATCTTTTCTTTGGGTGGAGCTTCTATATCGTGGAAGTCGAAGAAGCAGACTATGCTTACTCATTCCTCGATAGAATCTGAGTTTATGCACTGGCTCCTGCAGCGGATGAAGCAGAGTAGCTTCGGTAGCTCATGTATGATCTTCCATTGGTTGGTGCACAGATTTTGATGGTACCGATATACTGTGACAACCAAGCGACTACAGCGGTAGCATCAAATGACCTCTTCAATAGTAAGAAGAGAACTGTATGGTTGAGGCACATGGCAGTGAATAATCTGATAAAGATTAGAGTCATTGCCATAATTGGTGTTCGGATTCAGGAGAACCTGGTGGACCCGTTCACCAACGGTCTCAAGCACCAGCTGGTCGAGGACACAACAACCAAAATGGGCTTGAAGATATTTTGATATTGTGTCTATGTAATTCTACCATAAAGTTTTGTTCTATTAGTTCAAAGAGAAATCTACTAGGCATCTAGCTTTTGGTTCAAGGAAGGACCCTTGACTGGGAGAATATCAGGAACAATGGGTAGTCATTTGAGATATTGAGGGGTTACGGACCCAAAACTATTGTTGTCCACTTCTTGTTCTTTATGAAGAATAATTTCCTGTGGAAGGATGGCTTTGACGCCTTAATGAGTTCTCGGACAGAGTGAATATCTTGTGTGCTTTACAGGAAGCACATAGTTTCAGCACTACAAGGGACTTGTATCCCATGCTACAGTGGCGTGACACCACAGAGGTAAAAAATATAGATCCTCGGCATTAAGTCAAGTCACAGTGGTGTAGCACCCCACATAGGAAGGTAGCCTAATATTGTAGAATAAAGAGTGGTAGGCAGCACTACAAAGAGGGAATGAACCTCATGTTATAGTGGTGTGACATCACAGAGGTAAAAGATGTAAATTCTCGGCGAAAAGTCATGTCACAGCTGCATAACATCACAAGGAAGCGCAAGGCTTCGTGTTGGATAGTTTGGCACTACAAAGAGGGAGTGAACCTCATGCTACAGTGGATGACACCACATGAGGGAGAGAACCTCGAGAGAAGGCCATGTCATAGCGGTGTAGCATCACAAGGAAGCACAATGCTTTATGCCAAGGACTCTTTAAGAACTCACTTATTGTGTATAGAAAGAGATACATGCCATCTCTTGGGGAAAAACTTATAGAAAACCAAAATACATACATCGAAACCAAGCATGCACAGGGCCTTCAATGTGCAACCGGAAGCATAGTTGATGTCAATGTGTGAGTGAAAAGAATTAAAACTATGGTACAGAAGTCAAGGCTTAGCCGATTCTTGTATCATGCTGTTATTTTGACCCATGCAGGAAGATTCAAGTTAAAGCAACATCTATCCTAATGCATGATGAACAGTCACTGTGAGAAATGGTCAAACCATATATTAAGATATGTGGAGAATTGTTGGTGTTTTTGCCTTTGGACTATAAAATATAGTCCCACATTGGCTACACCACCAAGTAGGTATCTTAATATAATGCTTTGCTTATGTTGAGGTGTGCACATGGGGTATGGTGATGCACATGGGTGCCATGTGGGGGTATTTTATTAGGATGAAAAGGGATTAACTCCTTAATGAAAGCATTTATATTTTTTGTCATTCTTTTAGAATTTATTCCATAGGAGATAAGCCCCAAAGGGGATTAGCGACTCGGACTAGGGCTCGGGCTCAAGGGCGCAAAGTGGCGCTTTGTTGGCGCACTTTGCACTTAGCACGTCAGCTTCAGCGTAGGCGCTTATGCGCATTTGATGCGCTCTCTCATGTACAAGTTGCATGCGTTGTCGCATGGGCGGGTCGCATGGGCATACCGCATGGGAAAGTCGTATGTACTATCGCATAGGATGCCACATGTGTTATCGCATGTGCTGCGGCTTGCGTTGCCGCATGTGCTGCTGCTGTTGCTGCGGATATATTTGAATGATTATGAAAAGATACAGTCTGTTATTCAGATCTATTTTTTGATGTATTTAAAATTAATACGTGCCTATCTTTTAGGAATTCATAGTTAATTTGTTCCTATCTTTCCGTAACTGTTGTGCGGCTAGGATTTTTACCCTCTCTTTATAAATACTCTCTTCGTGCCTATTTGAGAACTTACTTCAAAATTAGGAGACGAAGAGATTTGCTGCTGCCACCATCATTGGTGTCCAGGGAGTTCGTACGAGTCCAGAAAGAGGTGACAGCGAGCGTTCCAGAAGTTCTACATGAACTTGCTGGTTCCTGGAAGCAGATCGTGTGGGACAAATCTTGCTTTAAGTAAAGGTGATCTTTATCACCCAACAAGCAAAGTCACTTCTTCTTCTTCTTCTTCTTCTTCTTCTTCTTCTATGAGTTGTAACTATGTTCTGTCCCTTTGCACCTGCGATTGCAAGAAAGAACGAGAAGATAGTTTTCTCTAATTCTTTTATTATCTTATTTTAAGTTGTAATCTGATCCTATATATTATCTTCTTGTTGTATCGAGAGATATTAGTAAAAAAAACTCTTGTGTGAACTCATGATCTCGACTTCAACTTCTAGTTCTAACATCTTTGATTTAGCCTCGGGACTAACACCAGATGCCCATGAGGGAGCAGAAGAAGGGGCCAAATGTGCGATCCGTCAAAAAGGGGTCAACCAAACTTACGCACAAAATTTGGACGTAAATCCCAAACTTACGTCCTAAATTAGGACGTAAGTTATATTTTTATTAATTAGCAACGACGAGGTTTAGTTAGGACTTAAATATATATTTAGTAATTTATGTCCTAAATTTGGGCGTAAATTCCAAACTTACGTATTAAAAAAGAGCGTAATCTGTTCATATATTTTTTTTAATCCCAGACTTTTTTTTACGTCCTAATTTAGGATAATTTTATGTTCTGTTTGGAATTTTTTTCCAAACATTATGTCTTTTAAACAATAAAATTAAACTTGAATACTTTGAGTGCAATTTTCTGCCTCCGAAATTGATACTCCATTTTGGATCGAATAAGATTCACACATGGGTATATTATTTTGGGTTATTTATACTAACTACCCCTAATTTTTTGGTTTATTACACGGGATACCCCTATTTTTAAACTAATTAAACTGACCACCCCTATGTTTTATATTTATTACACGGGATACCCCTACTTTAAGATAAAAATGAAAGTTATAACACCAACTACCTATATTTTTAATTTTTTTTTCTAAAGGGATGGGTGGTCAGTGTAATTAGTTTAAAAGTAAGGGTGCCACGTGTAGTAAGTCCAAAATTTAGGAATAGTTAGCATAAATAACCCTAATATTTTTATGTAATTTGCTTAAATGCACGCTAGAGGAACTAAACTTGGATTATTTCAATACCATGTTAAAATTTTCAAAATTTTTACTGTACTGATAATATTTTTATATTAATTAACTACACCGATAAAAGTTTTGAAAATTTTGAAATCCTGATACATATCGCCATGAGAGATGGCAGAAAACCAGCATATTATTTTTAAAGTGAAACCCGCCCAACAATGCCAATATTTTTGCCAACTCAGTTGAAAAAAATTCAGCAAGCTGACGTGGCAGTAAAAAAAATATTTTTTGACTTTTTGCCAACCTAGTTGGCAAAAATTCAGCAGTCTGATGTGGCGTACAAAAAAATAATATATTTGTTGAGTTTTCGCCAACCTAGTTGACAAAAATTTGACGGTTTGGTTCCCTATTAATCTGACCAGTGGTTCAGTTTATTAATGGGGTGGGTGACACGGTTTATTAATGGGGGTGGGTGACAGAGTTAAATGGTTTGACTGGGTGGATGGTTTAATAGGGTGGGTGTTGGTTGGTGTGGGGTTTCTATAAGGAGGGAGGGAGGGAGGGAGTAGTTAACCCACTGCACAAGAGAGTGGGATACTATCGTTGTGGAGTGGAGCAGAAGTAGAGAAGCAGGAGCAAGGAGCAGAAGCAAGTAGCAAGGAGCAGAATAGAGGTTTGTTTTGTAATATATATATATATATATATATATATATATATATATATATATATATATATATATATAGTCATAATTATAATTGTAACCATTTCTATAAGTATAAAATCAACAAAATATGTAATCCTACAAGTAGAACAAAATAAAGAATGTGAGATTTGATTAACTTTGGAGCCGAGTAGACACATCTATCCATTTATTTAGTTTCATTCACAATTTTATATGCATTTGACACATCTAAAAGAATAATAAGTATATTTATTTTCTGCCTTAAAAAAAATAAATTTATGTTTTAACCTTTTTTTAGCAAAATAGTTTTGATTATACCATTAATTATAGTTAAATTTAGTTATGAATATAACCATATTTTAGCAAAAAGAAGAAGCATATTTATGATTATACCATTAATTGTAGTTAATTGTAGTTAATGTTAGTTATGATTATACCACTAATTGTAGTTACAGAAATTTTTGTAGAGAGTAGAAATATTTAAAAATTAGTTAATTGTAGTTTATGTAATAACATGAGAAATATATCCGGGTATGTGTTACTACATAGTTAGTGTTAGTGTTACTAGTTAATGTATTACACATCTTACATTTATCAAATTCATTATTAACCTAACTCTAACCCTAACAATAAATATTTTTCTAATCCTAATATCATTACTAACACTAACTATTTTAACCATAATCCTATGTTTAGCCAAACAGAAAAAATTATGAAAAATTAACCTTAACTATAATCCTAACCCTACTATTTTTCTAATCCTAACCCTAATACTCATACTAATACTAATACTAACCATTTTAATCATAATACCTTTACTAATACTAACTATTTTAACCATTACCCTAACTTCAGCAGAAATCTTAACCCTAATCTTAATAATTTTTGAATCTAAATCCAAACAACATTTTACAGATGGATACCCAAAATGATGGACGTATTCCGGGAGGGCCTACCACTGATATGATTATCCAACAGCGTAATACGCACATTTCTAGTTTAGTATTTTCAGGACAGGTATATTAAAATTGAATTATTTTAGTCAATATAATTTATATTTTTTTAGATGTCTAGTAATAATATCTTTTATATATCTCAATAAGATTATCCTGATACATTTTGAGCATGAGAGCATGTCTCATGGAGTTATGAGGACGGCGTTGGGTACTAGATGTTGACTGAAGAACAATATGGTTTGGTGAACGTATTTGGTTTTGACTATATTGATCAGATACATTTTCAACGTAACGATAGAGACTTTATCTTCAGTTTAGTTGAGCGGTGGTGGCCCGGAAGAAATATATTTCAGTTACCATTCGAAAAAAATAACAATTTTGCTAGTAGATGTGACAAATAACTTAGGATTACCTATTACGGGTGAACCTATAAGATTTGATGATGATGATGAGTCATTTTCGGCAAAACTGTGATTATGAAGTACTTAGACATGGAGCCGCCTACCATATATGGTAAAAGTTTCGTGACGCTTTTGTGGCTCCGTCACAACTTTATGCACCTAGATCGTATTGGTAAGCAAAAAATCTTAGTGGATGCGAATCAGAGTGTTCAGGTTGCTGCTTGCACCAGGGCCTACTTACTAGGTCTAATTAACGAAATTTTGTTCCCAAACTCCAAATTAAGGCAAATTTATATTTTTTACCTTTTCTGAAAAATCTGGCAGAACCTATACATCATGCATGGAGAGCATCTGTGTTGCAACACATATATGTACAACTCTATGTCAACTTCTGTGCATTTTACTTCAGTGGATAAAAGAAAAAAAAAATTGAGTGGATGTATGACATTAATACAGTTATAAAATTTCATATAATTTTATTTACTAAAGAAATATGTATACTTATATGATATAATTTTCATAGACAAGTACATCTTGCATAAGAAATAGAGAAATCCTCCATATTATTGTTCTATTATGTTTATTATGTATTTTTAAGCACTTTTAGTTCTTGAAGTTTTTTATTTTGATGGATGGATTAGTGTAGATCTATATTTCTAAACTTAGGATTTTATGGATTTCATGAGTTTTTCTTGGTTTTGATCTATTAAACTTGTGTTTTTGAAAACCAATTTTTTCTACATGATAGAGATTTCAATTTAGAGCATTTTGGCTTTTGGTTCATCCGATTTGGACTTAAAATGAGATTTTTATGCATAAAACGAGATTTTAATTTTTTGGGAGCTTTTCCGTCATGGCTGAACCTGCTGTTGGAGAAGACAAAGTTTTTATGCGGCCAGTGATCATATGCGGCTGAGAGTGCTATGTGGCCCGAGAGGGTTATGCGATCCTAAACTCTTGCCACATATTGACAGCATGCGTCCATCTTGTTGGACGCATGACTACTGTTTACACAAGTATCCTTAAACACCTAGTGCTTTCACTCACTGAACGAATGAGAAATTTGCTAAGTTCTAGAGAACTCCATGCAAAATTGAACCCCATGTGGCATCGACACTCATGCGGCCTGGAGAGCATGCGGCCAATATTTTCTTGGACGCATGGCCCTGAACCGTTGGCATTTATTTTTTATAGTTTTGTCTTTTCCAACTGACACACTTTATGGCTTGTCACCTCAGTCATATCAGTCACTTTATGTCATATCACTGATACTTTATTTATTGTCTGTCACTTCATCGCTTGTCCCAAGTAGTAGACCTTAACCCTAAGCATGCGACCAAGTGGTTCATGCAGCCAAACTTCATGCAGCCTGACTTCCCAAGCAGCTTAGAGACCCATGCGACCTTGTTTATTTTGATTGAATATCTTCTTGACTCTTGTGACCCAATGTATAATTGGTAATTGTACTCGAATACTGTATCTGTGATGATACCCCTATTGCCTGATTATTATTCATGTTTTAATGTGCGCCGAGGTACGACACATCTTATCACGTGTGAAGAGATTATATTTGGGTTGTGCATCGAGAATGCCTCCAAATCCCTGAATGGGTGATATTATATATATGTATATTATTTCTCGAGCACGGGCATAATAAGTGAGTCAAACTACCAAAGCGTGGCTAGGTTATTGATTGTATGAATGTTGCATACGGGCTCGGATGAATCTAGATTTGACTTCCATGTATTTGTATCTAGCATGCCCGTACTTTGTACGATATCTTAAAAAAAAAATTCATGTGACCACGCCTTAAGATTTCAAGCACAACATAAGGCTAATTAGGTAACTAAAAGTGGTAGTAACATTTGGAGAGAACGGTATCCCGAGATCATGCCAACGAATCTTTCCACAGAGATTCATTCTAAGTGCGTTGTGGGCTGGCCACCACGGGTATTGTATATCATCTGCCTTAGTGGTGTGCAGTATCTGACTTATTATTATGCCGAGCCACTATTTCAATATAGGAATACTGGAACCGCTAATACCATATTTTTAGCACTGTGGTCCTACGGGGGACTGGTGCAGCCTGTAAGTGCATATTTTATTATATTGGTTCGTTTAGCTCATATTCGGTACTTGCGTGATATGAGAATACTTATTATGCATTATTCTAAGATAACCTCAAACTCCACAAAATTGTAAGCCGTACAAATGATTGGCCGATATAAGAAAATGACTTGGTTGTGATTGTATTATTCGGCTAGTTGCCTAGGGAAATAGATTATCATATGATATAAGAAAAGGGTTTAAATAAACCCCCTCAATTATTATTATTTTAGGTAGACTAGATAGGGTTAGAAATTTTGTTTTAGCATCAGGGTGTTTGAGATTTAGAAATTATGTTTCAGTCTGGTTCTTTATTTAAACCCTTGGTGCACCCTACCGTTGCTACAATATTTGGAGTCAAACAATAGCCCTTAATTTTTAATAAATTATAGCACTCTTGACCTGACAAGCCAACCTAGGCGCTGGACTTTTTCGTCACACACAAACACACTCCCTTGTGCTCTAATTTAACTGCACAACTTTCCAGTCCTAAAATTTATTCTTTAATCCTATGTCGCGTACCTTTGTCGTTGCCATCAATTTTGGGACACAAACTCAACCCGTTTCGCCGAACCAATTAAAGGAGCCGAGACTGACACCAAGCCTACATCGTTTATAACCTTTGTGTCACTCCTAATTGAGATCCCATATGCCCCCATTTAATTTAAGAGTACATGATACTTTATTTTAATTAAATTGGGGATACCAACTTTGACAAATCCCAACTTAACCCAAATTTAACCCAATACCCCATTCATGAAGCCCATGCAAAACACATAATACTCGATCACCCTACATAACGCCAAACATCACTTCCCACACCAAATCCCCATCACTTTTCATTCTTGTACAAATACCCAAAAGTTAAGGGGCTTATTTGCAAATATGGTGCTACGTGTCACCACCCTATTGGTCAAGGCCAATGAACAACCCTCCTCCCTCTCATGGACCGGTCCAATCATCTCCCTCTCCCCCCTTTTGTTTGAACAATTTCTTCATGTTTAATCTTGGCCCTTCATTAAAAATGCAACATCATCCCCACCACACAATCTCCTATATAATTACACCTCCTCACCCGTTTCCCAATGTGTCGGCCCTAATCCCTAGAAACCTAGGAAATCCCCCCTCCCTCTCTCCTCCCTCTTCCTCCCTTCACAGCCGAGTACATCCTATTTCTCCATCTCCTTCCTACTTCTTCTTCTTCTTCTTCTTCTTCTTCTTCTTCTCCTTTACATTTTCTTCTTTACCACCTCCATAACTCCGGCCTTCACCCATTACTCCGGCCATCACCCCCAGCAGCCGCTGTAATGCCATTCCAGCAACCTCCACCTCCCTGCAGCGACTTCACCTCTGCACCCGCTTCTTCTTCTCCGGCCGGGCCTCACCGCGACCACCACTACTCACGACCGCCACCCACAGCGACATCACCTCTCCCTCACGACCTTTACCACTGCACTGGCCACCTGCAGCAGCCTCCTCCGGCCAGGCTTCGCCAACCGAGCCACCCGCTGACACCTCCAGGCACCCGCAGCGTCACCACCTGCTGCAGTCGACCACGTCCCCCGCATCTCCACCATGTTCCCCCGATAACACTGCCAACTCCGGCGAGATCCACCACGTCCCCTCAACAACACTGCCAACTCCGGCCAGATCCACCATGACCACCACCTTCACTCGCCACTGCCTCCAGCCACCCGTACGACCACCCCCTCGACCCTCCTTCCCACTACCTCGACCACCACGATCCACCATTACCTGCAGCCACCTCGATCACCACCCTCGGCCACCACCTCCATGGCTAATACCACCACCTCCACGATCAACTACACCACCCCCCCGCCACCTCGCTTGACACGTGTGCCACCCCTGCGATCGACGCCATCCCTGACCGGAGCCGCAACATCGCCGCTGCCACCACCCGCAGCCACCGGGGTAACTTCTCACTCCTCTCTTTGTTTTAGTGTAGTTTTGTTATTTGCTAAAGAGAACCTAGTTAGGGTTAGGGTTCATGAATGCTAAATATTTTAGGGTTCATGAATGCTATATGTTTTAGGGTTCATGAATGCTAAATATTTTAGGGTTCATGAATGCTATATGTTTTAGGGTTCATAAATACTGCATATGAGTTTTAGGGTTTATGATATATTTTCATGCATTTTTATGATGGATATTGAGGAGTATGTTTATAAATATAAAATGGTATTGTGATATTATAAAGATGGTCATTTATTGAGGGCTTGATAACTAATAACGAATTTATTGAGTAGCTATTTATATGTGAAACGGTATTCGAAAAATAAAATGATAATTTTATAATTGAGAGTTTGATAATTAATAATTATTTTATTTAAGGATGGTATACTTGAATGTACATAATAACATCTGTGAATACAAGGGTGGTATGATTGAGGATGAGCATAGATTGAACTACTGAAAGCACCATGATAAATATTAGGGGATTGAGGATTTGGCTTGATGATGTTATACTGATGATTGATCGTATTTGATACAACGTTCCTTTAGTCAACTTTGGTCAACCCTCTACTTTAGTGTCTATGTAAATTATATGTAAATAAGACTGAAGCCTATGCTATACGTGTGTCACCTCTTATTTTAGAATAGCATCGTGATAGTTTATTGATTGAGCTTGTATCTCGTCTCAAGGAACTTCGGGATCCGCGGACTTGGACGTTGTACCGGAACCCCATCTTCAGCATTCGAATCCAGGTAAGTGTACCTTGCCATCCTGTATCTCAGTTACCAGATTTCTATGCATTGTGAGCACTTTGGATCAGAATCGTTACTTCACGTCTGGGTCATAACCGGGTACAAACGTTCATCGGTAACGTCTGGTAACGATTGATAGATGTTCGCAACACCTTGATGTACATACTTGGTTATATTATAACCCTAGTACACCTTCAGACACCGTCATCGTGCCAGACTTCCTGTATCTTAACACTGTCAGCATGATCGGAATCTGGGATGACTTTAGGGTCGTGATTGTTGATAGTTACTTCAGTATGACGAGACTGTTAGATAGAGGTTCAGGTTCAGCGAACACTCGTTAACCGTTTTGGGAGGGAAAGACAAATACTAGACGTTTGGGCTACTCTGCACTTGCTATATATATGTATATGTCCTATTTATGTAGTGTTCATGTATCTGGAGTCGTAGTATCACCCGTGTGACTATGTGCTCGGAGCTACGGTACGCCCCGTGTGTCTCTGAGTTCGGAGCTACGATTTTATTTTTAGACAACCCATGTATCGAATATTGTCTTCAAAGTTGTGTCTCACTTTGGTGGTTATGCTAGATTACACCGGCGTTGTACTTGTTTCTTTCTGTTATACTATAGCATACTATTTTTGTACCTTGTTGCGTCCCTATGAGGACCTGGTCTCCTGCCAGTTTTTGCAGCATAGACGATTACGGAGCCATTGGAGTTGCTGATGGAGTTGTTCGTCTTGCAGATATTGGTACCAGGTACTTATATTATTTCAACTGGAGTTATGGTTATTATTTTATATTGTTTATTCATCTACTGATGTAGCCTAGTTTTATAGAATCATAATTCTTCTCGAGTCTATTCGAGTTTGTGTGTTACTGGATTAGCACATGTAGCTCATTCTTATGTATTATGTTCATTGTGGATTGAGACATAGATATTTATATTTACCTGAATATTTAGATAGTGACTATTATATTACAGCTTATACGTATTCAAGTCGGACCAGAGTCTGGTCGAATGCGTAGCTGGCATATTACGTATTCCTAGTCCTACATATTTTGGGACTAGGGCATGACATATTTTTGTGGTGGCCCATGCAGGTCAAGAGCATATCATTTTGGTTACGTTACTGTACCAAACGAGCCTGCAGTTTAGAATTTATTATTGAATAGAATCTTAATCCATAATCAATTTCTAAAAACTCCCTTTGTAATTGATTATCGCCCTTGGACTTCCAAATTATATTCGTTCATTTTTCATCAATATCGTTATCATTGTTTCTCATCTCCTTTCATTTCGGATTGACGAATGCTTGTGCCTGATGGTTTCCTCCAGAAAAAAATTGTAGTCCAGACAACAGAAGACATGATTTGTGTAATATTCTCTGAAAAGATTGTTACCCTTGGTAGGGTAGGTTGACAGGTTCTTTTCGGATTCTAGAACTAGTGTAGAATGTTAGCAAGAGAATTGGACCTAGAAGTACATTCTTAGAACTGATAAAACCCTACCCGTACTTAAGATAGCATTGATTTGGGAAGTCTTGGAAGCTAGAAAGATTGTTAAGCCTAACCCTCTAGAATGATTGATGGAAATACATAGCTAGACGCTAGGAAGTATTTGTAGCCCAAGATGGCGATACCAGGAACGATACTATGAACTGGAGAAGATAAAATTTTAGGCTCTCACCTGGAAGATGATTATCTGATACCAGAAATTCTAGCTTGTGTTTGGGTGATACCATTATTATAATTATACTATGGTGACTCGGAGTAATAAATAACGGGAAGAAAAAAAATTTGAGGAATACAATTTCAGGGAAAAGTTTTGAGGTGAAGAGTAATTATACATTAGGGAAGAATTTTTTTTTGGAGGATTAGTATTGTAAATAGAACGGAAGAATTTATTATGAGGTTAAGTGTAGATAATGACATTATCCTAGGCATGGATTGGTTGAGCCAATACCACGCGATGCTAGATTGCCGACATGGTAGCATTATATTTAGACCACCAGATCCCCATGGGTTTGAGTTTCTTCGGGGAGCCCGAGAGCATGGTGCCCATCTACCTTAGAGGCACACATTGTAGAAGATAAACCGGTGTACCCCCGTATTATATCAGAGTTTGAGGATGTGTTTCCAGAGGATCTTTCAGGCCTGCCACATGACAGAGATAGAGTTTACTATAGAGTTGACTCCCAAAGCCGAGCCAGTTACCTCCCCCGTCTACAGACTAGCACCGATAAAGTTGTTTGAGTTGAAGGTCCAAGTAGAGGATCTCTTAGACAAGGGTTTCATTCGGACTAGTATTTCTCCATGGGGAGCACCCATCTTATTTTTTCGAAGAAGGATGGGACGGTACGTTTGTGTATCGATTATAGGGTGCTAAATGTTGTAACGATAAAGAGCAAGTACCCTTTGTCGCGCATCGATGATTTATTTGAATCAGCTAAGTGGTGCATGTGTATTCTCGAAGATCGATATCAGATCTGGCTATCATCAGATCAAGGTATGAAGGAAGGACATTCAGAAGATAGCTTTCGGACGAAGTACGGGCACTATGAGTTCCTAGTCATGCCGTTTGGTTTAACCACTGTGCCAGCATTATTTATGAGCCTGATGAACAAGGTTTTCCATTAGTACTTAGATAAGTTCGTGGTAGTATTTATCGATGATATCTTGGTATATTCCAAGAGCCAGGGGGAGCACGAGAGGCATCTCAGGATCGTATTGGAGACGCTGAGGCAGGAGAGGCTGTATGCCAAGCTCAGTAAATATGAGTTCTGCTTGGATAGAGTACCATTCCTGGGACACATAATCACTGGAGATGGACTATCGGTTGATCCGAAGAAGATCGCTGCAGTAGAGATGTGGCCTACCCCTATATCAGTTACAGAGATTAGGAGTTTTCTCGGACTTGCCAGATATTATCGGAGGTTCATGAAAAACTTCTCGAGGATCTCTGCGCCTATGACGTGGTTGACGCGTAAAGGCAAAAAGTTTATCTGGACGGAGGAGTGTCAGACGGCTTTCGATAAACTGAAGAAGCATCTGACATCAACACCGATTTTGACACTTCCTTCAGGATCGAGAGGATTTATAGTGTATAACGATGCGTCTGGGGACGGATTAGGATGTGTATTAATGCAGCATGGCAAGGTGATAGCCTACGCATCGAGATAGCTGAGAGTTCATGAGAAATAATATTCGACACACGATCTAGAGCTAGCTGCAGTGATATTTGCACTAAAGCTATGGCGGCACTACCTTTCTGGAGAGCGGGTTGAGATTTACACAGATCACAAAAGTCTGAAGTATGTCGACACTCAGAAGGAGCTCAATATGAGACAGAGGCGATGGCTAGAGTTGATGACAGACTATGATATAGAGTTACAGTACCACCCTGGCAAGGCGAATGTAGTAGCAGATGCCTTAAGCAGAAAGCCCATGGCATACTTTTCGACGACTCAGCGGCGATTGTTAGAGGATCTTCACGAGCTCTGGATAGAGTTTGTACTGCCAGGCATGGATGGACACATGGCCAGTCTAGAGGTTCAGTCTATATTGGTTGAGAGGATCAAGGCAGCCCTGCCTACAGATATGAGATTTTGACGACTGCGAGAGAGGACAGAGGCCAACATGCAGACGGGACTCCGGATTCATAAAAACGGAACATTAAGGTGTGGAGATCATCTATACATTTCGAGTGGCGAGCTACGCCAGGAGTTGATGACCGATGCTCATAACTAGATTTATTCTATTCATCCTAGGGGTACGAAGATGTACCAAGATTTGAGACAACACTACTGGTGGTATGGGATGAAGAGGAAGATTACGAGATTCGTGGCAAGATGTTTGGTCTGTCAGCAAGTCAAGGCCGAACATTAGAATGATGGCAAATCTTCAAGACACGCCTCTGCATTTAATGCGCAGGATGGGGGCAGATCTCTGCATTTAATGCAAGAGATTTGATTATATCTCCAAAAGCCATAATTTCGGCTAAAACATCCACATCATCTCGGCTTCTACGCCCACTCGGCTTCTACGCCCACTCTGCCTCTATGCCCACTCGGCTCCTACGCCTACTCGGCTTCTATACCTACTCGGCTTCAATGTCTACTTGGCTTCTACGCCATGGTGACAGTTATTGGCTTCTACGCCAACCTCTTCTACATAAAAGATAACTACCTACGTGGCTTCTACGCCGTGATCTTCGCAGCAGTTATACGCGTTGTCCCTTAGTTGGACATGCGTCACACGCTCATTCAAAAGGTCATCTATACGCGGGCAATGGTTATTGTAACCATCGTGTAAAAAGGTGCTGTACTTTCCACTACTCGATTTCTACACCGACTGAGTGGTCACTGTCACTAAAACTCTATAAATAGAGACCTCTATCAACAGAGGAAGAGGTTGGAAAATTGGTCAAGAAATCCAGTATCAGATCCAAGGCCGACAACTCAGAGAATAGAGGTCGAGAAATTGAGGAAAAACGATGGTCGAGAGAGAAGAATCCAGAGCTCAGGCAAAGAGAAGTGATCGACGACCTTGGCATCCGACATCCACTCTCTTCTGCAACCTTCGAAGCTGCTTTCTGTCTTCTACGGCACTCCTTCATCATCGTGTGGTCCAAAGGACAAAGTGATCGACCGCAGATCAGACTCCTATAGCAATATTTACCCAGATTAAATAAAATATACTCGACATCCTCGTATAGGATTAAATTGTACAATCTTGTTTGTAAACAAAAGGGCGGGTTTCGCATAAACCTCGTTTCCATATATCTTTCGTTTATTTATCAAACAATACAAGATGGCGACTTTGGTTGGGACATCTTTCTCTTCTGACGAGGAAGCAATTGCTCAACACGATGCGGTATCCGTGGGATCCGTAAAAAAGACCCTGGTCGTCCAGTTCGACCAGTCTGCCTACGAAGACATGCTTCAAACAGAGGGTATCTCTCACTCTCTCTCTCTGTCCAAGACAACAGGAAGCTGCGTAAGGTCTGGAAGCCCAAGACATCCCCTACCATTCCTGTCGACTCTCCGACCTCTCCGACCAACGAGGTGGTAGCATCGCTCCCGCCGCGCCTTGCGCATAAAATTCAGTCTCCCGTCACTGACGGAATAGACAAAACTTCTGACAATGACTCAGTGCTAATCCAGAAGTATACTCCGCGTCTTGCGCGTAAAATTCAGTCTCCCGTCACTGACAGAATAGACAAAACTTCGGACAATGCCTCAGCGCTAGTCCAGAAGCCTACACCGTGCTCTGCGCGTAGAAACCAGTCTCCCGTCCCTGGCGGAACAGACAAAATTTCTGACAATGCCTTAGCGCCAAATCAGAAGTTCTAAACGCGCTCCGCACGTAAAGATGCATCTACCCTCCGCGGAAAAGCAGATGATCCCTGTAGTCTACTCAAGGGAAAGCAAGTGGCGGACTGCTCAACTTCTCGGCCTTTACGCCAGCAAGGGAAGAATCTGCCAGCCCTCCGGATTACACGAGAAGCTGACGGCCGACTGAGGACCTCCTCGGCTTTACGCCAGCCCGAATTACGCCAGGAGAAGTCCCTCAGCGTAAAGAAGGCTCAATTCGCGGAAAGACACCCTCCTCGGGGATTATCCGCCACCCAGATGGCCAACCTGTTGTATACAGGTGGCACAGGGAAAACTGTGGTTTCCAACATCCGCATGCCCACTGATGTGAACAGAAGGAACAAGCCATCTTCTTCTTCTGTAAATCCTCCTGACCTGCGTGGGTATCTGATCCAAAAATACAAGGATAGGGGATCTTCCAGCATGTCTATTACGCCTCCTAACGAGCACTATTATAATAGTCATAGGATTGTAATTAATTGTTGTTGTTCTGAAGCAAACGGTCGGTTTTTGACCGGTTGAGCTACTCTCCGTCTTTCCAAGAGAAAGAGCCCACACATGCATCAGTAAAAATGGCTTCACACATACCTAGAGGAAGATCGAGCTCAAGACGTCATCCCTCTAGAGCTCCGAGCCGAAGGAGATTCAACCAGCTCCTTAGGAACACTGAAGCTGGGGTGTTCCGAAACACCCGTTTGAGGTCCCGACAACCGACTTCGTACTCTTCTGATTTCGATGTTGGGGGTCGCCAGTCTCCCGAATCAGATACTGAAAGTATAGAGTCAACTTCAACAGAGACCTATACTAATCCTTCAATGACACCCAGGGGGATGGAAGTTTATGCCATTGGAGATGAACACGAGGAAGCTTCCCCATCAGGGAGCACTGAGCAGCACATTACTATACTGGAGACATCTCTGAAAGAAATATAATCCATAATGGAGAACATGCACCAGATGATACTGACTCAACACACAGCTGCTATGGCTCAAGCATCGGTCCATCCAAGTCAGATACGTGTGGGGGTGGACTTACCATCATCCAACGCGATCCAGGAGCCTGCTCTAGATCAGGAGTCAACAGTTCCTCCGCTTCCTCACTCGGAGAATGTATTACCTCTCGTTGGAGTCGCGATGCAATCGATTCCTCATCACTCCGTGGTCCCGCTACCGGCTGAAGATCCGATGCAAGTAGTACGGGAGTTGAAAGCCCAATTTGACGCCCTGAAGCACAAGGATCAGCTCAAGAAATTGGAAATCAACCAACTTTATCCAGCTATCTGGGAAGAGGTCAATTTCCCTCCTAGATACAAACCACAGACTATGGCTTTGTTCGAGGGAAAAACATCACCGAGTTAGTACATGAACTACTTCAGTATGATGACGGTATTTTTACAAGGGAACGACGCCCTCCTCACTCGGGTGTTCAAGGGCTGCCTCTCGGGAGTGGCTTACCAGTGGTATCAAAGTCTGGCGGACAACTGCATTACTTCCTTTGAAGACTTCAAGGCTTTATTCTTCACACGATTCTACGAGGGAGGGATGGACATGTCTATGTCCTCTCTCATCGAAGTCAAGCAGAAGGAAAAAGAGAATGTTCGCACTTTCATCGAACGTTTTCGTCAAGCCACTTTGCAAATGCCTCCAGGAGTTCCAAACTCGGCATTGGTGGACATCTGCAGGAAGAACCTTCTTTCCGTGATCTCGGTGTTCACTGTAATCACCTAAAAATTTTAAGAATTTCTAAATTTAATTTTTCTGGAATTAATTAGCATTTTCTGTGAATTTTAAACCTATAAATTAAAGCAGTCTAATTTAAAATGAATTTTTAAAAAGATATTAAATAATATTAAAATGTGATAAAAATTATATTTTCTAGTGTAAAATTAAAAACCGAGCATGGGGTATTTTTTCGAGAATTTATTGGATCCCGGATGAATTTTTAAAGCATTAAAAACTATTATAAAATTTAACTGATTAATTAAATCAAATTAATTAATAAAACCAACCCAACCCTGAGACTGAACCGGACCGGACCGGCCGGTCTGATCAAACCGAACCGGCCCAACCCTTAGCGGGTCGGATCCGGGTCAGAACCGACCCGCTAAGCACCCGACCCGACCCATTCAGAACCCTAACCCCCAAAATTGGAACAGCCGCGACGTTTCCCCTCCGGCGGCCGTTTCCGCCGTCGTGGCCGCCGGCCGACCCTGCGGTTCACCTCCCCCATAACCAGCGACGGTCCCCCTTCTTTTTTCGGCCAACGTCCGGCCCTCCCTCTGCCATGGCGAGTATATATATACCTAACCATGGCCGCCGGATTTTCTCCTTGCCTCTTTCTTCTCCGGCGAGCTCTGAGTTTCCGGCCGTCTCCTCCAGCACCTCCAGACTCCGACGCCTTCGCCCAGACCGCCGGACCCATCCGCCTTACCACCAGCGACCACCGCCGGACCCAGAACCCCGTTCCAGTCGAACCCGGGTTCGATTCTCCTCCGTCCAGGCGAATCCGGCCACCCGGAGCGTCGGATCCGGCCGTCCCGACCAGCGTCGACCCTCCCAGAACCGGCGCCGCCTCCGCCCGAACTCAAGGACGACTCCGGCAGACCCGGACACGACCCAGAACGCGAGTACGAGCCTAGACACGATCGGACACGGGATCCACAGAACAGGACACAGCCCTAGTTCAGACGCGTGTCGGACACGATTTATACTTGGTTTTCAGGCCCTGTTCAGGTACCCATAACTTTTGATTAGTAGCTCTGTTTCATATTCCGTAAATTTCATCGTGCAGCCTGTATGTCCCCCTCGGTGCCCGTGCAACCCGCTCGGGGCATCGCGACCTGTGGTGATCGCGAACCGCGATCCAAAAACAGGAAAAACATATCCCTATTTTACCCCGGAACTGAGTACGCCCCGCCAAACGGGACGACTTGGTCACGTGCGGTCTTCACCGATACGTGAGCATCATAGATACGGACGTACGGGCTTTCGCAGAAGCTGATTCGGATGTGCGTGCACACCGGAATCAGTGCGTATCCGCGGACAACACCCCGTATCTGACTTTTCTGTAATTCGCTATAACTTAGTGTATACACATCAGATTGAGACGAAACTTGCGCCATCGGACTCATAGCAATACGATGGTCCTGTGGGTCAAGTTTGGTTCGATTCTGGGAACGTTGGAAAATCGCGTGTCGTGGGCCCCACAGGCTCCACCTGACGGGCGATTTTGAGAACGGCTCATCGGAATCCAATTCTGGAAGTTCCGTTGGGTTCGTATCAATATTCCTGACTTGTTGGCACTAAGTTGGACTGATTTGGAGACCTTTGACCTTGACTCGGTTTTCGGTGCAAAGTGGCCCACATAGGACCCTCTTTGGCCCAGAAATGTCGTTTTTGCCCTTGTGTCCAAACTGGACTTAAGGACAGGCGTTTCTAACTATTTCCTATGTTCTGAGACTGTTGGTAATGTTTATTTCAGCTTTTGGAGGAGTTATTGCTAAACCCACTGTTACAAGGACCGCTACTGGTATTCCAATTCCAGGCAAGTGTACCTTGCCATAAATTACAGTTTATTAGTTTATTTTGTTCTCTTGCTCTATTTTCTGTGACTAGTGTACATGATATAACCTAGGACCGTATGACATACTTAGCGTCCGATCACAGTCGGGTGTCAACCCCGTACGCGGAGTTGTGTACGTCATTTAGTGTTAGACATTCGAGACCCTTTATATTCTCGTGCTTGTTTATCAAGTACACTATAACCTAAGACACTTGACACCATACATTGACAGAATCTTCCTGAGATATTCAAGGTGATTCTGTATAGGATACAGGATGGACATAGTTATTATACTCTTAGATTATGACTATTGCATTATCTCTGATCTCACGTGACATGGACATGCGACGTGTGGTTACATTGAGTGGGGAGAGGCACACAGGCTACAGGCTGTTATATATATATATACTACTATTGTGAGGTTGTAGACTCTCGAGCAGAGCTAGACCACTACTAGATATTGCTGCTACCGGCTCCCCGACACAGAGCTTGTAGCAGTCTCAGCCTGAGTACTAGTGTTGCTCTCAGTTGCATTTTCACATAGATGGTTATGTAGTTACCCTATTTATTTCATTTTTTATTTCACTGCATCTATTTTTGGCTTGTATTATTTGTACCTTGCTATGTCCCCTGAGGACCTGGAATGGATGATGTCCCCAGGTTTAGCAGAAGAGCATTATCCCGAGATTTACGGGACAGGAGCTGAAGCTGTACCAGGAGCTGTTGCTGAAGGAGAACCTAACATAAAAGTAGAGGTGATGGCTGAAGACTTTACTTGAGCTTATGACATTTGTACTCTTCAGATACTTTATTTTGGACTCTTTTGTTCTGGTCTGATGAACCAGTGTTTTAGACTCTTATCGGGTTGTTCCCCGACATACTCTGCTGAGACTGGACTTTGATGTACTTTCTTTATTTGCTGATGTTCTTACTATTCTGTGTGTGGATGAGATTAGTTTTTGACTTATTGTTGTAGACCTATATTACAGCTTAAGTATTCCCGATGGATCCATTAAATTGGTTTGTCCATCGGTGTGTACTGCTAGCCAATGCCACGTGTCTAGTCCCTCGATATTTTGGGACTGGGGCGTGACATTCACAGGACCATATCAGTTCCATGATTGGCCCTCGTTCATCATCTCAGCGGTAGCCGCGAAGGACAACAGTCAGAAGGCGCACGATAATGGCATCATGATCTCGGCCTCTGATAAAGGCAAGAGGTTATCCTCCAACATCGACCATCCTCGTGGTACCAAGGGTAAAGAAGCTCTGGCGATCAACACGTCCAGGAAAAAGACTACGGCAACCACACAGACGAAGCCTGGGACGTCCAGGCCCATTAAAGTGTACTCTTTCGACGACGACGATATTTCGAGCATATTCGAATGTCTCGTCAAAAGTGGCAAGATTACCCTTCCTGAGGTGAGACGGCCCAATGAAGCCGGCAGTACCAATAACCCTAAGTACTGCGTCTTTCATAGGTACATACACCACCCCACAAAGGCGTGTTATGTACTAAAGAGGAAGATCCAAGAGATGATCGATGCTAAGGCCATCACTCTGCGCAACAGCGAGAAGACGGTCACAGCCAACATGATCTCTCTGCAATTTGGCAATCTGCAACCCCAAGAAGTCCCGGATGGTGTTACACCTATTTTTCGGACGACGATGAACATCGTTAATCTCCCTCCAGCTAGAGGTCAAAATCATGACCTGGTACCCCTAACTACCCAGCGAGGCGAGATTATGTGGGTTCATCCAGATTTGGTGCCCGGGATCGAGAAAAAGACTCAAGCTGCTAAGGCTAAGTCTAAGAAGAACTCGAAGCGTAAACCATGTCACATGGTTACGGCAAACTCGACATCAGAAGACGAGGTCTTGGCTATTGGAACCCGTTCAGGGAAAGCTTACCTCAAGGACCATGGAGCAAGCCAGGAAGATGCACTGGCAGACGCTTCAGCTACCAAGCCGTCAGAACCAGAGCCCGCCGTACCAGGGGCCGGCCCTTCGAGACCAACTTCGGCGGACAAAGGGAAGCAAAAGGAAGTGTGTTTCGATAAACCTATGAAAAACATTCAAAATAAAGGTTTAGAGAAGCCATACAACTTCGACATCCTGGCCCAATTGGCTAATACACCAGCCAGGTTGTCCATCTTCGAACTACTCAGGCTCTCTCAAGATACTCGTCAAGCCCTGAGTGAAGCGTTGATGCAGGCGGATGCATACTTGACCCAGCTCAAGTTCCCTGACGAAGAACCCGTGGCATGTCCTCAATGCCACAGTGTGATGGAGGTGGTCCCGAACATCACTTTCACTCAAGATAACATGCTGTTAAAATATAACAGGCATGACAGACCCCTCTATTACACCGGATACATCGGTTCCATGGAGGTCGACCGGATTCACATAGATTCGGGGTCATCAATCAGCATCATTCCTCATAGTCTGCTCAGACCGCTGAGGATTCCTACCAGCGAACTGGCTTACACCACCACCACAATCATGGGTTTCAATGCCAGAAAAAACAAGCCGTTGGGAAAGATTCGTCTGAGGATCCAGATTGGCGACCTTAGATCAGTGGCCACATGTTATGTCATTGATTCAGAGGTATCCTACAACATTCTGCTGGGCAGACCTTGGATCTACGACCACAACATCGTTTCTTCAACTCTACATCAATGCTTTAAATATGTAGACGCCCAAGGAACAGTACAAACGGAGTTTGCTGACCTGAACCTGTTTAGAGGAGTAGAATATTACTACTCTGATGCGCTGTTGTACTCTCAAGACTACATGAAAGAGGTGTCAGGCGAAGCAGAGAAGGAATCCCACCGGGAGCCAGAAGAACCCTCTGCCGAACAACCTCTGTCAATCAAGATGAAAGGACGAACTACTCGTTCAAAAATCATGGAGCCTATGGCTATCCACCTGAACAAAATTAGGTCAGGAAAAGGGGGCGATCCTCTAGTGATCACTCTGAACCAGAAGCCTCCACCCTTGGTCATCAACCTTCGGCACAGCAGACAATCGATTGATGTAAATGCCACCGGGAACGAAGTTTCAGATGATAATAAACATCCTCTTTTCCAGTATATGGACGCTCAAATTCCGAATCAGGAATCCTCTTCCCATGACGATATAGAACCTATAGCGCAAAAATTCTTGGAAGCTATAGATTCCTATCATCCGTATATTGGGAAGTGGCATCATCATCCAATGTCACCATGACATATGGACCGCATGAGAATTCTATCTTCATTGTCCCGCCTACTTACAGCAGTCAGCGTTCAATAGTCTTCGGTCGTATACGCAATGGACCGACTGTACAAGAAGATTCTTCCGACGACGACGTTGGTAAAATGCAGGTTCACAGATACAGCCTGCAAGCTCTGAAGATCATGCAGAGTATGGGTTATGACTTGAAGCTGAAACCAAGTCTCAACTACGGGAAAGGCAGACGAATGCCGCTGCGTGGAGATCCCTACTATCAAGGAACTAGTTTCGGGTTAGGGTATACCACCTCCCTTGCAGCTCCTGAGTCGAACGAGGATATCTTTTCCTTTTCTCAAAACGGCTCAGCACCCTCCGACTCATCTCATGCTCTCGAACAAACATTATCAATGAATATGGTAGTGACGGATTCCTTCGAAGCAGACGAACAAGAATCTGAACTATTTGAGAATGACGCTTGGGCTCAACAAATGGATACACAATGGAGTTCTGCTTTGAGCAGAGAGAACCTCCCACTGAAGATAAAGTTATCCAGATTGACGTTGGGGATGAACTTTCGCCAAAGCTGATATTTATCAGTAACAATCTTTCCGAAGCAGAAAGGAAAGAAGTTATCCAGCTGATAAAAGAATATATCGACGTCTTTGCATGGAATTATGAGGATATGCCAGGTCTTGATCCAAAGGTGGCTACTCATAAGCTCAATATATTGCCCGATTCGAAGCCTGTGAAGCAGCACCAACGCCGGTTCCGCCCGGATATGATGGATTCCATCGAAGCTGAAGTCAAGAAGTTGATAGCTTACAGTTTCATCCGGAAAGAACAACATCCCGACTGGGTCGCCAATGTTGTCCCGGTCATAAAGAAAAATGGAAAAGTACGTGTCTACATCGATTACCGAGATCTGAATGCGGCATGCCCCAAGGATGAGTTTCCTCTCCCATCACAGACGTCATGATTGAAAATATATGCGATTTTGAACGTATGTCTTTCATGGACGGATTTTCAGGGTACAATTAAATTAAGATGCATCCTGAAGACGAGAAGCATACTGCCTTCCGGACGCCATTGGGGGTATATTGCTATACGGTCATGCCATTCGGATTGAAGAATGCCGGAGCTACGTACCAACGGACTATGAGTAACATATTCCATGAGTATTTACGCAAGACAGTGGAATGTTACGTGGACGATGTAGCTGTTAAAAGCCGCCTCAAGGATAATCACATCCAAGACTTGAAGACAGTATTTGATTTAATGCGCCAACATCAACTCAAAATGAATCCTACAAAGTCCTTTCTTGGTGTATCTAGTGGCAAATTCCTGAGATTTGTCATTACTGCCAAAGGCATTCAAGTAGACCCTGATAAAGTTAAGGCCATCTTAGAAATGCGACCACCCATTAATCTGAGGGAACTCAGGGGATTTCAAGGCCGTCTGGCTTACATCCGGAGATTCATATCCAACCTCTCTGGGAGATATCAGCCTTTTTCTCATCTCATGAAGAAAGATGTATCCTTCGTATGGGACGAAGCCTGTCAGCAAGCGTTTAAGGATATCAAATGCTACCTCACTAGTCCGCCAGTTCTGGTGCCTCCCGTCATAGGAAGACCATTCGTGCTGTATGTTCGAGCGATGGATCATTCTCTGGGAGCTCTTCTCGCACAGAAGAACAATATGGGTCATGAACAGGCTATCTACTACCTCAGCAGGATGATGGTCGGAGCCGAACACCGGTACAACCTAGTGGAGAAAGAATGCTTGGCTCTGATGTTCGCTATCCAAAAAATGCGGCACTATGTCACAGGCCAAACCATTCACATCATCTCCAGGATTAATCCTCTCCGGGTACTGATGAACAAGCCAAGTGTTCTTAATTCCCGACTCGCGACTTGGTCGATGTTATTAACACCGTATGACATAATGTACGTCCCTTAGAAGTCTATCAAAGGCCAAGCGATGGCTGACTTCCTAGCTGCTCATCCGATCCCGGAGACCTCCAAACTGTACGAGGACATTCCCGACGAAGTTGTAGAATGTAATTCCGTAATAGAAAGTGATGCATGGCAACTGTTCTTCGATGGTGCATCCAGAACAGGTTCCAGGGGAAACGTGGTCTCAGGAGTAGGGATTTTCTTGGTTACTCCTGATAAGCTCGTCATCTACCGAGCATATTCTCTTAGCGAGCCCTGTTCTAACAATGTGGCAGAGTATAATGCTCTACTAATCGGGCTCCAAAAACTTGGGGTATATATAGAGTTCGGATGGACTCCTCGAATCCTGAACCAAATCTTATAATTAATATTCGGTTATGATTGGGTACTACGTCAGTCTATTACTCGGAGAAGGCGGACAGTCAGCGAATTCAAAAAGTTTTCGTGCAAAGCAGATTCGTGGTTTTACGCTAAGGAGCTTTCTACGCTCGACAGCTACAGATCTATGGTTTTTACGCTCACAGGCTATAAGTCTATAGTTCTACGCCCGGATGCTCTCATGCTCAGCAGCTTTTATGCTCGAGAGGCTACGAACTTACGACTTTACGTTCAGCAGCTACAAATCTATGATTTCACACTCGGTGGCTTTTACGCTCAAAAGCAACAGATCCACAACTTCACGCTCGGAAGATTTTCTTTTCAGAAGCTACAAATCTATAGTTCTACGCTCGGATGCTCTCATGCTCAGCAGCTTTTATCCTCGAGAGGCTTCGAACTTATGATTTCACACTCATCTACAGATCTATGACTTTTCGCATGTCTGAAAATACGCAGGCCAGAGTACAGTACATTTGAACAATTCTCAAAGCGGTCAATTGCAAGGGTTCACACAGAAGATACTCCTTCTTGACCTCAAAATATCCCAAGTACCCAAAGCATACAGAGTTCAACATTAAAATTTACTCCTCTTCATGGGTCGATTCGAAGTTCATCCAGAATCTAGTCTGAATATTTTGTCTACAGTTCAAGATGGCGACTCACTTTTCGACAGCCATTTCTCGCCCTGTTCCAAGGGATTTTCGAGAAATCATTCTTGAAGATGACGGTCTGAACAAAAATTCTGTTTATTAGAAGTGACAGTTCAGAATTCTATGCGGTTCCTCATTCCTAACAGCAGGACAGTTCGAATACTCGACTGCTAAGTGGCTTTCTGCGCATCCTTAGTTATGCGTAAGAGATAGGACAGGACCTAACAATCTTTCTAAACAGAGTCGGCGTAAAGTATCAGACGTGTCGAAGCTACACATATTCAGACTTTACAGCAAATATATGGCAAGATGATCATATGCACAGAAGAAGACGATTTTATTAAAACATGATTACATATGAGGGAAATCCAGTCTACACGGGTTTTTTCTTCATTTTCATGATCACATATGAGAGAAATCCCGTCTACAAAGGACTTCCTCATCGTCGTCTGAAGATCGCGCCCAGAATCTGTTCTGCCAGGTTCTCGCATGGGCGGAATTCTTCATCCATCTTCTCCAGCAGTTAGTCAATTTCCGCAAACCGACTGACAAATGATCAACGGCGGGAGGATACAAAACTGGGCCTGCTTAAATTATGCAGACCCATCCTCCGTACGCCGTGACAGATTGAGTTGAGATATTTCACCCAACTCAATATTGGAGGACAGAGCTAGTTTGTCTGCTCTCGTCCATGAACGGCAGGGCTAGTTTGTCCCTCGTCCATGAACAACGGGAGAAGATACAGCTTGCAAGCTGTGTGGTCTAATACGACCCTTCCTCTCTCCCGAAGAACCGCCATACAAAGTTGCTGATTATCCCGAGCAAAGGAGGCTATGATATCCTTCCGTGATCCATCGTTGCAGAGGACATTTGCTCGAAGATGCCGTCTTTTTTGGCTCCTTACATGCTGGAAGAACATGGTCTTCTTCTTCCTCAAGTCGAACCGACGAACTCCGGTGATCATCTCTGTGTGGTGAAGGAAATGTGGGAAGAACATGTTAACTCCTCAGCCTTTTTATAGGCGAAAGAGATCACACCAATCCCCAATAACTCTGCCATAAAGTCAGTCTTGAAAGACCGTGTCAGACTTGACCGTTTCAGAGCGTTTCAAATTACGAGGAACGTTTCATGCTTCATTCAAAGCATTTTAAATTATGAGGAATTTAAAAGCTTTGAAGGAGGTCTTGTAGAAGCATGAAAAATATGCTGGATAGCTCTACGCAGCATGTTGATGTTGGACAGCGTAAAAAGATGACTTCAGAGCCATCGACGTGTAAACAGAGCTTTTCCGCTGAGCACAGCATAAAATATAAGCTCAAGGACTATCCGCGTAAAGCAGTATGTCCAGGCTGCTTCAGCGTAAAAAGGGTGCTACATCGCCTTTATGGCGTAAAACTCATCCGCTTTCAATACAGCATTGAAGTGTACGAGGAACGCTTCGTATTCTTCGAAATGAACCTGTCAGATCATGCAATGAACCTGACGTCTGGACTCCTGACAAAGAGTACTGCATGACTACCCAGGCAACGGCTATAATGATGGCGCGGCACAGCAACCCAGACTGTCATTTACTGCCATTTTCTTGGTGTAAACCGCTTTTACGCATACAAAGGAATACGCTGCCTAGTTTTACACAGGCATATGTGAGCTGTTTATGCTCCGCAGAAGACAAACAGCCTGCAACGTCAAAAGCTGCTCTTCGTACAGGGCTCGAGGCACGTCTCTGCATTTAACGCGCAGAGGGATGACAGGGCTCTAGGCACGTCTCTGCATTTAATACGCAGAGTGATGACAGAACTCGAGGCACGTCTCTACATTTAATACGCAGAAGGGTGGCAGACCTTCAAGACACGCCTCTGCATTTAATGCGCAGGATAATGGCGGATCTCCACATTTAATGCAGGAGATTTGATTAAATATCACCGAACCATCGTTTAGTGACATCCCCTTTGCGTAAACTGCTCTTACGCATACAAGAGAATACGCTGCCTAGTTTTACACAGGCAGACGTGAGCTTCTTACGCTCCGCAGAAGACAAACAGACTGCCACGTCAGCAGTTGCTCTTCGTACAGGATTCGAGGCGCGTATCTGCATTTAATACGCAGAATGATGGCAAATCTTTAAGACACGTCTCTGCATTTAATGTGCAGGATGGGGGCAGATCTCTGTATTTAATGCAAGAGATTTGATTATATCTCCAAAAGTCATAATTTCGGCTAAAACGTCCACATCATCTCGGCTTCTACGCCCACTCGGCTTCTACGCCTACTCGGCCTCTATGCCCACTCGGCTCCTACGCCTACTCGGCTTCTATGCCTACTCGGCTTCTATGCCTACTTGGCTTCTACGCTATGGTGACAGTTATTGGCTTCTACGCCAACCTCTTCTACACAAAGGATAACTACCTACGTGGCGTCTATGCCGTGATCTTCACAGCAGTTATACGCGTTGTCCCTTAGTTGGACACGTGTCACACGCTCATTCAAAAGGTCATCTATACGCGGGCAATGGTTATTATAACCATCGTGTAAAAGGGTGCTGTACTTTCCACTACTCGGTTTCTACACCGACTGAGTGGTCACTGTCACTAAAACTCTATAAATAGAGACCTCTATCAATAGAGGAAGAGGTCGGAAAATTGGTCAAGAAATCCAGTATCAGATCCAAGGCTGACAACTCGGAGAATAGAGGTCGAGAAATTAAGGAAAAACGGTGGTCGAGAGAGAAGAATCCAGAGCTCAGGCAAAGAGAAGTGATCGACGACCTTGGCATCGGGCATCCACTCTCTTCTGTAACCTTCGAAGCTGCTTTCTGTCTTCTACGGTACTCCTTCATCATCGTGTGGTCCAAGGGACAAAGTGATCGACCGCAGATCAGACTCCTATAGCAATATTTACCCAGATTAAATAAATTGTACTCGACATCCTCGTATAGGATTAAATTGTACAATCTTGTTTGTAAACAAAAGGGCGGGTTTCGTATAAACCTCGTTTCCATATATCTTTCGTTTATTTATCAAACAATACAATGAGTTTTAGGGTTTATGATATATTTTCATGCATTTTTATGATGGATATTGAGGAGTATGTTTATAAATATGAAATGGTGTTGTGATATTATAAAGATGGTCATTTATTGAGGGCTTGATAACTAATAATAAATTTATTGAGGAGTAGCTATTTATATGTGAAACGGTGTTCGAATAATAAAATAACAGTTTTATAATTGAGAGTTTGATAATTAATAATTATTTTATTTAAGAACAGTATACTTGAATGTGTATAATAACATCTGTGAATACAATGGTGGTATAGTTGAGGATGAGCATAGCTTGAACTACTGAAAGCACCGTGATAAATAGTAGGGGATTGAGGATTTGACTTGATGATGTTATACTGATGATTGATCGTATTTGATGCAACGTTCATTTAGTCAACTTTGGTCTACCCTCTAGTTTAGTGTCTATGTGAACTATATGTAAATAAGACTGAAGCCTATGTTATACGTGTGTCACCTCTTATTTTAGAATAGATCGTGATAGTTTATTGATCGAGCTTGTATCTCGTCTCTAGGTACTTCGGGATCCGCGGACTTGGACGTTGTACCGAAATTCCATCTTCAGCATCCGGATCCAGACAAGTGCACCTTGCCATTTTGTATCTCAGTTACCAGATTTCTATGCATTGTGCGCACTTTGGATCAGAATCGTTACTTCGTGTCCGGGTCATAACCGGGTACAGACGTTCATCGGTAACATCTGGTAATGATTGATAGATGTTCGCAATACCTTGATGTACATACTTGGTTACATCATAACCCTAGGACACCTTCAGACACTGTCATCGTGCCAGACTTCCTATATCTTAACACTGTCAGCATAACCGAAATTTAGGATGACTTTAGGGTCGTGATTGTTGATAGTTACTTCAGTATGACGAGACTGTTAGATAGAGGTTCAGGTTTAGCGAACACTCGCTGACCGCTTTGGGAGGGGAAGACAGTTACTAGATGTTTGGGCTACTTTGCACGCGCTATATATATGTATTATCCTATTTATGTAGTGTTCCTGTATCCGGAGTCGTAGTATCACCCGTGTGACTATGTGCTCGGAGCTACGGTATGCCCTGTGTGTCTCTGTGTTCGGAGCTACAATTTTATTTTAGACATCCCACTCGTCGAACATTGTCTTCAAAGTTGTGTCTCACTTAGGTGGTTATGCTAGATTACACCGGCGTTGTACTTATTTCTTTCTATTATACTATGGCATACTATTTTAGTACCTTGTTATGTCCCTCTGAGGACCTGGTCTCCTGCCAGTTTTTGCAGCATAGACGATTACGGAGCCTTTGGAGTTGCTGATGGAGTTGCTCGTCTTGCAGGTATTGGTACCAGGTACTTATATCATTTCTACCGGAGTTATGGTTATTATTTTATATTGTTTATTCATCTGCTGATGTAGCCTAGTTTTATAGACTCATAATTCTTCTCGAGTCTATTCGAGTTTGTGTGTTACTGGGCGGCCGACTTTAGCACATGTAGCTCATTCTTGTGTATTCTGTTCATTGTGGATTGAGACAGAGATATTTATATTTACCTGAATATTTCGATAGTGGCCATTATATTACAGCTTATACATATTCGAGTCAGACCAGAGTCTGGTCGAATGCGTAGCTGGCATGTTACTTATTCGTAGTCTTACGTATTTTGGGACTGGGCGTGACAAGATTCAACCCTTGTCCTTATTTGGTAGTAGGGTTGAGCCTTAAATCTAGGATATGCCATGGACCTAAATTATAACACGAAACCTATGTATTATTATATATTTTTCCTGGGATTTTATTTCTCTATTTCGTGCTTCTTTTGTGGTACTTGCTATTTGGGGTCTAACCCTACTAGTTTTGTATGGCTAGGTTTCGAGCCAGCACCTGAGGATCCAGTGTTCTTTCTCCCAACTCATGGCGCGCACCAGGAATATGGTCGCAGGGGATAGCGAGTAAGTTTTCTTCTTTCCTGCTCGTCTTACAAATTTACTTCTTTTTTGGCGTTTAGCCACCGCCACCTGTTAGCCGGCTCGTCTGGACATTAATTTTCTTACATGCTAGTATTAAATCAGACTGCAGCTGATCACTTCTATGTACTTATGTTAATCTTCCAACTTCTGATTTTGCACAGCTGGACTCCAGAATATTTTGAGAAAGCGTTTGGGATGCCTTATTGCTTATTATATATGCTCTATGCTTACTGTTTCTTGTTTGAATGATTGGGACATAGAAGATCTTTACCATATGAGACTTGATTGTAGCATGCACCCCTTGTCTTATATAGTCGTGATCGCCGTACAACGTATTCCGGTACTGGGACGTGACAACCACTATGAGGAGTTTCTATTCCAACATCGAGCCATAGATGATTATAGTCTCCGTGGCTTTTATGATTATGTAGAAGGGCTGGTATGTTATTTTTATATGAAAATGTCTATCTCCGTAGTACTTATTTATGTCCTCTATTGAATTCTACTTAATATTTCAGCTTCCAAATTTAAATACCGCATACCAAAATCATCCAATAAGTGACCTATTGCGCACAGCGGTTGGCAAATTTTTGGCTGCTATGCAACGAGGATCGGTTCCTCCGAACCCTCAATTACTTATTCCAGGAGATTATCCTCAGGGTCTTGTTATACAACGACAAGCATGCCCCCTATGAAGTATACCTCTGTTTGGTATCAGGATGATAGTCTGCCACTGCAAAATGACGATGTCCCTCATCACCAGACTGGCGAAGGCACTTCTTAGCCGGCTGGCGGAGTCACTTCTCACTGGGCTGACTGGAGTACTTCTCAAACGCCGGCCGGTGTGGGCACTACTCAGTGGGCTCACGAGGGACATTCTCAGTGGGATAGCCTATTCACCCCCAGAGTTACCAGCTATACATATATATTGAAAACTCCATCAACATCGATGCTATCTTAAGTGGAGGACAGTCAAGGAGGTGGTGATGATGCGGCCCAGGAGAATACACGAGAAAAGAGGGACTGACTCAATCTAAGAGAGATTGATCATCCAAACTATCGAGAATTAGACAAAAGAGGTCGATAAAATTATTATATCAGTGTCAACTTTATTTGAATCTAACTTTCTTCTATTTCAATAAAATTACATATTGTTCTCATAAAATAAAACTATTTAAAAATCTATAACAATGCCTTCATTCTCTTGGTTGGTTTGTATATCTCCTTCTATTGTGTCCTAAACCATTGATGTTACTACATCGAAGATCTCTTGAAGCTTGATCATTCGCTTTGATCCGGTTCTTCTTTGGTCTTTCCGTCTTGCGTCGTACATCTGGTAATCCAATGTGACCTCTAACTAATGTACTTTAAAGGTTGTAAGGGACTGGAATTGGCTCTAGATGCGGCTCATATATGATTTTTAATGCTTTCTTAGAGAAAATATCTAGATAAAAATACTCGATGCTAATATTTTTAGACTTACACGCATAGCATGCATGTACACATGGAAGCAAAGTATGATACCACTTTAAACATGAACAAGATTTTTTATCTAAGTCTACAACATATGTTATATTTGTTTTACAATCTAATATTTTAAACAAATATCTAACTATATTCAACGTTTGCATCCGGTATTTTTCTTTTATGATAAAAGCCATAGTTTGTAACATCTTCGGACAATAATCAGTTTGAATTTTTTTAGCTTTTTGCCTGTTTTTGTCTTGAAGTATTATAATTTTGGCTCGAATCCCATCAAGTAGTATCATTATTGGTTTATTATGTAAAGTTTTAACCCAGTTATTGAAGCATTCAACAAGATTTGACGTGTGAATACCTAACCTGGGATAAGGAGAATGTTGTTATCCAGTGTAAAAAAATACGAGTTTCATCATTTACTCCAACGAGCCAGTTGTAAACATCTATGTCTTCAGCTTTAATTTTTTCCAAACAATAGTTCGCATTTGTTTCATTATAACACCTAGCAAGATAATCTAAACTATGTTGAAAATGTAAAAATCTGAAGACTTTTTTCAAATTTTGTTTAAAATATTCAATACAAAAAAATAAGACGATTCTGGAAAGATATCATGCATATCCCTTATCAATCCTTTCTTTTTATCTAATATAAAAGAAATTATATTTTATGCATCAAAATATTTTTCAAAAGATGTTCTCAAACCGTTTAAAAACCAAGTCCAAGAATCACTATCTTCACTCTCAGCAACAGCATAAGCAATTGGATATAATTGATAATTTGGATCATGACCACAAGCAATAAATAAAATATCTTGATATTTAGAGGAAAGAAAAGTAGCATCAGTACTAATCACAGGTAAACATCCCCTTAAAAATCTATCAATGCATGCCTTAAAACAAATATAAATTCTTTGAAATCTATTATTTTTTGTAGTCTGTATAAAATATTGGTTAGATGGATTTGTCTCAATAATTCTAAAACCATACTATTCAAGACCACTATATGCATCAATATAACTATCATTTATTTTGGATAGAGCAAGTTTTCTAGATTTTCAAGCTTTACAAAATTTAATATATATTCAGTGTTCTCTATATATATCATTTACAATATGCGATGGACTATACGACTGATTATCTCAAATTTTATCAATAATATTATTTTTAAACCATATAGTAGTAGCTAATAGATGAGAACCTGTTTTAAGTCCACCTAAACAAGAATGTACGTTTTCTAGTGTAGTAATAACTAAACCTTCACCTTTACCAACGACTTTAGCGTATACTCTCCAATTATAACTTGAATCGTTATTTTTATATACAATCCCACTAACATTGTTTAAAGTAGCATGAGAAGTAAAATTATGTGCAATTGCTATATCACTAACAAAATATCTAAATTCAGAATGATTATCAGATTTTCTTCCAATGATTAATCCAGAAATGCTAATACTATCAACATTGCCATCAAATTCATCATCTAAATTTTCAATTAAATCATCATTGTTTTCATCGTCGTTATTACCATCATCTTCTATATGTTCTTATTCAGTAAATAAAATAACTTGATAAAAAGAACTAGGAGCAGTATTAGCTTGATTAGAAGCACACATACTACTTACAATATTATTTCTAGGTGGTGGTAAAATTACATAAATATTAATGTACGTTGCTTGTACATTAACCTCTAGAATAAATTTTCATGCTTGTTCACTAACTAACTTTATACAATTAGTTAAAAAATATGAACCAATTTAAATTCATAATCAATAGAATATTGCTCAACAATTTGATTACGTAAACTATTAAACAAAATATTTTGATCAATTAAAAAAAAATTAGTTAAACCTCCTTCATAAACTAACCCATTTAGCACACCTCCAACCGAACATAGTATTGTTAGACTTTGATCCATGATAAGAGAATGAGCTTCTAAATACAGTGAGTGAGTTGAAGTATCTTCTGTTGAGTAAGAGATGACTTTCTGTTGAGTGAGAAATGAATAGAAAAAAAAATTGAAAGATATGTGGGTTGAGTGAGAAATGAATAGCAGAAGAAGAGAATGAAAGAAATTTATAGATATAAGAAAAAAGAGCCGTTGTCAAAATATGAACGTTAAAATATGAACGTTACAAAAAACAAAAAGTTGATAAGTGACCAAAAAAAACCCAACAAAAAAAAGTAACACAAAAAACTAACACAAAAAACCAAACCCAATTTTCCCAAAAAAAAAAACAAACCAAATCAAACCCTAAACATAAAACCCATAAACAAACCCAAAACATAAAAACCAAAAAAATCAAAACAAACTTGAAACAAAAAAAAACCAGCCAAATTTTCGCCAAGTCAGGTGGCAAAAATTTAGAAAGTTTTTAATTTTTTTTTAAAGATTTTCGCCAACTGCGTTGGCGAAAATATGGCCAAGCTGGATTAATTTTTAATATGCTGTATTTTTACCATCAGAGATGGTGATATGTATCGAAATTTCAAATTTTTTGAACCTTTTATCGGTGTAGTTAATTAATATACAAATATTATCGGTTCAGTAATTTTTTTGTAAAATTCTTAACCGCTGTATAAAGACTGCAGAGTTCTAACGAGGGTTATGGTCGAGTGTTTCTCTCCACTCGATCACCCAGTAAAATAAAAAAGGACCATGTAGCCGAACCATGGGCCCCACGTCATCGAGATATCTAAAATCTGATCGTTTGGATCAACAAGACGATACACAAAATTGGAAGGTCAAGGTATACAATGGCCGGACGGCCCGGTCAATGTCGGCATGGGTCGGCCCGGATCCGGTCAACGACCCGGACAGGCTCAGCCCACCCCCTCCGCGGGTTCGGGTCGGTTCATGGTCGGACCGAGCCGACCAGATTTATTTTATTTACTTTAAATTTTTAATGTCCATTTTTGGCCGACTCGGATCCGTGGCAGTGCCATCCAGCCAACCCGAGCGGAGTGGGGTCTACAACCCAGAGTGCTCAACATGGAGTCCCCTTCCGCGGAGAGGGGTCTACGACCACGGTTACCCAACAGGGAGCCCCTACCTTCTCAAGGGTTGTGGCCTGGTGGTTACTGCCACGACCCGATCCCGCAGGAGACCATTCGTCCTCGCTTGGGTCCTTGCGGAACCGATCGTCCTCGCTTGGACGTGATGTCGTGCAAGCCTAAGATGCGTTTGCACAAGACCAAAGCTTGAACAAGGGTAAGTAAGCTATTCAAGACGGGAGCAACGATACAATATTGCAGAAAAGTAAATAACCCAATGGTATAAGAAAATAAGATCTTTATTGATAATCAAGATGTGTTACAAGCGGCATTTGGCCGAGATTACAGTTCGCCCAAGTTCTCTTTCTCTAGATTACAATGACATCGTTCCATACATTACATCCCTTTATACAAAAGCAGCTCAAAGCAAACTCGATACGGCTCAAGGCATCGACTCTAGATTTTCGGGTCCTGGGGATGAGACTCGGTTATCGTTTCCTCGGACGATCCAACACCTACGAACAGGCAAACTGTTGGTGGGTCAGCACTTTGGAGAAAGCACTGGTGAGTATAAAATCAACGAACAGAAGCGACATTCACTAAAACCAACACTAAGTAATTATGTTATAAAATATTATATTACTAGTGATATTTTCTAGTTTTACTTAGGTTCATTTCATGCAGTACGGGAACGGAGTCACATTACTTCTTTTGGAAACATTTTTGAAATCAGAGTTCATCTTCGATATATAGGAAAGCAGGCAAGCAGTTCATGTACGATAAGCAAGTCCAATTACTATCTCTGGTGCACAATTTGTCTCGTAAGCCATATTCATTTCTTTAAAGACTCTAGCATGCATCTAGTGGACTATCTTCTTTATACTATTCAAGACGATCATCTTATTCAAGCAAGCATGCAAATCTAAGTGATGCAAGACAGTATGCAAAACAACATATCACTTATATAGTAATTCTTATCCCTTGCCGAACGGTTATCCCTGCAGCAGACATACAAGTTAGCAACATATGCATATATAAACAAGATTCTCTTTTCCTGTCCGTCTCTGCATCAAACAGTTAGGTATGTAAGAAGACTAGCCTAGCATGCACCCTAACTATATGATGGCCCCCGAGTGTGGATCCTCGGGATTAGCAATTGGGACGTGCATGTCCTTCTCACTAATGACGAATCGGCTAATAGGTGCTGAGACACGTGGTTGCTATCCACTAAAATATGCTCAAAATAGCACCCGAGACTCATGGTTCAGCACTACACTAAAAGCCACACACCCCTAATCACGAGGATTTCAAGCCTCAGGGTGTTCGATTAGTCTCTCCCAGGACGAAAGGTTCCCATTGTCCCAAGACCGATCGAGAGATCCGATACCTTGTGCACAAGTTGTCAGACCAATGCATAAATATAATTCTATCAGATAAAGGCTATATGATGCACATGTCCATGAACAAGCAAACATTCAATCAAGCGATAGAGCTAGAGCTCTCAATTCTCTTCTTCCGATCAATTTGATAGGTTTGATAAGTTCAATCGCATCGATAGGTTCAATCTTCTTTCTTTCAATCAATCGATAGGTTCAATAGCATATAATACAAGTTATTCAAACAGTTCTATCTTTCAAGCAACAATGACAAGCAAAACGTGGCACGATTCTTCTATCTCTTTTAGCTAAGCATGCAGTCTACTCTTGTTTTAGCATACGATGAAAACATAGTTTATTAGCATGGCAGCGGTTCGTTCGATAGAGGTGTCCGTGTAACTAAGCATGCAAATTTAATTCTTTAACTTAGCATGGCAATGGTTCTATCTCTTTTAGACAAGCATACAAGTTCTCTAGTTATGTAAGAAGGTTCTTGTTCTATCATTCTAATGTGATCGTTATCTTATTAAGCAAACAAGCATTGCAAAAATTCAGATTCATTATTAAGGCGTGCAAGAATCAGAAAATGAAGTTATGTCCACTCACATAGATCAGTCATCTTCTGGTTCAATAAGGAGCTCTTCAAGAAGGCTTCATTTTTGAGTCAGCAAACAGATATCTCTTGTACATAGTGCCAACGCGGAGGGGGGCACTACAGTTACAACAGGGGGCTCCTATAGGGGAGACCACGGTTCGAGCCCCCCTTGGATGCCGGCTGGGTGGCTTTGTGCCACGGGCTTGCCAAGCCTACATGGATGGGGAGGGGGCTCCCTGTTGGGTGACCCGAGTTGTAGACCCCTCTCCGCGGAAGGGGGCTCCATGTTGAGAACTCTGGGTTGTAGACCCAACTCCGCTCGGGTTGGCTGGATGGCTCTACCGCGGATCCGAGTAGGCCAAGAATTGATATATATATATATATATATATATATATATATATATATATATATATATATATATGAAGATTTTTTTTTATGACTGAATTATACAATATATTTTTTTTTTTATAAAGTCAGCTGACTAGGGTAGTAGTTATTTGTGCCAAAGAAATTACCTATAAATCTCTATTTAAAGAGCATATCTCCTTTCACCCATATATTCAGCCGATGTGGATCTAAAAGTTCTCTTTGCATATGAAATCTTCCAACCATGTGCTACATAGAAATGAGAACATTTGTTAGTTTTCTTTTATTCATTTAGTATCACATCGACTGTACATATGGATGAAAGAAAAGATGCTTTTTTAAATAGAGATCCATAGATAATTTTTTTGGCATAAATGATTACTACACTAGTCAGTTGGTTTTATAAAATAAATGACATCTTGTCATTTGAGTTGACGAGAATTATAAATTTGTTTACTAACAAATAAATTATAATTTTCTATTTATTATATACATAATATATTATATATAATATATAATAAAAAAATAAAAAAAATAGGTCGGTCCGGTCCAATTCAGAACCGGTTCGGACCCAACCCGGTCAACTCGGACCGCAAGCCACTAGGTCAAAGGTCCAGACTGGATCGACTTTCAGCGCCTACAGACCGGAACGACCCGGACCGATTTACGCCTGAATTTGAATCCGAACCGACTCAAATTTGATCAAAACCGACCAACTCGGACCTCGGGCCAGATCAAACACCTTGATTGGAAGGTATCCCCTCAACCATTAACACCAGTACCATTATGAGGGCCTACTTTATGAAGAACCGTTTTCAAGGACATGACTTTTGCCAAAAGTCTATGTAGGGGACACTACACCAAATGGAGAGAGAGAGAGAGAGAGAGAGAGAGAGAGAGAGAGCATCCGTTGGGGTCCAATAACAAATTTGATACCCCCTTATCATCTTCTTTTGATGAAGATTGCAATACAATGTATTTCTATGAAAAGAAAGCTTATGATTTTGGAGGCCATTAATGGAGGCATCAAACTGCGTCATGAAGTAGTTGCCTCCTAATAATTTGAAGTCCGGAAAAATGAACGTACATTCTATATATAACACACAAAGAGTATGTTAAGAATGCAATGCGAATATGAAGTTCTAAGAGCATCAATAATAACAAAAAAGTATCTTTGAGATCCAAATTTGTAGTAGAAAAAATAAATGTAGGATAAGTTTGATTTGTAAAAGGAGTAGATGTGACATTTTTTTTACTTTTCAAAAATTAAAATAAAATCTAGAATTTAAAAATTAGGGTTTTTTACTATTCTACAAAATAAAGTTTTCCAGCTATAGCTCATATAGCTAGAGGTGAGCATTCGGTTTATTCGACTTCGACCGAATAGAAATAGTCAAAACCGAATAAACCAAATTTCTAAAAATCCAAAATCGAACAAAAATTAGCTGAAACCAAACCCGAACCGAATCAGCTATTCGGTTTGTTCGGTTGGACTATTGATATTGTTTAATAGATCAAAAAGTTGAGGCCGTAAATAACTTATATTAAAAATTAAAATTTTATACACATATTTGTTATATTTTAAAATTGTGTCCAAAGTTGAGCTTCAAAACATATACATAGAATTATTGTTTTCAAATATACGTATTTTTAATCACAAAATATGCATAGAATTAAAGTATTTACATAATTGGATAAATCTTATTCAATTTTTGGTTTTTGACCGAAACCGATTAAATTTTTTTAGTATTTTCAAAACCGAACCGAATTTTTTTTAAGCCGAACTGAAGCTCTTATTCAGTTCAGTTCAATTTTCGGTCCAAAATCGAATAATGCTTACCCCTACATGTGGCTGGGATGAGACCATCATGAAACTCCAATTGAACCTTGTTATTCTATAAAATGAGCTTCTACATTCTAAATCTAGAATCTAGAAATTGAGACAAGCCTTACTATTGATGCTCCGATGCACCTAACGCGTATATAGGGCCATTTATGATATTTTAGGGATATACACATATACTAAAAAATGACTTTTTTTTAACCATTCTAAAAAAATATTTTGTAAGGATATTTTTTTACTGTAAATTTTAAAAAATAGGGAGACATAGTATATATGGAGGTTAAATTTTTAGGAACATTCTGATTTTCAAGGACCATTGCGATCACACAACTTACACATACTCAAAAATTGTTTCAACTATGTCACATAAGGGAATCAATAGATCGAAGCAGCAAAAATAAAAGGAAAACTCCCGACAGATCGAAGGAGGGACCGCTGGCGAGCTTGAAGGCCACATGGCATCCTTCCATTGGCCGGAGGAAAAAATGCCAACGCCAGTCCCTCTGCTAGTGTCAGCAATTTTTTTCGGCCAATGAGAGGGCACCACGTGGCCTTCGAGCTGGCCCGTGGTCATGATGTGTATTGGGCCGACCCGTGGCCCGAGTCAACCGGGTCGGACACAACCCGAGAGGAGAGGCGGGCGGGCCGGTTCACGGTCGGATAGGGCTGACCCAATTTTATTTAAAAAAAAAATTTTACGTTTTTTTATATATATTTTATATATTATGATATAACTTATATGTTAATAAATTCAAGTTAAAATTTATAAGTTTTTTGTTACTAAGTTATTTTTTTATAATTTAAAATTTATAGGTTATTTGTTAGAATTTTTTTTATATAACTTTAAGTATAACTTTAAGTATAAATTTATTTAAAATTTATAAGTTATATGTTATGTATAATTTAAAATCTATAAGTTATATGTTTAGTATAATTTAAAATTTATAAATTTATTTGTTAGAAAATTTATTTAATTTCTTTATATCAATATTTACATAACTTTAAGTATAAATTAAAATCTAAATATTTATAAGTTGAATTTATTTTTAATTTTTTTTTGAATAACTTATAAAAAAATGTATAAATCTATTTTTTTGAATTTAAATATAAATTTATAACTTGAAATTTAAAGAAGTTATTTATATAGAAATAAAGAAGTTAAATGTAAACAACAAACAACATTAAGTAAGAAAAACTATTTTTTTATTAATGGCAATAAAATTATAAATGTATTATAACATTAAGTAACAAAAAAAAATAGAAACTTGTAAATGATATTTTATTTGTATAAAGTTTGTAAAAAATGTACAAGTCTTTTAAAAAAAAATCGTCGTCCGTCTTTCTTTTAAAGCTTATTGTTCAGCTCCTCTTTCAGTACCGTCATCCATAGTAAAAGATTGAAAGTCAAGCTCTGAAATATCGGCACTTTCATCTCTTGAGTTTTGAGTTCTTTTTTCAGCACGGGTCCAATCTTGAATGCAGACACAAGCTTCCAAAAAATCTGGCAACAACCGACTCCTCTTCTTGCTTAGCATCCTTGAACCTGCACTAAAACAAGATTTTGATGCTACCGTGGACATCGGGACCATTAGAATATCGCGTGCTATAGAAGAAAGTACATTATACATTTTTTCGTGTCTCTTCCACCATTCTAAAATTGAATAATAAGATGAAGAGTCATCTTCATCTTCTTCATAAGAATTTAGATATAAGGACAATTCTTACGTAGGTTGGAAAGATTATTTTTGTTTCTTTCTTTGTAGTACACATTTAGCATATAATAATTTAGACATAAAACCAGAGCTACTACCTTAAACGGTTGTACCGGGTCAGATTGATACAACTATTTCTTCATATAAAACAATTAAACTATCTAAAACATCCATAATTTTTACTTTCAAACTACTTACGTCAACTCTCATATTATCTTGAAAATAGTCTAATAAAATATATACACTATCTAATTTACTCTTAGGATCAAAAACCGAAGCCAAACAATATACAAGATGTATATTACCCCATTATTTTTTAAATTTGACTTCCATTTTGGCAACAACATAATCAAAACCAAAAATATTTATATATTTACAAAATAAATGAGACATGTTAAGAATTTTTCTTAAAGCTAAAGGAGAAGTTGAATAATAAACTCCAGATAGAATACATGTAGCATTATAAAATAATTCTAAAAATTCAAAAATAGAAGTAGCAATTAACCAATCATTCTCAGTTACTTGATAATCAAAACTATGATTAACATTACAATAATGTGTAATAACATCTTTAAACTTAATGAAAGATTTCAACATTAAATAAGTAGAATTCCATCTATGTGGTGCATCCTTAACAAATCGCCTAAAAGTAACACCATATTGTGTACATAAAATTTTTAAAGCTTGTTGTCTATTTGCAGAAAAGTTCAAACTATGTAAATATGATCTAAGATTTTTTAAATTTAGTTGAAAGAATTCAAGATATTCCTTTAAATCAAGTTAATAATATGACAAGTACATCTAACATGAAAAAGACTACATTCTAACTTAGGCGTAAATTATGTTTTCAAAACATTAATAGAAGCAGTGTTATTATTAGCATTATCAAAAGAAATTAAAAATATTTTATTATAAATATCATATTCACGCACAAATTGTATTATAGCGCCACCGATTACAGCGTCGGTATGTGAAAATTCTAAAGGCCTTAGACAAATGATGCATTTTTGCAACATCCATCTTGGATCTATATAATGTGTCGTGATACAAATATAAGCATAATTTTGCTTAGTAGTCCATATATCAGAAGTTAAAGCTAATTTACTAACATGCATAATATTTTTTTCGAAGCAGTATTATCTTTTTGAAATTTTTTTAAAACCTCTGCTCTAGCAATAGATTTAGAAACTTTAGTAAAAAAGAATTCATGGTATTACTTGCATAATTATAATAGAAATAACTCTCACCAAATATAAATTGTTGTTTCTCACAAATCATATATCTTGCTAACCCAGTCTTGTTACGAGCATCAGAATAAGTAAAGTTACCTAAAGAAAATCTTTGACCACTGGTACTTAGCTGTGTTTGTGTAGCCTGCAGTATGTCTTTGCCAGAGCAACTTTCGTAGTGTCTTTTTAAAGTGCTCGTGCCATCATTTTTTTTTCCATTTGTAAATTCGCTTACATTTCTTATATTCCGCAGCCATAGGTATTGGTTTTTGATCTTTTGGATCTAAAATCGGTGCGCCCTCACTATAAGTGACAAATATTTTTGGAAAATAATTGCATAAATTTTTTTTCTATTGGCAACATTTGTAGTCGTGGTCATATTCATAACTTCAGGAGGTAACATTTGTGTCGGTGGAGCAGAATCAGGAATATGATTATTTCCAACATATTATTATAATAATCATAATTTTTAAAAGGTGGTTTGAAATTTGTACATCCATATTTTAAATAAATAATTTTACAAAAAATTAGAGCTAAATTAATTACTTCTCTACAAAAAAAGAGAAAGAGGAAAAAAAATCCAAATCAAAAAAAATATATATATTCTGTGATATTAAAGTTACTTGTAACGGCTGCTAGAAGCCTCCAAAAAAATAGCAAAAAAATGCGTTGAGAGGGAAGAAGTTGGATTCCAGTAATTGCTCTGCTTCTAAACTTTGTAATTGTTTTGCTTCTAAACTTTGTAAGAGAGAAAAAAAATTGTTGTGTTATTTTTCATGAATTATAGACAATTTATAGGAATTTTTTTTTCCAAATGACCCCAAATACCCTCAAAAAAGAGTTGTTATAATGTGTATTTTGATCATTTACTAAAAAAAAGACCAAAATATCCTAAACGGACAAAAAATTGCCACTAAAACGGAAGTATTTTGGTAAAATTAATCCCCAACGGCTATATTGAAAAAAAAATCCAGCCAAACCAGACTTGAACCTGGCCGGTCTAACTGGGCCGTCCGAATTCGACTCGGCCCGAACGAAGAAGACAACTGATCGGGCCGGACCGGACTTAGAGGTCGGATCCTCTGACCCAGCCTGGACCCGTGGAAGGAGTGGACATGAGCAGGCCGGTCCGTTGACCGGGTTCCAGGCCGTCCGTTCTTTAACACACCTTGACCCACGGTCCCGACAGAGTGTGTAGAATTACTCAAAATAAAACCATCCTGAATGGTGTTAGAAATATTTTCTTTTACTTACTGAAAAAATTTAGAATACAAAAAATAAAATTAAACAGATGTTACCGGCCTCTGGGGAAGTCGTGCACGAAGCACTGCCCTAAGAGTTTATTCGGGATCTGTGTGCAGACGTTTCCGAAGCTCCTAGTGGTAAAACCCCCGCACTACCGGTATCTCATTGCCGCACACGACTCGGAGAGAACGACCAGAACTTAGCTCTGCCCAGAGCTTGGAGACGCTGAAGATCGAACAGAATGTTGACAGAGATTTTTCGTAAAGAATTTTTTCTGAGAGGTTTACAAAGAAACACACAGACGAATATATAAGACTGATGTGTAACGGTCTGAATTAATTTCCGATTAATTCAGCCGTTACAGAGGAGAATTAAAAGAATGAATCTGGACATAAAAAATTGTAACGGTTCAAAACATTTGTAACGTTCAGAAATTAATTCCAACGTTCAGAAAAATAAATGAAAGGAGCAAAAAGAATTTTAGGGTCCCAGCCCGAACCCGAAGAGAAAATCGGATCGGCATTCGGCACCCGCAGATGTGGGCGCGTACCCACACCCGTTACGCGCGCCGAACCGAACCGAGCCTAGCCGGGCCGGGCGGCGGCGGCGGCGCGCGCGTGTGGCCCAAGGGGTTCCCCACACAACAACTTAATAGAGCAAAGGAGAGAAACTAATATATGTACACAAGAAGGCTTTGGTGCATCCGATGTGGGACTAAAGAAAGAAAGAGAAATTTGAACTTTTGCAAGAAAACATAACCAAAACCAACAACCCCCCCCCCCAAAAGGTCAAGTTCCGAAACAGAGATAAGAGTGAAGTAAAATATATATATATATATATATATATATATATATATATATATATATATATATATATATATATATATATATAGAGAGAGAGAGAGAGAGAGCATCTGGACAGTAAAATACTATGCATAGATGAGATGGACTACAGCCTTGAATCTCACATAGTGACTATTGCCTTAATCTGAAGAAGTGCTTGATGGACTATGCCTTGAATCAGACTTCTTGAACCAGATTTATAAAAATAGCACACATAGTACGCTAGAGGTCCTTGATCTATCGGGTGGCACTTTTAAATGGCCATGTGCACTTTTCACATTCATGAGAGTTGTTTGGGATCGCCCTGTCCCATAGTCACGGCCTTCACGACCTCTCATATAGGTAAGTCCTTAATGGTTGGTGATATGAATCAACCCAGCATTACAGCTTGGACCTATTAAGAGTTTAAACTCATCCTAACCATATCACACAGGAACACTGTCACCATAGGGATGGGGAGTCATTGTACACATGAACAGCCGCTTGGGCTTTATTTTAATAAGATTTTAATCTCGAGTCAGTGTTCCATAAAGTCACCTAAGTTCAGCTTGTTTTTATCCATTGAACCGGCTTCTTGGGATCTCCAGTCAGACTTGGTTGGGTTGCCACTGCTGGTGACTAACTTATGGGCTTAACCCCATCCCCCTCGATGATTCTAGGATCAAAGTCCTAGACAGACCCTCCGTCAAGTGATCTGCAAGGTTCTTTTCTGACTTTATATAGTCAAGAACCACATATTTGTCTAGTAGGCTTTTTATTGACTTGAAGCGCAGCTGCAGGTGCCTGTTCATCTTAGCATTCACAGAATTATGCTTTAGTAGTTCAATAACAGATTTATTATCACAATTTATAGAAATTGCAGGAACATGACTAAGAGAAACAGGTATATGCATAATAAGATTTTTAGGCCATTCAGCTTCTGTGCAAGTTGTATCTAAAGTTATCATTTCGGAGTCCATTGTACTCCTAGCTATGATAGTTTGCTTGCAAGAGCCCCAGGAGATTGCAACTCCTCCTAGAGTAAATACATATTCAAAAGTAGATTTTATATCATGTGAGTCGGTTATCCAGTTTGCATCTGAATAACCTTCTATGATATCATGGTGCCTAGTAAAATAAAGTTTGTAGTCTAGGGTGCCCTTGAGATATCTAAATACCCTATCCAAGGCAGTCCAATGTGACTGATTTGGATTACTGGTATACCTGCTTAGTCTTCCAATAGAAAATGCAATATCAGGTCTTGTTCTGTTTGTTATATACATAAGGGAGCCTATCATCTGTGAATATTTATGTTGTTCCAAAGGTGGTCCTTCATTCTTTTTCAGTACAATACTGCTGTCATAAGGAGTAAGGACAGGTTTCTTATCAAATAACTCAAACCTTTTTAGCATTTTTTCAATTGAATGTGCAAAAGATAGAGTATAACCCTCTTTGCCTTTGGTCACTTGCATTCCTAAAATTAAGTTGGCTTCTCCTAGGTCTTTCATATCAAACTGGCTAGATAAATAGTTCTTTGTAGTATTTATCAATTTCAGTGATGAACCTAGGATAAGAATGTCATCTACATACAAGCATAAAATGACACAACTTTTACATGTACCTTTAGAGTATATACATTTGTCATACTCATTTGACAAGAAACCATATTCACAAATTACTTTGTCAAATTTGTTGTGCCATTGTTTGGGAGCTTGTTTCAAGCCATAGAGGGATTTTACTAGTCTGCAAACTTTCTTTTCTTGACCTTTAGCAATAAAACCTTCAGGTTGGTCCATATAAAGTTCTTCCTCTAGATCTCCATTCAAAAATGCTGTCTTTACATCCATTTGATGGATTAGCATATCATGAATGGATGCTAAGGCCAAGAGAGTTCTAATGGATGTGATCCTAGCTATAGGAGAGTAGGTATCAAAATAATCTAACCCTTTCTTCTGGGTAAAATCCTTAGCAACTAATCTAGCTTTGTATTTCTCTATAGTACCATCGGCTCTGAGTTTCTTCTTGAAAATCCACTAACAACCTATTGGTTTATTCCCTAAAGGTAGATCTGTTAGAAACCAAGTGTTATTCTCCATGATGGAGTTGCATTCACTGTTAATGGCTTCTTTCCAGAAGGGAGCATCAGGAGACGACATTGCTTCTTCATAAGTTGAGGGATCACCCTCTATCAAAAATATGAAGAATCCTTCTCCTAAATTTTTTTCAATCCTATTCCTTTTACTCCGTCTTTGTTCTAAGTCTTGTTCAGATTGAGAGCTAGGTATTTGGACTTGAGAACTAGTAGAGGGTATGGAGAAAGAGATTGAACTTCTATCCTTAAAGAGAAATATGTTTTCAAAGTAAACTGCATCTCTTGCTTCTATAATGGTATTGTTAGAGATTTCATTTACTTCTGAGTGAGTCACTAGAAATCTATTGGCATAGCTGTCTAAGGCATATCCTATGAAAACAGCATCTACAGTCTTGGGACCAATCTTCCTCTTTTTAGGTTCGGGAATTCCGACTTTAGCAAGGCATCCCCAAACTCTAAGGTAATTAATCCTAGGTGCTCTACCTTTCCACAGCTCATAGGGAGTCTTATCTTTTGTCTTACTAGGAATCCTATTAAGAATGTAACAGGCAGTTAAAAGAGCTTCTCCCCACAAGTTATCAGGAGCACCAGAGCTGAGAAGCATGGCATTCACCATATCTAACAGAGTGCGGTTCTTGCGTTCAGCAACTCCGTTAGACTGAGGTGAATATGGAGCAGTTACCTCATGAATTATTCCATGTTCTTCACAGAAGTTAGTCATTTCGTTTGAGGTATATTCTCCACCACGATCAGATCTAAGGATCTTAATCTTCCTTTCTAATTGATTCTCAGCTTCAAATTTGTAGACCTTAAATCTATCTAGAACTTCATCTTTGGTTTTGAGAAGGTAGATATAACAATACTTTGAATAATCATCTATAAATGTAACAAAGTATTTTCTACCGCCTCTGGTCAAAATCCTATTTGAGTCACATACATCACTATGGATAAGTTCTAGAAGGTCAGAATTTCTTTCTACAGATTTGAAAGGTAATCTAGTGTGTTTGGCTTGAACACAAATCTCACATTTGTGTTTGTCATCTATTGGAGTCTTGGGAATAAGATCTAAGGTCATCATTCTTTTAATAGAACCGAGGTTCACATGACCTAGTCTGCCATGCCAAACATTTGAAGATTCTATATTAGAGACAATGAGAGAACAATCAGACATTTTATTCATCGTACTTAAAATGAAAAGACCGTCTTTTATAAAGTCTTTTTCTATAAAAGAGTCATGCTTAGAAAAAACTACTTTATTAGCCTCCATTACAATTTTGTATCCTGAGGCTACAAGAAAGGATCCACTGACTAGGTTTTTCTTGATAGACGGCACATGAAGAACATCATTAAGAGTTAAGATTTTTCCTGATGTCATCTTCAGGTTAACTTTTCCTCTTCCAATAATTTGTGCCGTTGAACCATCTCCTAGGGTCACACCTCCTCCACTTGATTCCTGATAGTTTGAAAAATAGGAGCGATCAAACGAAACGTGAACATTAGCTCCAGAATCCAACCAACAATCATCAGAATGGTAAGAAAGGTTAATAAGGGGTTGAAAGCTTACAGACCTGAAGGAACTCGAAGAATCTATGTGAAGCATGTTCGCTTCTGGTCTAACTGAGCCCTTTCCTTTGTAGGAGGTCTGGACAGCTTCCTTCTTTCTATGGTAGCAGTTGATGGCCATATGGTTTATTTTACCACACACAAAACAAAATCTCTTTTGATCCTGAGTCTGACTGAAGTTTCTAGGTTTTTGGTTTTGGTGATGATGGTTTTGGTGGTTAGACTGAAATTTTTTCTTCTTCTTGAAGAAATTCTTCTTGGATTTATAAGAAAAATTAGACTTGGGTTTTTCTTGGCCTTCTACAAGGTTTACCTTAGCTTTAGATTCAGTCTTAGGCTTAGACCTCAATCTAATTTGTTCTTCGGTTCTAATTTTCTTTAGGACTTGATTGTAGGTAAGATCTCCTTGTGTATGGATAAGATCCTTAGCCATATCAGACCAAGAGGGAGGTAGCTTGTCTATTAGGCATGCTATTTTATGTTCATTGGAGAAAGATGTCCCTTTGGCTTGAATATGTCTAAGGTATTCTTGAAATTCATGGAGCTGGTCATTCATTGGTTTGTTATCTACCATAAAATACCTATTAAAGGTTGAAGAATTAAACATTTCTATTCTGGCATCATCACAGCCGTATTCATCTTCCAAGGCTTTCCACAGTTCTTTAGCGCTCTTGTATTCAAAAAATATATCATACAAGGATTCAGATAATGCGCTTAGAATTCTATGAAAGCAGTGGAAGTCTATCTCTTTTGGAGTTTTTGGTTTCGACGAGATGGACACTCCTATGTCAGACTCAGTTTCATCAGAATCATTTATGATGGGTGTGGACCCATCAATGGCAGAAATAAGTCCTAAGGTCGTGAGCCAAAATTTTATTTGGCTCTGCCATCTCTTGAAGTATGAGCCATCAAACTTAGCAGGTTTTGCAGTAGAGGATTCCTCCTTACCAGTCATGATTGCAGTCTGAAAAATATAAATTTATTTAATCACAATGTCTAAGATAATAGTTTAGGTGGTCTTTGCTAATCAATCTTAAAATCTTTAGTTTTTCAAGTGTTGATCAACTCAGGTTAGCTGTAGGGGCCGGTTCCCAGCTAGCGGTGGTCCGAAGACTCTTAAGTACCGTGTCGCTTAGGGTTGTTTACACCCGGTTGACAGAAGGACCCTTTCGACTTGTGCCCGAGTTTGTCTCTACTTTGAAACTTTAGATTTGAAGATTTTATTTACAATTTCCTTTTACTAAATTGTTTTCTTTTTGGTCCTAGTTGCTTTCAAAAAACTAAGTGATTAAAAATGAATCAAATTGTATGTAACAACTGAAAGAAATTTTGTGATCAAAAATTATAATTTGATCAAATGTACTAACAATATTTAGAACACTTGAAGCAGATTTACAATTTGACAATATAGTAAGCAATTTGATAAGTAAACAAATAAATCAATTGAGAAATTTGTACTGTTAACTTGAATTTGTTACAGTAACTATCTTTGGTACGAGAAACGAAATAAACTTGTTGAATTTGTAGAAAATTTGCTACAGTAAATAAAAATTGTTAGAGATGAACTTGTATTTGCTACGAAATCAACTTGTTGAATTTCTAGAAAATAAATTTGCTACTGTAAGTAAGTAACAATAGCTACTTTGAAATTGTAACAACTCTAACTTACAACTTCTACTTAGAAATTGTAACAACTCTAACTTACAGTAGCTACTTAGAACTAACTCACAGTAGCTAACAGTAGCTACTTAGAAATTGCTATAGAACAAATTGTGAACAATTTCTATAAATCAATTATAACAAATAAATTAGTATGTTGCTACAGTATGTTTAGAAATCAATTCTTAACAAATAACAAATTGCTAACAAATAGAATAAACTCTTAGATTGTTAGAAATATTTTCTTTTACTTACTGAAAAATTTCAGAATACAAAAAATAAAATTAAACAGATGTTACCGGCCTCTGGGGAAGTCGTGCACGAAGCACTGCCCTAAGAGTTTATTCGGGATCTGTGTGCAGACGTTCCCGAAGCTCCTAGTGGTAAAACCCCCGCACTACCGGTATCTCGTTGCCGCACACGACTTGGAGAGAACGACCAGAACTTAGCTCTGCCCAGAGCTTGGAGACGCTGAAGATCGAACAGAATGTTGACAGAGATTTTTCGTAAAGAATTTTTTCTGAGAGGTTTACAAAGAAACACACAGACGAATATATAAGACTGATGTGTAACGGTCTGAATTAATTTTCGATTAATTCAGCCGTTACACAGGAGAATTAAAAGAATGAATCTGGACATAAAAAATTGTAACGGATCAAAACATTTGTAACGTTCAGAAATTAATTCCAACGTTAAGAAAAATAAATGAAAGGAGCAAAAAGAATTTTAGGATCCCAGCCCGAACCCGAAGAGAAAATCGGATCGACATTCGGCGTCCGCAGATGTGGGCGCGTACCCGCACCCGTTACGCGCGTCGAACCAAACCGAGCCGAGCCGGGCCGGGCGGCGGCGGCGGCGCGCGCGTGTGGCCCAATGGGTTCCCCACACAACAACTTAATAGAGCAAAGGAGAGAAACTAATATATGTACACAAGAAGACTTTGGTGCATCCGATGTGGGACTAAAGAAAGAAAGAGGAATTTGAACTTTTGCAAGAAAACATAACCAAAACCAACAATACTCCCCCCCAAAAGGTCAAGTTCCAAAACAGAGATAAGAGTGAAGTAAAATAGAGAGAGAGAGAGAGAGAGAGAGAGAGAGCATCTGGGCAGTAAAATACTATGCATAGATGAGATGGACTACAGCCTTGAATCTCACGTAGTGACTATTGCCTTAATCTGAAGAAGTGCTTGATGGACTATGCCTTGAATCAGACTTCTTGAACCAGATTTAGAAAAATAGCACACATAGTACGCTAGAGGTCCTTGATCGATCGGATGGCACTTTTAAATGGCCATGCGCACTTTCCACATTCATGAGAGTTGTCTGGGATCGCCCTGTCCCATAGTCGCGGCCTTCACGACCTCTCATATAGGTAAGTCCTTAATGGTTGGTGATATGAATCAACCCAGCATTGCAGCTTGGACCTATTAAGAGTTTAAACTCATCCTAACCATATCACACAGGAACACTGTCACCATAGGGATGGGGAGTCATTGTACACATGTACAACCGCTTGGGCTTTATTTTAATGAGATTTTAATCTCGAGTCAGTGTTCCATAAAGTCACCTAAGTTCAGCTTATTTCTACCCATTGAACCGGCTTCTTGGGATCTCCAGTCAGACTTGGTTGGGTTGCCACTGCTGGTGACTAACTTATGGGCTTAACCCCATCCCCCTCGATGATTCTAGGATCAAAGTCCTAGACAGACCCTTCGTCAAGTGATCTGCAAGGTTCTTTTCTGACTTTATATAGTCAAGAACCACATATTTGCCTAGTAGGCTTTTTATTGACTTGAAGCGCAGCTGCAGGTGCCTGTTCATCTTAGCATTCACAGAATCATGCTTTAGTAGTTCAATAACAGATTTATTATCACAATTTATAGAAATTGCAAGAACAGGACTAAGAGAAACAGGTATATGCATAATAAGATTTTTAAGCCATTCAGCTTCTGTGCAAGTTGTATCTAAAGCTATCATTTCGGAGTCCATTGTACTCCTAGCTATGATAGTTTGCTTGCAAGAGCCCCGGGAGATTGCAGCTCCTCCTAGAGTAAATACATATCCAGTAGTAGATTTTATATCATGTGAGTCGGTTATCCAGTTTGCATCTAAATAACCTTCTATGATATCAGGGTGCCTAGTAAAATAAAGTTTGTAGTCTAGGGTGCCCTTGAGATATCTAAATACCCTATCCAAGGCAGTCCAATGTGACTGATTTGGATTACTGGTATACCTGCTTAGTCTCCCAATAGCAAATGCAATATCAGGTCTTGTTATGTTTGTTATATACATAAGGGAGCCTATCATCTGTGAATATTTATGTTGTTCCAAAGGTGGTCCTTCATTCTTTTTCAGTACAATACTGCTGTCATAAGGAGTAAGGACAGGTTTCTTATCAAATAACTCAAACCTTTTTAGCATTTTTTCAATTGAATGTGCTAAAGATAGAGTATAACCCTCTTTGCCTTTGGTCACTTGCATTCCTAAAATTAAGTTGGCTTCTCCTAGGTCTTTCATATCAAACTGGCTAGATAAATAGTTCTTTGTAGTATTTATCAATTCCAGTGATGAACCTAGGATAAGAATGTCATCTACATACAAGCATAAAATGACACAACTTTTACATGTACCTTTAGAGTATATACATTTGTCATACTCATTTGACAAGAAACCATATTCACAAATTACTTTGTCAAATTTGTTGTGCCATTGTTTGGGAGCTTGTTTCAAGCCATAGAGGGATTTTACTAGTCTGCAAACTTTCTTTTCTTGTCCTTTAGCAATAAAACTTTCAGGTTGGTCTATATAAAGTTCTTCTTCTAGATCTCCATTCAAAAATGCTGTCTTTACATCCATTTGATGGATTAGCATATCATGAATGGATGCTAAGGCCAAAAGAGTTCTAATGAATGTGATCCTAGCTACAGGAGAGTAGGTATCAAAATAATCTAACTCTTTCTTCTGGGTAAAACCCTTAGCAACTAATCTAGCTTTGTATTTCTCTATAGTACCATCGGCTCTGAGTTTTTTCTTGAAAATCCACTTACAACCTATTGGTTTATTCCCTAAAGGTAGATCTGTTAGAAACCAAGTGTTATTCTCCATGATGGAGTTGTATTCACTGTTAATGGCTTCTTTCCAGAAGGGAGCATCAGGAGACGACATTGCTTCTTCATAAGTTGAGGGATCACCCTCTATCAAAAATATGAAGAATCCTTCTCCTAATTTTTTTTCAATCCTATTCCTTTTACTCCGTCTTGGTTCTAAGTCTTGTTCAGATTGAGAGCTAGGTATTTGGACTTGAGAACTAGTAGAGGGTATGGAGGAAGAGATTGAACTTCTATCCTTAAAGGGAAATATGTTTTCAAAGTAAACTGCATCTCTTGCTTCTATAATGGTATTGTTAGAGATTTTATTTACTTCTGAGTGAGTCACTAGAAATCTATTGGCATAGCTGTCTAAGGCATATCCTATAAAAACAGCGTCTACAGTCTTGGGACCAATCTTCCTCTTTTTAGGTTCGGGAATTCCGACTTTAGCAACGCATCCCCAAACTCTAAGGTAATTAATCCTAGGTGCTCTACCTTTCCACAGCTCATAGGGAGTCTTATCTTTTGTCTTACTAGGAATCCTATTAAGAATGTAACAGGCAGTTAAAAGAGCTTCTCCCCACAAGTTATCAGGAGCACCAGAGCTGAGAAGCATGGCATTCACCATATCTAACAGAGTGCGGTTCTTGCGTTCAGCAACTCCGTTAGACTGAGGTGAATATGGAGCAGTTACCTCATAAATTATTCTATGTTATTCACAGAAGTTAGTCATTTCGTTTGAGGTATATTCTCCACCACGATCAGATCTAAGGATCTTAATCTTCCTTTCTAATTGATTCTCAGCTTCAAATTTGTAGACCTTAAATCTATCTAGAACTTCATCTTTGGTTTTGAGAAGGTAGATATAACAATACTTTGAATAATCATCTATAAATGTAACAAAGTATTTTCTACCGCCTCTGGTCAAAATCCTATTTGAGTCACATACATCACTATGGATAAGTTCTAGAAGGTCAGAATTTCTTTCTACATATTTGAAAGGTAACCGAGTGTGTTTGGCTTGAACACAAATCTCACATTTGTGTTTGTCATCTATTGGAGTCTTGGGAATAAGATCTAAGGTCATCATTCTTTTAATAGAACCGAGGTTCACATGACCTAGTCTGCCATGCCAAACATTTGAAGATTCTATATTAGACACAATGAGAGAACAATCAGACATTTTATTCATTGTACTTAAAATGAAAAGACCGTCTTTTACAAAGTCTTTTCCTATAAAAGAGTCATGCTTAGAAAAAACTACTTTATTAGCCTCCATTACAATTTTGTATCCTGAGGCTACAAGAAGGGATCCACTGACTAGGTTTCTCCTGACAGACGGCACATGAAGAACATCATGAAGAGTTAAGATTTTTTCTGATGTCATCTTCTGGTTAACTTTTCCTCTTCCAATAATTTGTACCGTTGAGCCATCTCCTAGGGTCACACCTCCTCCACTTGATTCCTGATAGTTTAAAAAACATGAGCGATCAAACGAAATGTGAACATTAGCTCCAGAATCCAACCACCAATCATCATAATGGTAAGAGAGGTTAATAAGGGGTTGAAAGCTTACAGACCTGAAGGAACTCGAAGAACCTTTGTGAAGCATGTTCGCTTCTGGTCTAACTGAGCCTTTTCCTTTGTAGGAGGTCTGGACAGCTTCCTTCTTCCTGTGGTAGCAGTTGATGGCCATATGGTTTGTTTTACCACACACAAAATAAAATCTCTTTTGATCCTGAGTCTGACTGAAGTTTCTAGGTTTTTGGTTTTGGTGGTTAGACTGAAAGTTTTTCTTCTTCTTGAAGAAATTCTTCTTGGGTTTATAAGAAAAATTAGACTTGGGTTTTTCTTGGCCTTCTACAAGGTTTACCTTAGCTTTAGATTCAGTCTTAGGCTTAGACCTCAATCTAATTTGTTCTTCGGTTCTAATTTTCTTTAGGACTTGATTGTAGGTAAGATCTCCTTGTGTATGGATAAGATCCTTAGCCATATCAGACCAAGAGGGAGGTAGCTTGTCTATTAGGCATGCTATTTTATGTTCATTGGAGAAAGATGTCCCTTTGGCTTGAATATGTCTAAGGTATTCTTGGAATTCATGGAGCTGGTCATTCATTGGTTTGTTATCTACCATAAAATACCTATTAAAGGTTGAAGAATTAAACCTTTCTATTCCGGCATCATCACAGCCGTATTCATCTTCCAAGGCTTTCCACAGTTCTTTAGCGCTCTTGTATTCAAAAAATATATCATACAAGGATTCAGATAATGCGCTTAGAATTCTATGAAAGCAGTGAAAGTCTATCTCTTTTGGGGTTTTTGGTTTCGACGAGGTGGACACTCCTATGTCAGACTCAGTTTCATCAGAATCATTTGTGATGGGTGTGGACCCATCAATGGCAGAAATAAGTCCTAAGGTCGTGAGCCAAAATTTTATTTGGCTCTGCCATCTCTTGAAGTATGAGCCATCAAACTTAGCAGATTTTGCAGTAGAGGATTCCTCCTTACCAGTCATGATTGCAGTCTGAAAAATATAAATTTATTTAATCACAATGTCTAAGATAATAGTTTAGGTGGTCTTTGCTAATCAATCTTAAAATCTTTAGTTTTTTAAGTGTTGATCAACTCAGGTTAGCTGTAGGGGCCGGTTCCCAGCTAGCGGTGGTCCGAAGACTCTTAAGTACCGTGTCGCTTAGGATTATTTACACCCGGTTGACCGAAGGACCCTTTCGGCTTGTGTCCGAGTTTGTCTCTACTTTGAAACTTTAGATTTGAAGATTTTATTTGCAATTTCCTTTTACTAAACTGTTTTCTTTTTGGTCCTAGTTGCTTTCAAAAAACTAAGTGATTTAAAATGAAGCAAATTGTATGTAACAACTGAAAGAAATTTTGTGATCAAAAATTATAAATTTATCAAATGTTCTAACAATATTTAGAACACTTTAAGCAGATTTACAATTTGACAATATAGTAAGCAATTTGATAAGTAAACAAATAAATCAATTGAGGAATTTGTACTGTTAACTTGAATTTGTTACAGTAACTATCTTTGGTACGAGAAACGAAATAAACTTGTTGAATTTGTAGAAAATTTGCTACAGTAACTAAAAATTGTTAGAGGTGAACTTGTATTTGCTACGAAATTAACTTGTTGAATTTCTAGAAAATAAATTTGCTACAGTAAGTAAGTAACAGTAGCTACTTTGAAATTGTAACAACTCTAACTTACAACTTCTACTTAGAAATTGTAACAACTCTAACTAACAATAGCTACTTAGAACTAACTCCCAGTAGCTAACAGTAGCTACTTAGAAATTGCTATAGAACAAATTGTGAACAATTTCTAGAAATCAATTATAACAAATAAATTAGTATGTTACTACAGTATGTTTAGAAATCAATTCTTAACAAATAACAAATTGCTAACAAATAGAATAAACTCTTAGATTGTTAGAAATATTTTCTTTTACTTACTGAAAAATTTCAGAATACAAAAAATAAAATTAAACAGATGTTACCGGCCTCTGGGGAAGTCGTGCACGAAGCACTACCCTAAGAGTTTATTCGGGATCTGTGTGCAGACGTTCCCGAAGCTCCTAGTGGTAAAACCCCCGCACTACCGGTATCTCGTTGCCGCACACGACTTGGAGAGAACGACCAGAACTTAGCTCTGCCCAGAGCTTGGAGACCCTGAAGATCGAGCAAAATGTTGACAGAGATTTTTCGTAAAGAATTTTTTCTGAGAGGTTTACAAAGAAACACACAGACGAATATATAAGACTGATGTGTAATGGTCTGAATTAATTTCCGATTAATTCAGCCGTTACACAGGAGAATTAAAAGAATGAATCTGGACATAAAAAATTGTAACGGTTCAAAACATTTGTAACGTTCAGAAAAATAAATGAAAGGAGCAAAAAGAATTTTAGGGTCCCAGTCCGAAGAGGAAATCGGATCGGCATTCGACGCCCGCAGATGTGGGAGCATACCCGCACCCGTTACACGCGCCGAGCCGGGCCGGGCGGCGGCGGCAGCGCGCGCGTGTGGCCCAAGGGGTTCCCCACACAACAACTTAATAGAGCAAAGGAGAGAAACTAATATATGTACACAGGCTTTGGTGCATCCGATGTGGGACTAAAAAAAGAAAGAAGAATTTGAACTTTTGCAAGAAAACATAACCAAAACCAACAACTGGTTGATTGTAAGAATGAATCAGAAAATTTTGACGTGGACTCGACACCTAACCCAGATAATCTTGAATGTATGTATGGCTCCATGATATAGGACAGGAATTCGACCATTACTGAGAGCAAGGTCAGCAGCAGACAGCTGGAGCTTATAATTTATGTGCATTATGAAGCACAGCTTGATGATGCATATTGCCTAACTTTGGCTCATGCTATGTCTGCGTCCATAGAAGAAATACATAGCTGCCAATGGAAACTGAAAGAAATGTGAGTTAATTCTTCTTTCACTTTCAGCGAGTTGGAAGAAAATGATAGCACAAAGTCCAAGTAGAAAATATGGCAGAATTGCTTTGATATGGCACTAATGAGGGAGTTTTCTGCGGAAATGGAGTCGAGTCCCCCCCACTCCCAGCAATCATATGCAGATAACTAAAGAAAAAAAATATATAGATTAGCCAATAGCAAAGAACCAAAGCTGGAGAGCACTCTTCGAAACTAGAAAAGAATATTGTCCATCCCCATAGTACTCTTTTGCTTGAAGGCTAATGAAAGATACATGGATGAGCATATTAGTAGAGGTCCACTATACTTGGTGGAAGGAAAACGGAATATTTTTTTTATTTTATGTGCATCTATGTGCATTATTATACTCAATTTTTATTGGTCCATATATATATTGGTTCATATAAAAATACAAACATATGACTCATATCTCTTTTTTAATATATATATATATATATATATATATATATATATATATATATATATATGCTCATATTCCTATAAGTCTTTGGTGGCTCATATTTATTTTTTTCATATATATATATATGGGAGGGGATATTGTATCAATGGTTATTGCAACAATTATTGCACCAAGCAATTTCAGTCACACATTTTTTTAAATATGTGGTTATAAAGGATGCTGACGTGGCACATACTTTATAGGATGATTTATAACCACATAATTGAAATAAATGTGTGGTTGAGATTGTTTGGTGTAATAATTACTGTAATAATTTGATGCAATATCCCGCATATATATATATATATATATATATATATATATATATATATATATATATATATAGAGAGAGAGAGAGAGAGAGAGAATAAGGTGTTGGTTGTGTGTATATGTCCATACACATGTGAGCAAAAGCTCAACTTCCTCCTTTTGCTTTAGTCCCACATCGGTTGGACCTCTTCCTCCTTGTATGTATATATATTAGTTCTTCTTCATTGCTCACTTATGATGTTGTGTGGGGAATCCCTTGGGCCACACACGCGCGCCACTGCCGCCGTCCGGCTCTGTTCGGTTCGGCGCGCGTAACGGGTACGGGTACGTGCCCACACATGCGGGCGCTGAATGCCGATCCAATTTACTCTTCGGGATGGGATCCAAAAAATTTTTTTGCTCCCCTTTATTTTTGAACCGTTTTGACTCATTCAATTTTTAAACGTTGGACATTTATTACTCCCTATGTTCAGGTTCATTTTAAACATGTGGCAGCTCCATTTACATGCCAAAAAAAAAATTCACATTTTTTTTATTACTCATTAAACGCTGGATGAATATCATTTATTCTCTTGTTTGTAGTGAAGGCTTGGTTCTCTCCCTATATATTTGTTGAGGTTATCTTCTCAATACTTCCTACAGAAAATTTTTCTACGTGAAATCTCTTTCTCTCATTCTTCTCTCGAACCACATTTTGTTCTCTAAATCCTTGCTCTTGGCAGAACTAAGTTCGGTCTCTCTCTCCGAGTTGTGTGCAACGAAGAGAACCCAGTAGTCAGGGAATTTTACCACTAGGAGCTTCCGAGAAACTTCTGCTCATAGACCTTGGATCAACTCTTAGGGCAGTGCTTCATGCACGACTTCCCCGAAGGCAGGTAACACATATTTTCTTTTCTTTTCTTATCAAATTTCTAAAAAATATTATATATATATATATATATATATATATATATATATATATATATATATATATATATATATATATATATATATATATATTACAAACAATCTAAGAGTTGACACATTTCTGATTTATAGTTCAAATTGAGAACTGTTCTAACGTGTAAGTTGTATACAACTTCACTCTTCCGATTTGAAAATTCTTACTTACTGTTTGTTGTGCATAACCAACTAATTTTATAGCACAAACTCGACAACAATTGTCAAGTATAAATTTTGATTTAATATTTGCTCATACATATACATTGCTACCACATTGGCTAGCACTGTTGGATTGGTGCAACATTTGTATGTCAACAAAACTTGTTAGTTGAGTTGCTCATAAATTTTGACTTTATATCAGACTTCTTTAGTTGAGCTGTATTATACTTCTTTAAGCAATTTTGTTATATAGATATAATTACCTGTTTTGTGATTAAATTGTCTACTTGTTATATAACAGTTTATACCTGCTATAAAATAATACTTGGATATATTTCTACTGCAACTTAGAACAATAGAAATAGTTTTCTAGAAGTAAGAAATAGCTAAAGTGTAATTGCAAATATCTTTGAGTCTGAATTCTAAAAGTAGAGACAAATTTGGGAACAAGCCGAAATGGTCATTCTGTTAACTGGATGTAAATAACCCTAAGCGACATGGTATTTAAGTGTCTTCGGACTACCGCTAGCTGGGAATCGACCCCTACAGCTAACCCAAGTTAATCAACACTTGATAGACAAAAGATTTTAAGGTTGATTAGCAAAATCACTTGAACTATTATTCTAGATCATTGGACATTGTTATTGAGTAACTACATATCTTTCAGTTTTAGACTTTTCTCATTAGCAACCATGACTGACAAGGATGAGACTTTTACTGATAAACCTATTAAGTTCAACGAGACCTACTTTAAGAGATGGCAAAGTCAGATAAAATTTTGGTTCACTATCTTAGGATTGATCTCAGCCATTGATGGTTCCATACCTATCATAAATAACTCTGATGACACTGAATCTGACATAGGTGTATCAAAGTCCTCTGGCTCCACTAGACCCAAGACCCTTAAGGAAATAGACTATCACTGCTTTCATATAATTCTAAGCACTTTGTCTGAATCACTATATGACATATTCTTTGAATACAAAAGTGCTAAAGAACTTTGGGATGCCCTGGAAGATGGATATAGCTGTGATGATGTTGCAATTGAAAGATTCAATTCCTACTCATTCAGCAGGTACTTTATGGTAGATAATAAACCTATGAATGACCAAATACATGAATTCCAAGAATACCTTAGACATATTCAAACCAAAGGCACTTTCTTCTCTACTGACTATAAAATAGCCTGCTTAATAGACAAGTTTTCTCCTTCTTGGTCTGATGTTAAGAAAGACCGTATTCATACTCAAGATGACCTTACCTTTGCTCAAGTCCTAAAGAAAATTAGAACAGAAGAACAAATTAGGCTAATGTCTAACCATAAGTTTGAGTCTAAAAATTAGGTAAACATAGTAGAATCCCAAGGCAAACCAAAGCCTTATCATCATCACAAACCCAAAAGTAGAAAATAATTTTATTGGAAAATAATTTATAAATAAAGTAGTATTTTCTAAGAATGACTATTTTATTGAAAAATAATTTGTAAAAGATGATCTTTTCATTTTGAGTACCGTGAATAAAATTTCAGATCCTTCTTTTGTTGTTTTCAATATAGAATCTTCAAATGTGTGGCATAGTAGATTATGTCATGTAAATCTAGCTTCTCTAAGAAGGATGATGAACTTAGATCTTATTACTAAGACTCCAATAGATAATAAACACAAGTGTTAGATCTGTGTTCAAGCCAAACACACTAGACTACCTTTCAAATTTGTAGAAAGAAACTCTGACCTTCTAGAGCTAGTTCATAGTGATGTGTGTGACTCAAAGAGGGTTTTAACCTGAGGTAGGAAATACTTTGTTACCTTTATAGATGATCATTCAAAGTATTGTTATACCTATCTTCTCAAAACCAAAGATGAAGTTCTAGACAGATTTAAGGTATATAAATCTGAAGCTGAGAACCAGTTAGAGAGAAAGATTAAGATTCTTAGATCAGGTCATGGTGGAGAGTATACATCAAATGATATGACCAATTTCTGTGAAGAACACGGAATAATCCATAAGGTAACTGCTCCATATTCACCACAGTCAAACGGAGTTGTTGAAAGGAAGAATCGCACTCTGTTAGACATGGTGAATGCTATGCTCCTCAGCTCAGGTCCTCCCGATAATTTGTGGGGAGAAACATTATTATCTATCTGTTACATCCTTAATAGGATTCATAGTAAGTCTGATGATAAGACTCCCTATGAATTATGGAAAGATAGAGCTCCTATGATCCATTATCTCAAAGTTTGGGGATATCTGGCTAAAGTAGGAATTCATAAACCTAAAAAGAGGAAGATTAGAACTAAGACTGTAGATCAGCATTCATAGGATATGCCCTAGCCAGCAATGCCAATAGATTTCTTGTTACTCACTTAGAAGTAAATGAAATATCTAACAATACTATTATAGAAGCAAGAGATGCATTTTACTTTGAGAATATATATTCTTTCAAAGATAGAATTTTTTTTCCCTCTCCCTCCAACTCTTCTCTTGCTCCGTGCACTAGCTCTTATGTTCAAATATCTAGTTTGCAACCCGAACAAGATATAGAACCTAGAAGGAGTAAAAGAGAAAGAATTGAAAAGAACTTAAGAGAATGTTTCTTCACATTTTTGATAGAGGGTGATCCCTCAACTTATGAAGAAGCAATATCTTATCCTGATGTTCCTTTCTGGAAAGAAGTCATTAACAGTGAGTATAACTCCATCATGGAGAACAGTACTTGGTTTCTAGCAGACCTACCTTTAGGTAATAAATCCATAGGTTGTAAGTGGATATTCAAAAAAAAAACTTAGAGCATATAATACTATAGAGAAATACAAGGCTAGCTTAGTAGCCAAAGATTTTACCCTGAAAAATGGATTAGATTATTTTGATACCTACTCACATATAGCTAGAATCACCTCTATCAGAACTCTTCTAGCCTTAGCAACCATTCATAATATGCTAATCCATCAAATGAATGTAAAGACAACAGTTCTAAATGGGGACCTAGAGGAAGAAATCTACATGGAGCAACCTGAATGTTTCATTACTAAAGGCCAAGAAAAGAAAGTTTGCAGATTAGTTTGGCTTAAAATAAGCTCACAAGCAATGGCACAACAAATTTGTCATAGTCATCTTAGAATATGGTTTTGTGCCAAATGAGTATGACAAATGTATATATTCCAAAATTATAGATGAAAGTTGTATCATCTTATGTTTGTATGTAGATGACATCCTTATTCTTGAATCATCACTGGAATTGATAATTAATACCAATGATTATTTATCCAGCCAGTTTGATATGAAAGATCTAGATGAAGCCAGTTTGATAATTAATTCCCGCGTGAGACATGGGCGGCGCGGGTTGGCGTCGCCGGCGCACGGGGAGTGGAGGGCGTCGTCGGCGCACGGGGGTTGGGGGGCGCCGGCGGCGGGTGCTGAAGGAGGGGAGGACTGGGATGGGGGGAAGGTAAAAATAAATATTTCTAATTTTTTGAGATGGAGGACTGAGATGATGCCACGTCACCGTTACCCTTATTTGAGAATGAGGTGTCATCCCACCTTTTTTATTCTCTCTCTCTCTTTATATATATATATATATATATATATATATATATATATATATATATATATATATCATCGGGGTCCAAATTCAAAGTTATTCTTCACTTTCTGGATTGTAAAACATGTACAAATCGAACAAAAGGGACCTTTGATTTCTATGCTTTTTGAGGCTATTATTAAAGGTTGTCACCTTCTTCTACGATAAGATTGAAAAAAAAGTTCCAGATAGAATGTCCGAAGCTCATGCAACCAGGAAACAAGGTCGGCTCTGGGACTGGAATAAATCTGACAAGTCATTAGGTTTGGATAACTTTTATGGTTAAGACAATCCTTCCAAGTTCTTAAGTTTCCACCTCTTCGTCAATAGAACTTCCACGGTCCACCTTAACTCAAGTCTATCAGTTGAATTAGCAATCCACTAGATCCATATTTTGGGTTCCTATTGAGAAGATCTCGAGTAGCTAAATAAGAGAAACTCGGAATCCGAGCTCCACGCCACCATCAGAACCAAAAATTTCGATGCTGATGCCAACCCCACTCGCCATTAATTTTTTATTTATTCTTTCGAAGTCAAGGACAAGGGACAACCAAATTTGGCTCTGGCTAGGACAACCTAATCCCTTGGGCCGGTTGACAGGAAATATTCTCCAAGTTCCTCTAGACTATAAATAGTCTAGGTGAAGAGGCAAGATGATGCAAATTGCTATAGAGGATTGTATTCATCTCTATAACACATAATTTGGTACCATTTCACATGTTTGGTTGGAGGATTTGTAAACAAAATTAATTGTGTTTTGACAAAAACAATAAATTTTGTCCGCCACGAAGTCGGAGTTTCGACATTGGAGTTTTTTTCCCCTCCGAAGTGGAACATGAAAGTAAAAAAATCTCCATTCACATTTCGTGTGTTTGATTGGAGGACCACTTCCTCTCTACTTTAATTAAGAAGATTTACTATTCATGTCACTTCAACAACAACAAAAAAAAAATTCGCTCACTTTAACAACCAACAAAATATCGAACTTTAGGATTTCTCACTTATAACCTCCACTTTTTCAAAGCACACAAATGGAAAAAAATTTACTTCGTTTCACTTCAACGTACGTAAATATCGATCTTCGAATTTTCTACTTCACCACACTTTGTGAACCCAAACAGCTCCTTAGCCAAAAAGTGAAAAGAAATTACACTCCAAAACCAAACCACTTTATATTCATTTACAAACAATATATACTGCCATCCCTGTTTTTAAGGGTTAGACTATACACACCCCATCCTCTACTTAACACACCCCAAATACTAAACACCCCCAAATTTAACTAATTAAAAATTATTAAAATCCTAAACACTCCACTACATTACCATTTTATCCTTGTCGTCTGCTCTCACGTCGTCGATGCAGGGTCACGGGGACGCAGCATGTCACGACCCGATTCCTTAGAATCAATGAGGCGTCCCCCGAATCGTGACCGCCGTGCGGGCCTGGAGTTGCGCCCGCACAAGGCTTTAATGATTTGCATAGCAAGCACATATTCAGAGTACGCAGATAAATTGAAACACAGATTTGAAACATGGAAAAGTTTTCTTTATTGATAATGAACATCTATTACAAACTCCTGAACGAGTCAGCTAATATGCCGAACGGCTTACAAAAGTGTTGACTCAAAATGAGATAGCAGTCCTGTACATTATATCCCTTTACTAAACTTCAAAAGATATAGACCTCCAGGCTGGAGGATAGCTTTGCCACGGAGCTGCATTTGTGTATGAAGAGTTGCAGCTCCTGTCTTCAAAATGCTTCAAGGACGGCGCGATCAGGATGCGCCTACAGCTGGACTGGATTCGGGAAGACGACTTCGGCTCCTCGCTCGGTTCGCCTTGGTGCGGAGAACCTGTTTTAACTAGGGTCAGCATGTCGAAACATACTGGTGAAGGCGAGCTAGCCGAACTATACCAATCAACACGTTGTTTTAATGGAGCATGCATATTTGTGGGTTTCTATCTTGCCTTAGTTCATTTACAAGTAAGCATCATATAGAATTTACTGAAAATGAACGTGCCACCGTTCGGTGGATTTTACCTGACCGTCGGAATGACCTGCACAATACTTTACCATGCCTTCCCTGCCACGAAGACACAAGTTAGTATGCAACAGGTTTAAATATACAATTTAGATCACTGGCTTGATGCCACAAAGGGACGAGTTATAGTCACGGGATAGAAAACGATATGCGACGCAGGTGGCGAGCCCCGCCACATGCCGTTTACTTCCTTAATTCCAATTGACTAATCCATATGTTCCGTCCGGATCGGATCGATCCCAGCGCCCTGGCGACCGGTCCGCGAAACCTCCAAAACCTTGTGCACAAGTTGTCCGTGATCAAAGCGTTCGTTAATTTTTCCATCAATCCATGCACGTTTCAAGTTAAATTCTAGCACGATACAAGTTCCATACACAACATTCTTTGCATAGTCTATAAGATCCATCTATGGCAAAGTAAAGTGTGTTCCATATGCATAACAATATTCATAGAAGATGTGCATTCTAACTAAACTTGAAGCATATAATGAACATTCCAAACGAACAAGCATGCATACAAGTAATCGTTCACAAGTTTGATTGACAAGCAGTATTACCAAGTCTATTCTCTTTTATCTTGGTATCTTTTTTTATTACTTGGTATCGTTTGATCGGGGCAACAAGAATGCAAGAGTTTTGGTGTGAAGACTTGGAAGCAGGGCTAGCTAATCGGGATGGTAGCCACTCACTTGGATTGTTGGAAGGGAGAAGAAAGAGGCGCTTCACGACTCCGCTCGCAAGCCGCCTACTGCTCGTTCACCTGCACACGAACAGCTCGATTAATACTTCTTCCTCTCTTTCCAATCTCGGAATAGAAGTGCAAGTGAATGAACGAAAACAATGAAAACCATCGAAACCGTTCAAGGAAAACAAGCAAATCCCAAAACCAACTCAAAGCACGAAAGCAACAAGCGACATCGAAAACCGAGGCAATAAAAGATAGCAGCGGAGAGGTCCCTCCTGACTCTGCCGCTAAGTCGATCCCGGGGACACGGTCCACTGAATGTGGGAATCGATTCCGAAGAAACAAATCCATAATGAGGACGAGTTCTTGTTTCAATCTATCCCGATCGAACGATACCGTCTTGTGTTTTCTTAGTCGCGCCCTCCGCACCGGGAGAACGGGGCGCTACACAGCAAGCGGGCGGAGGCACACGGGGGGGGGCGGTTGGGGGGGGGGGGGGGGGATGGCAGCGGCGGGTGGGGGGCGTGTGCGGTGGGCGGCGTACGCCAGAGGCGCCCTGTGCGGGGGGGGGGGGGGGGGGGGGGAGGGGTCTGCGTGCGGCGGAGGTGTGTGCGACGGGGTGTTGCGCGCTGCGGTGGCGCGCACACAGGGATCGACGTGCGGCGGACGGGGGCGCGCGCGGGTCAGCGGAGGGGCGGTATGTGGTTGGGGGAGGGAGGGGGGTTTGCGCGGGGTGGCGGGGTGACCGGGGAGGGGGGGGGGGAGGAGGAGAAGGATGGGAGGGAGGACAGAATTCGTCGATGACCGGCCGAAAAATAAAGAATCATATCTTTTAATATATATTTATTTTTTATTTAATTTAATATAGAATGTATTAAATAAAGGGTGGAAGTGTCAATAGTCCGGCCTTTTTTTTTTCACTAATGATTCTTGAATAGTAAGTGATTTGATGAGGCAACCACCACCAAAAACTTTGATCCTGAACTTTAATCACAACTAATGGTCAAGAAACATTCAGCTTTCTCTAGTATATACTATGAGATTTGGTAAACAAATGTGGCCAAGCAATTGAGTTCCCTCCACTAAGCTTTCAGCCATCATTAATCCAAGGATCAAAAAGCTTTAGATTATAGTAGTTGGACTGTCAAGGAATAATTGAAGATTTTACATACATACAATATACTCAAGATTTTCTCAGAAAAGAAAGGAAAGATGTTCATTGTTCTTTCCACAGAAAGTCTGACATCCTTCATACTTTTTCCACAGAAAGTCTGACAACCTTCATACTTTTTCCACAATTCTCCATCTTTCCAAACAGATTGTAAAGCATCAACAGCCCCCTTCCATTTTAGACTCCCATAAGTATATATGCCATCTCATAAAGTTTTGACAACCTTATCCTTTTTCCATAATCTTAAGTATAAGACCCCAAAAATCCTTAACAACCTTTAGGATAAAATATAGACAAAATCTCTCCAAAAACACATCTCTACTAGTTTCTCATACACAAAAATACTAAGATATCTCATACACGAAATACACTATATATTCCCAAGACGGAACCAAAAATTCGAATTCAGATGGACCTGAAATAGACTAGGGTGGGCTGATTCATAATAAAACAAAAAACAAAAAAAATGTGGTAAAAGGAAAAAAAAAATTGGAGTGGAAAAATATGTGAAAAAAAAGGAGAAACAAAATTTGGGGTCGACTGGAGCCCACCGTAACCTTAATGTGGTTATGCCACTGTATACCCCTCTACTCGTCACTTCGCTTCGGAAGTGTCTATATAGTTTGGTGTAACTGAACCGACTGACTTGGGGACGAGACAATTTAATTAGGATTCAAGACATCCTGAAAATTACTAAATACTCCTTGATCGATTTTCTTTAAAAAAGAGGAAGAAGATATGCACAACCATCAACATCTGATGTAGCTTCAGCCAAAAAACAATGACATGGACAAAAAACCAAGGCTAGGCTTTAGAGTTGGCACTCTGAGAGTAAGGTGGGCAGTTCACAGCTGGAAATCCAAGTTGTTTGATCCGAACAATATGGATGAAACTTATCAATAGAAGATGAAAAGAGTGAAGGCTAGTGACAAGTGTGTTCTCTTCGTAGTGGTATGTTAATTAATTCATGTTATAAGTACTCTCGAGGATTTACTAGCAAACGAAAGGCAACTCCTTCAACCAGCACTATTTCTCTTTTATTGGTCCCAGAAACAATATTTTGCATTTGTAACAAAGAGAAATAGTACATTTAAAGGTTCAAAAAGGATTAATGTCATATGTTTTCCTAAAAAAAGATTATGAAAGTTGCAACACTATCACTTTTGACTAAATGTCTCCTTTGCAGGAGCTTGTAATGTTCAGTCTGGTAAGAATTCAATTGATACTTGGTGAACAAGCTGCAGATGCTAGTATATTGGGGTTGCTAGTATATCTAAATGCCATGAACATAAAGAAACATTGACAACTGATTTGTGTGTATCAAAGTTGAAGTTGTAGAGGACTGTGTGAAATGAAGCACATTAAAATGCTGCCAGATGACCATGTTATTGTCGACAATTATCCAATCTAAAAAAAAACAAGTAAAAGGACCTAATCAGCATCGGTTGTTAATAAAAAAATCTCCTTATTTATCTCATATATATTCAATGATGGAGTTGCTCTCTTTACTTTCGAGATGGGAGCACATCTAGTCCGTAATGAAATTGAGCTTTTCTATACTTTCGCAGACAATTATCGAGCTAATCAACTTCTACTGCTAATGGATTCCTTCTACGTACGCTTGGAACACCTCAAACATGTGACAAGAGAAGCAAGATGCAATGATGAATTGGTGAGCCCCAGTACTGACCACCAATGCTAACAACCATTTAGTGCAATGTGATCAGGCACACGTCACATTTGGTGTGGCCATCTCCAGTAAATCTGGAGAATACGTTAGTGGATCTGATTCACTAATAATTTATCGAGTGAAACTACAATGAAAGACTATACTCTATGAAAACCATAAAGAAGAACATTGCATGGTTGGTTTGGTATGACCACCTCGTAAATCTCTGTAGCTTTCTTTTTCCCTTTTCACCCAGGCAAAGAGGTCTGAATCTATGAGTTGGTAAAAGCATGCAGTCCCAAACATGAAAGGACACCTCCATATGCTCTTCATGTGATACTGCAACAATTATCATCTTTCACTACCCTTCAAAGTAATTCATCATGTCATATATATTGTCGACTAACTAAACTAAATCAAGCGACAAACACAGCACACGGAGCCGACAATTCTTGGCATAACGAATTGATGAGCCCAACTCCACTACAGACTGCTCTATAGCATATTCACTACATTAAGCCTAATCAGGAGACCCAGAGTAAAATCAAATTAAATTTCCTTATTCTCTGAGTTTTTCAGTTAGCTTTTGAGAAGAGATTATCGCTCTTGAGCTAGCTATTTCCGGAATAGAGTTATACTCAGTCGCAAGTCTAAGACCATAGTAGGCGGTCGAGCTTCCGGTTTTTTTTAGTTCTGGAGACTCCCTCCCGTATGTAATTTGAGGGCAATGAGACCTTCCAAATTTCCTACACAAGACTATTAAATCTTATTATATACCTGCATAATTTTTCCGGACATCACTTGGCCATATCCCCAACCACTTTTTCTCACTGTAGCAGAGCATACATCTCCGACTGCATAACTAAAAGTGTCAAGCAGTGGTGGTCCACTGTCAAGAACCTGGGATTCTAGTGTCTAAATTTGTGCCCAGGACTACCTTCCAAACAATGAAATCCAAGGTATTAGACACTGAGGCCACCACCGTATGGGGTTCGGACGGAGGAGCCTGAGCTAGCTCTGTTTTCGGATGTCACACTATTCCTCTCGATGTGACTGGCCTCGTGTCAAAAAATAAAAAATAGAAAAGCATTCAGCCTAGCTATAAACCATGTATTATTGGAATGCTATTGCAAAACTCCAAAGTTATTTTGATTTATCTTGAATCAAGTTGGTCTTGCCAACAAGGGATTTGCATTTGTTTAACAGAAAGCAAACTTTAATCCTTCCATTATCATGTGGAGTATCTTTCCTCAATAATGTACATTCTTACCGCTTCAAGTACCCATTCAGATGTCAATAATCATATATGTTTACACCTTAGCAGCTAAAATGTAAAGAAAAATTTAAAGCCTATCCCGACGGGACTAACAGACGACAAGCAATGACCCAAGTACAGAACATATAATTCACTACAGTATATGTAGAAATGAGAAGCCATCATACCACTTGAAGAATTAACTGTAGGGAGAAACCAAAATCGGAAACCATTTGTCTAATAGTCTGATAAGCTGCTGAGAATAAAGGTTTAGCCACAGCTCACTTTATTCAATTTTCAGAATTTATTTGTCAAAATGGACATATCCAACAAACAGAACATAGCATAGCACAAATCACATAAACCACTGCAGGTTCCACTGTATATTTACTGCATTTAGAGAGTAATAGCAATAAACTGTTTACGGAATGGTACGCTGATAGAGGGGCAGAGCACCCAATGCCTCCCGTTCGGGCCCTCTCTTTCTTCACCTGCAGGAATGAAGATCATCTCATTATCATAATATATCTGATGAGTGTAATAATCTCCAGATAAATAAATGTTATTTTTGATCCATCTCCTAGAAATTAATTCACTACAAAGAAGGTACAACTCATAGAAGGCTTACTATTACATGGATTCCCTATTTGAATTTTTGTAGTTCTAGAAATTAAGGATTTTTTTGCATATAAGTGCCGCAAATCTAGTGTATTTTTAATAAATAGCTCCATAATCTCTGAATTGCTAATTAGTCCCCCAAATATACAGAAAATAAGGTTATGAAGCAATTTTGACTTAACCCATTTAAAATGGGAATATTCATTATATTCTGTTAACTTTTAACAGAGAAGCTATTTTGACTGTTTTGTCCTTCTAATATTCATCATCTTCTTCAACCTCATCCCACCTCCATTAAACCTCATCCCACCTCATTAAACCTCATCCTTCTAATATTTTGTCCTTCTAAAACACTTTCTATTCTATTATTCATCATCTTCAGCCTCATCCCACCTCCATTAAACCTCCTCTTCCCATCTCACAAACTTTCTCAAGTCAGGTCTCTCTCATCTGCACCTTCTTCAACAACACTAGAAACAACACTATGGAATTCTTCTGAACTTCCAAAACTAAAAATTTAGAAAGAAATAAATATGTACAATCTTTGATACAATTGCATGCAAAGCTTAGAAAGAAAACCTAAGATTACAATACACTTTTCTAAATGTGAAATTTATTTTATGCAAAATTGCTCAATAAAACACATTATCATAAATCAAAGAGATCAACACAAGTAGAAAATTTAACTTATAATGTGAAAATTCAAAATTCGACTGAAGAACTCATCATTTCCCCAAATGCACCAACAAAATATGCATCTTAGATGGTATTGACTGTGATGGACAAGGGGTTTATTAAAAATCCATCGTAGTCGGGACATTAATTGGGGAAAGAATGATTAAATTATTTTTTTGGGAACAAAATTGTAATGAGAATGGAGAAGAAAGGGCTTTGGAGATTAACATGTGTAAACTTGTCTACCTGAAAATTGGGTTAAAATAAACTTTACATAAACGGAGAGGGACCTGTAACTCTATTTTTTGTAGATTTGGAGAACTTATGTGCAATAAATGAGATTTGGCGGATTTTCTGAAAATACACTAGCTTCGGGGGGACTTATTTGCAAAAAAAAATAAATAATAATTTACTAGTTATATTTTACAAAAAAAGGAGTAACTTACTGAAGGTTTGGTATACATGGATTCCTATCTGAAGTTTTATACTAGTTATATCAGATAACTTCAGTCTTGATATAAATGTCTTGCAGTAAATCATAAGGATGGCTTGAGTTCTAACACCTCAGCCTACTTTGAGAAACTTGATTGAATGTTAAAATTATAAAGAGCTTCTTATATAGTCTAGGAAAACAGAAAATACTGTTCCTTGGTTGAATGGGCT